>CM060687.1:27866000-28466000 GCA_030686995.1 Artemisia argyi | reverse complement strand
GTATATATATAACCATATATTTTCATCTCAAGATCGAACATTACATGTTTAAAAGTCTATTATATACTGTACTCAACATGAATATCTGATTGCAGGAAAAAGGTAACTGAAACAAATAAACTAGAAAGTGTCATAATGAATGGATGTACCTCCATATCAACAACAGTTGCATCATTGGCCAATATGCATGTTTCATCCTGTGGCGACATATCTAAAGAATCTCCAGTAGACAGTTTGCATACCTGTTATATTATACATTATTACATCCTTTTGTCATGTTAACATATTGTGGGTTTTTATAGCAGTTTAACAAACAATTTTCGCAAGACTAGTTAAAATATGTAATTTACAGTCAAAAAATTTCACAAATGATTTTTTTTTTTTTTTTTTTTTGAAAATGTAGAACACATTTAGTCGAATTCAAACTTAGAAAAAATATACTTCGTCATAGTAACATCTGATGACAAAAGTTTGCCAACGAAGCATTAGTAGCATTGGCAACCTTGAAGTGCAGAAGCTAAAAAGGATATTTTAATTTTTTATTTTCTTATTTTCGCATCACTAGCACATTACCTTAAGATTAAGCTCCTTCGCAAGATTTGGTGTGGAGAAACTCTTCCGTCGACCAAGTCCATATTTATCAGGACCCTGCATATCAAGAGGGAGACTGCATTAGGACAAAAGAATACATGAATTATAACATCAGTCACCAAATTTCAACTCTTACTTATAACCAACAAACAATAAAACTTAAAAACTAAAAAGGGTAATAATAGAATTTAAAACAGTACAAGTAATGGAATTGAAAAGAGATACTTACAAGGAACCATCATCAGGGGATAGTTTAAAATGTTGTACTATAGGAAGTGCTTCCGAATCAAGAGCTGCAGTTGATTTTCAATCCAACTTTATATATAAAATAATTATAATTATAATTATAATAAAAAGGCACACATAAAAAAGGTGTAAAGAAATAATTACCGGCAAAAATGAGAAGAGTAGAAATGTAGCCATTGCAGTCACTCAATTTGACTATTTCCTCCCTCCTCCTTTCACGTATTTTGACTTTGGAGTGAATGAACTTGGGCTACGTATCTAAATTATAAATGGGGTGGGCCGAGTTTCACTTTGTCATTCTGGACTCTGGATCCATTTAATAATTAAGCTCAATATAAGCTTATGAGCTAAAAAAATATTAACCTTTGAGGCTCCATAAGATAAGCTAGCTAATCAGTGTGATTTTATTTTTTATATGAGTAGAAATTTTATACCAATATAAATTATCGAATTTAGGCTTTTGGCCTGCTAAGATTTTGCGGAGAATCCGCCGATCTATGTGGCCCAATAGAAAATTGTCAATACAGCATCCACGTACTTTATGGCATCCTCGTAAGTTTTTTCCATGACTAAATAGAGAAAATATAAAACATTTTTTTTTATCCAAATTTGGTGATATGGCAGTTTTGTATTGAGCCACGTTGATCCATGAAATCCTCAAAAATCTTACTTGAATTGTATGTCCAATTTCGAAGTCCTTGAAAAATTGGTCTAGAATGAGCAAACCCTTTCTTTTTTAGTCTATTGTCGTAATTTCTTTAAAAAAAAAAAAAAAAAAAACCTCTTTGTAAACACGCCAGACTTTGAGATCATGAGTTTCTAGTGTCTAACTAAGATCTCAAAATATTGATTGCAAATGCAAACTTCTCTTTCAAACTAGTATTTCTTATGACACTCGAGTGCAAAAAGAGAGATATAAAAGGATTCTGGATTGTGCCAACCTTTAAATCTATGGAAAGGTAACATGTGTAGATGAAGTAAAAGATTCATGATAAAACATTGCAACAAAGAATATAAACCTTCACAACTTAACTCGTTTGCAATTATTGAAATGCAAACACAACTAAAGTCAAACAAAGTAGAGACTCAATATGAGCTAAATCTTATAACATGCACTATTACATTGGCCGAATCTCAAGGCCGCCTACAGTTAGGCCGGACACAGTTCCTTCATAAGCTATCAACTTCAAATGCATAGGAATATAACCACTTCGAAGCTCCTCAAATAGTTTTACCAATCCATCATCCCAATCTCGAAGCTCAGAAGTTGAGTTGAATTCCCACACAACCACCTCCATCCATCCATCTTTCCTCTTCTTTGGAACCCGATGATTATCATGTATATTCCATGGGTCTGGGGTTCTAAAATAAAGAATTCCAATCTCTTTGTTTTTCCAGTGGAGTACATCTCTTACTTTCACCGGGCAATGCAATCCATGACATTTTTCTGAAAGCTTAAACACAAGGTAGCACATGTAATTTGTATCCGGTAACAACATTTGACTTTCAATCCTGCATTTGATACTAAATACTTGCTGTGGCAAAAGCTCAATCACCTCTTGAAATCTGCTTGTACATTCAATATATACGTGATTACATTACTCCAGAAAGATACTCTAATTATCAAAACCTATTTAAGAGGTGAAACTTAATTATGACGTTATAACAATTAAGGCATCTTTGGTTTTTCATTATGAAAATACATAAGAACATGAATTATATAATGAAATTTGGTTAATCATCTGGTCTGAACATACTACTGTATTTAAGTAATAATAAGCTTGGTTTGTGGTAATAAATCGTGCATGCATAAGACGCTTAACGGTAATGAGAAGGCCTAATGAAGCATGTTTCAGATGAAAACCTGGGCTCTTCTGATGGTTTCAGATAAAAACACTTCACATCAGAAGTATCATGTAAAATGTCCTTTGCTGAGAGCATTAGATGTTTCTTTTCATTCACTTCATTCAGTGACAACACCTGTTTTCAAATAGTCAAGAGCATTAGTTACCAAAACTACAAGGAATTGAAAGAAGGGATATTCTGGATCTCAGAAAGATCAATTTTTTATAAAACAAAAAGGACCTTTTCGCCCTCATCATCATTTGAAGATCTGTTACAAATTTCTTCACTGTCAGTTGTCAATTGTTGGACTTGTACCATGTCTGTGTTGGATTTGAAAACCTGTTGGTCCTGTTAAAAAGTTTTAAGCCCAAGTTAATAACTTTTTATACATAAGTCAGAAATATTACCATAACATTTTTTTAGTAAGAAAAGCAAAAGAATCTAGAAAGTATATTATCAAACTTGCATCGTGAATGGGTCGAAACTCAATTCCTTCAACATAGATGCCATTTCTTTCGCAATAGTGTTGCGAAAAACTCTCAAGTAAAACCTGAAATTCAGTATCTTTCTTGTGATTCAAAAATCGACTCAGTTCAATCTTCATCCACTCTTCATCTCTCCATGTAGCGAAATATGCATGGAAGATTTCTTTCCCCATTTTGTACGTTAGGTTGACATACAAAGGTTTACTTGAAGAGTTTCTTGAACCACAAAATTTGAAGACCAGATGAACTCCATATTTGACACGCGGAGATAGAAATTGAGTTCTTATTCTGATGTTGATCTTCAAATCCGAAATTGTCAGCATCTTTGCTACTTTTGGAAACCTGCACTTGATTATAGTATATCAAAATGTAAATTATTCTCAACCTATATTTTCCTGTACCACATATTATTGTACACTTCAAGCTTTAGATCTTATATTTCTTAATTCTTATACCCGAAATAAATGTTGTTTAAAATTGTGATTAGACCTTAAAGTAGCAAATACTATTTACTGTATCAATAAACCCCAAAATATTTTATCAAAATTAGTTTATTTTAAGAAAACTGTGTAATTAGTTATGTGTATCTTCTATATTTAAGTTGGAAAACACTTGGAATATGTGTGTTTTAAATTAATTAAAACAATACATTAGTATCTTTTTGACATTTTAATTTGTATTTTAGCAAGTTAGCATGATAACAATGCGTCGATGGCATCTTAATAGCATGTTGATCAGTTGTCAATACAAAGTGCATACCTAGTTACTATTCTTTTGACCAGATAACGTAATTCATGTTAAGGTCTCCTACTTGCAACTTGTAACAGTATGCGAAACATGATAAAAATGCAAAGAAAAAAATAAATGTACCTTGATTCTGGAGTAGATTGCCAATTGCGTAAACTATTCTTTTTGAAGAGAAAATTGCTTGCTGATATGAATTCACTTATATCTCTGTAACATGTACTCCCAAGTGAAACCCACTGTTTTACAAAACATAGTCAATTTCTATCAAGTTGAAATAGCTAAATGCATGTATAACTTGGAAGTTGGAGCAATATCTATTTAAGAACTCTTGACGAACTCTAATTAAGTTATATATATATATATATATATATATATATATATATATATATATATATATATATATATATATATATATATATTATATTTTTTTTTTGAAACATAGGTAAGTTATAAATTAGTTAGTTTGAAATGACTGAGAAACTGACCATCGTCAAACACTAATACTTTTTTTTTTTTTTTTTTTTTTTTTTTTTTTTTTTTTTTTTTTTTTTTTTGGGATAACTATGGTTTTTTGACCTTTTCGTGGACTAGTCTACGGGTTTGAACCCACCACCACACATATTCAAACCGGGTAAAACCCTCCTTTTTTAGGTTGTTGTCATAGCCACTTCAAAGTTGTTTGCATCTATTAGGAATTGAACACAAACCTCAAACATTCTAGTGATTTTAGTCACAAGCCTTATCGTCAACACTGATATATGTAAGTGCATTATTAGTTTAATTGGTACAAAGCTGTATTCGGTTTTTCAAGCCTCGTTAGAATCTAGAGTAGATAATAATTTCAACTACAAAAAAATCAGCAAGAAAAAGTTTGTTGGACATAAACTGAACATCCAAAATGGCTTTGATTTTTCATTAAGGTTATTTAATTTACAAAGACCAAAGCATGTATGAGACGCAATAAGCAAATAAAAAAAATGCTATAAAGACAAGATAGTTACCGTAGTCCCCTCTTTAAGGAGGATTCCCTTGCACAATAACTCGTACCAACGCTTTTTGCTATACTCTCTGACCTCTATTGCTGACGAGTCAACTCTGCCGTATACGTCTCTCTCCCAAATTTCATGATCCTTCTTTATATATAATATATTAAACAGTTAAAAACTATAGAAAAAATTATTTTCATTGTATTTGAATACACGCATAAAAGTGTTTTACTTTGAAAAATAGAATAGAATACAAAAAATGGCATTGAAAATGCATCTCAAAAACTGATCCTACTTATCTTATTTCAAGAAATCTTACTTCATCAAATATATATTCCAAGAATCAAAATGCTTAATGTAATTGTTTCAAAATATTTTTTATCAATTAAGTAGCCTGTTTATGTATTGCAAACATTTAGTTCACTAGCAGTTCTGATTCTTTATCATTTACATAATCATAGTTTAGATACAAATGCATCAAGAGGAAATCAATAAGCTGCAAAACCCTTTTCGCTATACAATCTGACCTCTATTTTTGACGATTCGAGTATTTCTTGGTAGTCTCTGGGTAGTTTTGGTTCCCAAATTTCGTGATCCTCCTGTATTAAAAAAAAAAAAAAAAAAAAAAAAAAAAAAAAAAAAAAAAAAAAATAATAATAATAATAATAATAATAATAATAATAATAATAATAATTAATAATTATATTAATAAACCTATATGTCTTAAATGCATGGAAATATCATTACACGAAAAAACCTCTTTAGTGACCAACCAACCAAAATTTGGCCTTTTTAAAACGAATCTCTCAAAATTTGGCGTTTTTAAAACCAAAATTTGGCCTTTCCATGAAATAAAATGTTGAATATAGTAGTATTTAAGCGTTTCTATCATGTATTTTGTTTAAGTTTGGAAACATTCATTAATAATTAATTCCAATTGTTTATCAAATACATGTGTAAGTCTGAAAACACATGCCTGGGCTTCCAATGCCTTCTCGAGAAATTCAATCACGCGCCTACCATGCATATATTGTCCGCATTCAAAGGCAACTTTAAAAAATATATTGCAAGATTTTGCACTAATTTGTTCCTTTATACCGTCAAACGCCACCTTATTTATAAAATCTTCTATAGAGGCACACCTGGCAAATGTATCTTTATAAAAGCTCCACGGTTCCAAATCCTTCGCAAATCTCCCACAAAACATCTCTAATAAAATCATACAGAAAGAATACCAATCAGACCCTTTTGTTACGTAAACCTTCCGCTTTGGGTCCATGAAGCCCAATGAACCATAATCATCACCATCATGTTTCCATTGCTCAGCTTTCCAATGAGCTGAAGCCAACTCCAAATTAGAAATTTTAGCGTTCCATTCAGCATCAAGTAGAATGCTACCACTTTTTATGTCACTGTGTATCATACCATACACGTCAAACACTTTGTGAAGAAAAGATAATCCACCTGCCATGTCAATGCATATTTTTATGCGTTGCATCCATGTAAGACTATCATCTTGCACATACTTACTGAGCCTTCCTTTTGTCGCATGCTCATAACAAATGATTCTTTCATCCATTTCCGTACAATAGCCTACAAGAGCAATGATATTCTCGTCCTTAAACTCAACAAGAACTTTAATCTCCGTCAAAAATCGGTTACGTCCTTCATCAAACTTGTTATCAAACCGCTTTACAATAACAGCGGTGTTTTCATCAGCATCAGCAAGTGGAATTTTTCCTTCGTACTGCTTCCAGTATCTTCCTTCTTCGATGCACGTGTCATCACTGAAGTTTTGTGTTGCCACTTGAATGTCTTTTAGTGAAATGTGTAGGCGGTTGTTCTTTTTCTGCAAATAATGACAATTAACATGGGTAATTCACAATATATATTTCCATCAGTTAATATTCTATACACAATCAAATGATCAATAGTCCCCAATTCCAACTATTTTTTGTTACATACTTACACATGGAAAAAAATAGTGTTTTGCATCAGAATGAGTTACTTACTTGAAAGTCAATTGCTTTCTGGAGTTCGTTGATGACGTCTTGCATTTTTGGACGCATCACTTGAGTTTCAGCAACACATCGATATGCGATTTTTGTGAACGTATCCAAAGAGTCTTGATTTAGCCCTCCATTTAGCATAAAAATGTTTTCATCTGTTTCCACTATTCTGGGGTCAACCATATCTTTTAGTGTTCCATCGTTGAAGCAGCGGCGTGTGACAGATGCAAGCCCCTTCTCGTTATTGACATAATAAATATTATCATAGGCCAACCTGCCGCACATTATTTCTAATAGAACTACTCCTAAAGAGTAAATATCCGATTCCTTTTTCAACCTGCCCGTACTTGCATACTCAGGATCCAAATACACTTCTGTCCCAGCAATATTATTGGTAAAAAGTGTGCAACTTTGTTGATCTGTATTGTTTAACTTAGAGAGCCCAAAGTCTCCAATCTTTGCCACCCAATTATCGTCCAACAAAACGTTTGCACTTTTTATATCCCTGTGTATTATCGTTCCTTTGTCATTTGTACTAGCGTGGACGTAATTTAATCCATGTGCAATATCAAGGCATATTTGCATTCGTTGAGCCCAAGTTAAATTCATTAGCTTATCATGATCTCCCAAATAATCTTCGAGGCTTCCATTAGAAATATACTCGTAAATGAGTATCATCTCATCACCTTCATCACAAAATCCTAAAAGAGAGACTACATTTTGATGCTTACACTTACTAAGCATTTCAATTTCGGCAAGGAACCCTTGTTCACCTTGCTTGTCTACTCTCTTCGAGATGCGTTTGATAGCTACGGTGCTTTTTCTTTTGGGCAAATCATCTGTAACCACCCCTTCAGTCGTTGATGAATGGCTTCCATCAAAATGGTGGAGTTCTGCTTTATAAACTGTACCGTATCCACCCTTCCCAATGCGATATGTTTCGGAAAAATTGTCAGTGGCCGATCTTATATCACTTAGTGAAATTCTCAGGTGGTCCAAGTTTTTTCCCTGAAAAATTATGCGTTAAAGCGAAAGGAAAGTGTTACATTCTACACATGCCAATAAGAATGAAAATGCAATTAAACACGGAATATTTCACTGTTAAGACCTTTCTAGAACCACAATTTGTTTTAGAGATGGCTAAAAATGATATTCAGTTTTTGAGTTTATTACTTTTGATTCAACATATATTACTTGTATTTTGGATGAGAATTGATAATAATACATATTCATGAAAGTGACAAAATGAGATTTTGGATGAGAATTGGTGAAAGTGACAAAATGACTTTTGATGCAACATACCTGTCAATAGTTCATAATTAAATATTTTTACATTATCAAATTTCAAATGAAGCATCTGAAATCTTACATCGAGGGGTGGAAACGAGCCGAGTCGAGCCCGTCAGAGCTCGAGTTCGAGCTCGACTCGTTTATATATATAATGCTCGAGCTCGGGCTCGAGCTCGTTTCGAGCCTTATATTTTGAGCTCGAGCTTGACTCGTGAAATTTTTCAAAAGCTCGAGCTCGGCTTGGGCTCGACTAACTTATATAACATGTTGAATGAAATAAAGCTTGAAAGCTCGTTAATCACACTAGCCTCGAGCTCGTTATTTTTTTAAGCTTGTATATGTATAGAAAATATATATACGAATATATTTTTAAGGCTCGTTTAAACTCGCGAGCTTAATCGAGTTTTATGTATAAAGCTCGGGCTCGAGCTCGATTATTAAACGAGCTCAAACGTAGGCTAGGACTCGGGCTCAAGCTCGTTTAGGCTCGGCTCATTCGAGCTTTTTACCGATCCGATCTTGAGCTTTTCATGAGATGCTCAACACATTTGTACCCCACATGTTGTTTGATTTTTATAAACAAATGTACGAACGACGGATGTGTGAATGGCAGCTACCCCATGTGCCAATGATTGAAATTGTATTTTTGTTTGGACACGTGTCAAAAAAATAATGCAGTCGCACATCGCACATAACCGTTTTAAGAAAGTGTATTATTTTTGTAAATTTTTTTCAAAAATATTAAGTTTTTGTACTATTTTGAAATTTTCGACTATGTATATGTCCTTCTCAAACACAAAAATTGTCACTCATATCAAAATAGTTATTTTATAGATATTTAAAAACAAAAAAATGCATTGTAAATATATTATTTCAAACATCCTAACATTTTTTTAGAAAAAGAAGATCAGCAGCTTCATTAAACACCAAAAATGATACACAAATATTGTATCTCATAAACCTTAATTAAAGATCGTACCCTTGCATATGGGAATCACATAAACAGTTCGCATATGTTTTAATCTATTCCCCTACTAAATAGTGTATTCTACGTGCAAGAAGTCCAAGTTTAGAGATCATAGGTTTCAAGCATCAGATACATTGTTCTTAATTGATTTTTAACTCATTCAAGCATTTAGGGTACGTTTGGTAGGACGTAATAAAATGTCAAATGAATGGAATAAACGACGTAATGGAATAAATAGTGTAATGTAATTATTCATTACAATTATTAATCATGTTTGATTTGTTTGATAAGATGTAATGGAATGATAATAGAAAGACTAAAATGCCCCCATTAATGATAGAAAGTTCATTTAATATTGTTAGTTATTAATGGAGTTTTATGTAATTTTGATTTCATTACGGATGTAATGGGAAAAAAGCAAGGGGGGCCTAGGGAATGATTTTGCTGTAATGGGTCATTCCTTGTAATGAACCATTACATACCATATATGTAAGCAAACAACATTTTATCATTCCAATGTAATCATCCTTTCCATTCCTTCTTTGATTACAACATACCAAACACTACGTTAATGTTTGATAAAACATCAAACGACGCGCGTGGACTTTTATACAGTCTGTTATAACTCATTCGAGTATTAGATCTTAATAGATACACATTCGGAGTGTTGTGAAACGAATTCATTAAGCGGGTAGTGAATTGCGGGAAAAATTGGGCTATCAATTCATATACTATATTATAATATAACTATATTTATCACCGCCGCTGTGCGCGGGTATCAACTAGTATAAATAATCACTATTTGGGTAGGTTTCTTCATCTTGTTATAAAGAATCTATATACTCACTAAATCAAGATAATTGAGGAGTACGTGTCACAATTTTAGACATAATAACCAGGCTTTTTTCTGACGTGGCTGCTTCCCCGTTAATTTCTCACCGGTCCCTACCACAACTTCATTCAGAAAAAACAAACCACGTTTCTTAAACTGTAACCGCTTTCAGAACTATTTTTGATCACTCTCAAATCCCAAACCTCTTTCAACAAGAGGTTAATGTGTTGATAATTACCTTCTGATTTAGAATCAACCATAATCAGGTTATCGTTAGTGCTTTTTAAGATTGTATTGGTGAATCAAATTATTAAAGATTCGTTTGGGTAAGTTTTAGGGTTTTAGTTTTTCAGTTTTGTTTTATTAATTGTCATATCCTTCACAATTCTATCATCTATATGTTAATTTGCTGTATAGAACATCAGCCGATTCTTATAAAACAAACATAATGCTTATAAGATTCTATGTTTCCAAAAAAAAATTTCATTATAATTTGTCTATTCCAGCAAAGTTTCGTAATTTACACATACCAAGTGTTTGATGAAATGTCTAATTGAATTAAAAATAAAAAAAATAAAAATAAAAAAAAAAAAAAAAAAAAAAAAAAAGTGTTAAATTTCTGAAATTTAGTTTTTGATTTTTTTTTGTTAACAGTATGTCACAATGCTTCTTATTTGGATGGTCGTCAATATGGCTTTTAAGGTATAAGGATACATGAGATCATTATCTGAGTATCTTTTTATGTGTAACTCCAAGAACAATGGTGCTTAATAATTTTTTGCAGTTATTTATTATGAACAATTTTCTTTTTATTCTGCTTCTCCTTAAACATAAGTACTCATAAGCTGCTTGAAAATAAGTACTTTTAGAAACAATGTTTGGATGCATTTGTTACAGATTTAAGGTTTAATATGATTGTAAAAACTAACTTAAATTTTATTTGAAGTAAGTAGCTCAACAATGCCAAACACCATTAATATATTTGATTGCGTGTTTTTTGCAGTGTGATGTGCATTGATTTGATGTTTAATCTTCTACTTCACATTCAACAGTTTCGATTTTTTAATCTGCAAGCTTGACGGCCACTTTGAAATGGTAAATTCTTTTATGCCTTTTGTGTATATTGTGTGTGATTGCTTTCGATATGTGCAAATGATCTTTCTTTCTATTGAATAGCGTGTAGTTAATATAGGTTGTTGCTGTTGTAGTTGAAAACTCAAAAGGGGTAGTTGATCCTGTTTCATTTTAATATTCGTATTTCATAGAAACATTGAGATGTTTATTCCGGGTGCTTCTTAAGATAGAATGTTTTCACTTAAGGTTCTTCCATGTTAACAGATTTTTAAATATATATTTCCTATTGGCGCAGACCAGTTAATGCATGAGTATCTATTTAACTCGTGGCAGCTTCATCATAATGCTATTAAGTTATGTATAAGAATCTCTAATCAAATTAGCAACATTAGTTTTTGCTAACATTATTTAACTTGAGTTCTAATTATAGTTGGTTTAAGATTTTAAGTATGAATATGTACTCTGAAGATTAAAAGTCTGATGTTTACCTGGTAGGTATTGTTTTTTTATTGCGTGTTTTTCTGTCCACGGGGGAATTAGGATTGTCATTATTTCAGTTATTCCCCTAGGCATAGAGTATATTACTTAATTATGTTGGGGAATGTTAGCATTAGTAAACCCATGTGCATTAGGAGCGAGCCATTATGGTTATTACGTAGCTCACGCTCAAAGCTAATATTGTGTGTATATATACTTATGTATTCCATATTTCCACGTATTAATAATTAAGTAATACACTTACTCTTTTACCATTATTTACAGGGGATATCAAAGCTTTTTACATCAAGTAACAACACACATACCTTTTTGAACATTGTGATTCCTCCATGATATCTAATGTTTTTTGAAATTTCTTTATAGAATTTATCCTAGACCAGTATCAGAAGTCTATCTCAATAAGTTTCTCCAAACAATAGTGGCATGGAATTGACACTCAGAAAGTAGAACCCAAGAACAGTACTAGCTGATGTTGACCTTGAAATGTGATTAGCATAAAAACTACATAAACAATGACATCAGCATATCACAGAATAATATTATTGTTATATATAGTCTACTGGTTGGAGTATTTGCCTTTTATTTGTCAAAGATATATGGGTCTTACAGTCTTACTAATGTTCATTAAAGGTACCTCACATAAGCCCATTGGCACATCATAAATGCCTAATATTTTATAAGTTGAGTTTTTCATTTGGCTTGTGTACTTTGTAGTTTGATTTTGATTTTGTTATATTTTCTTCTACCATGTAATTAGAGTCTCATTCTTGACCGCAATATCTTTGACAAAACCATGCAATTATTATATAGTTAACATGTACTTTAGTTTGGAACTTTTGATTATGAGAAGATGCACAAGTATACAACAAGTGTTTATTGAAAAGGGTAAATGTGACGTTAAGTTGTTGCCCTTTTCTATGAGACACTAAAGACTATATCAAAGATGTATTTTGAAGGTGGCGTGTGTATGTGTTGAATCTTTACCATGTAAGTTTTGTATGAATTTTATGAAATGGAACGAAAAAAACATATGGCGCGTTTGTTCGAGTTTCTTCCATTTCTGGTAGTTTATAAGATATATGTCACGATGAAGTACCTTACTTTGGAAGTGGAAGAGGAACGACATCATATAGTAACCAGTTTTACCAGAAAGTTCCAAATTATTGGACTTATATGTTATGCCGATTGACTGTTAATGATATAACTGAAGTTTGGGAAAGCTTGTGTTAATATTCTTTTTATATTTCTTGTCTAGGCATTTAAAGAAGCATTTGAAATTTTCTGTGACAAGGGTGTTTGCTTAAGGTTCAGATGTAGATCAACCACTTGCCACATTATTAGGAAGGGTGTAAGAGAGAAATTGGGTGAAGAAAACCATGGGATACACTTTAGAAGGTATTTTCATTAACATATTTTAATGTCAATCAAGAATAAACTGCAGGTAAAATTATCTATTTTTTCATGAATTGTTTCCCTGGTATATAACATCATTTCTTGCTTTGAGATTAGAAATTAGTGTAAGTAAGCTCACATTTACTTTTTTTAGCATACAGAACTGTTTAGGATAACTAATATGTAACACCCCTAAAGTACTTATTTACTATGCAAATACAAAGGTAACCAACTTTATCCAAACACTTAAAAGTGCTAATTTTCTCTAGAAATAAACGGTTACTATATACTCATGTGCGTGAGTTGAAAGTATGACATGATTACCTTTTGTTAACAAAGGTTTTGGGCAACTCAAAAAGGCATAATATATCGTTTTGATCTATGCTGAGTAGATTTATAGGGTGTTTGGGATTGCTTATATAACATATAAGCTTATAATTTTATAGCAAATGAACAATTTTGAGTTTCAGGGTAAAAGTATGTACCTGCTTATATTAGTCACATGAAAATAAACACGTTGGTGCCTGCTTATTTTTTCTAGCAAATGGGCAGTTTAAAGTAAGCAATCCCAGACACAAATTGATCCATTTGTAAGGTAATCGGGTCAAAATTAGATTAGAACTAATGATCTGGTTCCGTTTCTTCTTGTAGGTACGAAAGCTTGAAGCCTCCAAGTTCTCCTACTCCTTCCAAGTAGTAACATTTTTCTATACAAAATCAATTTGATCAGGCGTTTGAAGGTATTTCTCATTCTTTTAACTTTTTCTCTAAAACCTTATATCAAAATCACCAAGCCTCCAAGTTCTCCTACTCCTTCCAAGTAGTACGTTTTTCTATACAAAATCAATTTGATCAGGCGTTTGAAGGTATTTATCATTCTTTTAACTTTTTCTCTAAAACCTTATATTAAAATCACCAGCTCTGTAATTCATCTCTTACGAAAAAAAAAAAAAAAAAAAAAAAAAAAAAAAAAAAAAAAAATAGAAATAAGAGATGAGTAAATGCATGAAATATGGCAATGACTTGTGTGTCTTAGTATACACATTGCTGTTGTATCTAATTACATTTCAACTTTTAAAACGAAATCAGTACTTCACTGTATTTGGCACTTAGTCATATGCCTATATCCTTTTTATTTGCAGCAATGACGTAAATGGTGTTAATTAGTTAACCTTTCTTTCTTTAGATTCTTATGTATTTCTTACAATATACGTCGGGCAGCCATTTATAAAATCTTATGGATTAACGTGACTATCGTACACTTAGAGTGATGGTCAATGTTTGTTATCCTTCATTATTGGTTTAATTTCTTCTCTGTTTTTCCTCCAAGAAGTGAGGTAATAGATTTTGTTAGTGAGTATTGTCTTTGTGTTTTGGTCCATTAGAATGACCAAGCTTCAAGTTGACTGTTTACAAGATGTAGATGTATACACTTTAATTAGCAAGTTTGCTTACTAATTGTAGGAGTTGGTGTACAAATTTAGTGATCTTTGAAAGCCCTTTGCCCCTTTATTGGTTGAGTTGTGAAAATATAAGATCAAATATAGGCATGGTGGATTGGAACTAAACTATAAATTTGAGGTTGAAAGAAACAGCTATCTAGAGGCATTAGTTAAAATTGATAATGACAAAACATTCAGTTCACTGTATATATGGTTAATAATGGTAATGGATATGTAGGTACATGAGTGGGTTTGATAGGAGTTAGGACATTATGCTTTGGTGTTTTCTGTAGCATTTTTTGAATCAGTGATGGCTAATTTGCAAGTGAAGGCTAAAGTTAGTGAGATGAGATTAATTGCACTATGAAGCCTTTTGAGGTGTACATATCCCGTTAATTGCACTGATTGAGAGCTTCAAAATTTATTTGATCACGCTTAAACATTCTTGTATTTGGATCTGTTTAAGATATGGCCATATAGGGGTAACGTAGCAATGATGATATTGCCAATGGGATATAGGTTATCATGGTTTGTCTTTTTATCCTTATTTGTATGCGTTTTACATTCCAACTGTTCCAAAATGTCATAAAATATACCCGACCAAAATGCCCAATCTCTTTTATAAGAAAATCAGTGTTCCTGTTGCTATTTTTACTGTTTGTATTTGCTCATTCGTTTATACTAGGTTTTGTTTCTTTCTTACGTAATATCTGGTGGCAAAATTAGTGGCTTCCGTAACATGTCAAAACGGGTAACTTTTAGGGGATAAAAATGGGTTAGGTAAATTTTGGGAAAACAATTTTCTCCAAATTTATTTTTGAAGGTTGGTGTGCCATATGATTGCAGAAACTAAATAATGGTGCCCATTGGAAGCCTTTGAGCTTAATCAACCAGTCTCAGGAGCACTCCGTATTTTAAGTGGCAACTTACACTCATTTGTAATATTTAGTTTAGTCTATAATAAAGTTGAAGTTTGGCGGTTTATACCAACAAATGTCTATACTTTCTCCTTTTAATAAAAACATAATATCTTTATTTTATAGATTGGGAAGTTGAAGAAACATATCTGGGTGAGTGATAAGATAATACACACGGAGTGGGTATCCCGATTTCTGGTAAAAACTCTTAACACAGACTTGGGAATTATTTTGTTCTTTTCGAAATAAAACACAGTTCCAGAACTTTCTTTAAAAAAACGTTTTGGGTCAAATTGACCTGACCCTTACCAAAAACTAAGCAATAAAAGTTGAGATTAGTAGAAGTTACGAATCCTACAAGCGTTACAGTGAGATTTTTATATCCTTTTTGATGTATAACTTGGTAGATTTCAGATTTCTGATTGGGGAGGCGATATTCAGTCCCCTTTACTAGCTATAATCACAATAAAAACTGATCTACTTCAGTAAATCGAATTTTAGTTCAATATTTAACGATATAAATAACTAATTAATAAATCTTTCTTCGGTTTATTTAGGTTTTGGCTCATTTAGGTTGAAGAAACTGAAGTTGTCTCTCAAGTTTATTTGGTAGCTCAAGGAGGAGTTTGTGACCAGTGTCTTTGCTTGGGATGTCATTAAAACATTGCCACTTAATTTCGGAGGATATGATTGACACGTTACCGTTTGGTGGAATTGGTGAAAGTGGAATAAGGTCACTGCACGAGAAATTCTCATTTGATTATATAGTTACGAGAAAGAAATCCTGTACAGATATTTATGTAAGGAAATGCATCGGTTTGTACTCGCTATATACGTGCACCAGGTAACCTTGGCTCCTCCAGACTCTTTTAGATGGCAGTATACTAAAGCATTCGTAGTCTATCAATTTGGCTAAGTCTAAATCGTAGTTTAACTTGCATAATACAAGTCGTCTTTATGGTAAGTTGGTAACAGTTGCAATGAAAAAATGTGGATGCATTAACATGTTTCTCTTAAAATAAATGTCTAAAAAATATGTTTAGATGCAATGTAGGTTAGCAACTATTTTACACGTTAGATATTGGGGATCACATGGAAAAATAGAAGTAGGAGACCGTAGCATGAATTTATTATACTTCATAAACAATGATGTTATTTGTTCCTCGTGTGTATGTCTTTTCTTGATGAAAATAGATTCTTAAAGTATCATGATTAGAAAGAAATGAGGACTATTTGTTATCCCGTTATCGCAGTTTATGATGAGTTATTTTGTTTAAGTTAAAGCTTAATTATCAAGGACCGAAGACGCGTTAAAGTAATTTTACAGCTATTCAACGAAGGCATCTTTCCTAGATGAGCTAAGCTTTTATGAAAGCCGAGAAATGCTATCCTAATGCTTGCGACACAGGTGTAGAAATAGCAGGTTTCCAAGTGAGTATTTTTTCCAACTTTGTTACTGTTCCAGTTTGTTTGAAGTTATATGTTCTTTTAATTGATATATCAGTTTGTTCGAAGTTATAGGTTCTTCTAATTGATTAAAATGACAGGTCTACTGTCTTTGGAGTTCTTATTATGAAGGACACACATAGAAGTTGATTATATAAATTTCAAGTGGTGAGATGAATCAAATTTGCGAGTCCATCTTTTTTTTGTTGCCAATGTTCCAAAGATTTTCGTCTCTATCCATGGCAGCAGCAACACATTTATTATATGTAAACATTATAAAATGTGTCTGCTGACAACTAAGGTTTGTGGTTTTTTTTGGAACAAATTATGTTTGTCTTCAATTTGGGTGAACCATTACATATTTAAACAGTGTTTTGATTGGTATGTTTCGTTTGAAAATTGTGACCTTAAACTATAAATGTACTCTTTTGAAAGAGTGGAAATGGGAATATAATTAGTTGAAGAATTGCCATAAATGTGTTGTTATCGTGAAGGTTTTGGAGTCTAATAAATTGTGTTTATCTTTTAGAAAACAAAAAACTAAAGTGAAAATTTGAACATTTAGCATGGGGTATGGTGGTATTTTTGGTTCGCCGCGCTGTTTAAGTTGACCACAAGTTTGTTGGGCTTTTGTTCGTTGCATTGAATCGCATGAAGACAAAAACTTTTCAGAATATTACCGTTCGGTAATTAAAAAAAAAGTAGCCGTTTGGTTGTTTAAAATGTACAGTAGATTTTATTATTTATTTATTTATTTATTTTACCAATTTACACACGACAAATAACACACCACTTTTACAATATTTTTCACACAACTCTCCACCAACAAAAATTACTTTCAATATCTCAAATCACAATAAAAAAAATGTCTCAAAGTCCAAATGATAAGGGTATTTTGCCAACCTTCTCAAGTCTAACCAACGACAATACTCTTCTTCGAATCTGTCTACACTATCGTCAAAAAACTCAAATCCTTTCTCGCAACAAATCCCATCTTTTGGTTCGCAAATGACACCGGAGCAATTTTCGCAACTACAACATATGTATCGTCAAAACCAAGCACAAGGATTCCAACAATTCGGATATCAAAGAAATTCACCACAATTATTTAACCCATAATCATCACAACCAAATTGGTTTCAATCCCAACCATAATTCCTTGAATCACAACCACCACAATTCGAAGTACCACAACCGTCATTACAAGCCGAAAACGAGGCACGACGTAAAGGAAAAAAAATAGCGAAGTCATCGAAAAAAAAATCGCCCATGGTGAATTTGGATGCGGACGACGAGGTTGAAGTGGAATAAATTGTATTTATTAAGTTTCGTATGTTTTATGTTGTATGTTTTATGTCCATATATTTTTTATCATTAATTTTGTTTCATATTGTTTTTTATGTTTCATATTATATAATTTTAATGAATGAATCTTAATTTAGTTGGAAAAATGAAAAGGAAATAAAATTGGGAGTGGTGAGGCTAAAATGAAGTGGTTTGTTGTGGTTTATGATAGAGGGTTTGTTATTCGAGTGTTAAGATGATGTGACACCTAATGGGACCTAAATGAAATAAAAATGAAGTCCACCACACCTTATGCTCTTATAAGTGAATTTGCACAAAAGTTTTGGTCTTATTTATTTTCGATACCCAAACAATAGTGCAAAAACGAGTTTCAGTAGGGTTGGTTTATGACCTTCGATATTGGTGTATTGCACGGGCTTAGAATGTACGTACTAGAAAATTGTGCAATATAGCAAACGTCATTCACAAGTAATCACATCAAAAGAATTCAAAAATGTTGATATAAATTGCTCATTACAAATATTAGTTTTTAACATGATTATTGCTATATCATCTAACTCTTTGTGTCTACTTATTCTCTTATCCACATATAAAAATACAACACATGTATTCCACTCATTATTTCACTTCATCTAAACCGTCAGTTTTTTCACATATCAGAATTCTGAAAGTAGAAAGATAAGTAGGAATGTTTAATGAGAAGAAATATCATTTCTCTTTTAACATTTATTTCTTTCTTCAAAATTACTACAAAACACTTGGAGTATTGCTTTTTCTCTTTTGCTTATAAAGCTGGTGAAAATTACTACAAAACACTCGAGTATTACTTTAATGTTAATTTACGGGTTAAATTATATTTTAACTAATTTTTATTTTTTCCCCAAGAATAAAATTTACATAATATTTGTTAGAGGTTGTATATTGATATAGGACTATGATTTTATTAACCTGCTGTGTAATGTATCCTATTTATAAGGGTAATTCTATATACACTCAACTTAAACACTATAACTTTATATTTCCTTAATACATGCTTTAAAAGCATTGTACTTATGCACCAAAAACTTATGTTTTAGGTAAATATGGAATTTTGTGATTTAGATTGGGTAAATATGGAATCATCTCATTAGTAAATTAATATGGGGGTTCAATTTTATAAAGCACATGTGATGGAGTTACTAATTATCTAACGTTAAGTTTTCCTAAATCCATATGTAAAATCCGTTACCAGAAGACTTGAATTCACATAGTGTGTTTTTTAAATGATAATTTATTTCAAACAAACTAGAAAAGATTAATACAAAACAAGAAATTATGTCACCTCATTAATTGAATAAACCGTTTAGAACATCTCTTTACAACCATCAACTCTACACACATAATTACTTAGTAGTAACTCAAACCTTTTTTTTCATTAATTTCACATGTACTCTAACTCTTATACATATGATTTTTTGAACATGTAACCGAAACATCACGTTTGTTGTGGTTTATGATAGAGGGTTTGTTATTGGAGTGTTAAGATGATGTGACACACTGACACCTAATGGGACCTAAATGAAATAAAAATGAAGTCCACCACACCTTATGCTCTTATAAGTGAATTTGCACAAAAGTTTTGGTCTTATTTATTTTCGATACCCAAACAAAAGTGCAAAAACGAGTTTCAGCAGGGTTGGTTTATGACCTTCGATATTGGTGTATTGCACGGGCTTAGAATGTACGTACTAGAAAATTGTGCAATATAGCAAACGTCATTCACAAGTAATCACATCAAAAGAATTCAAAAATGTTGATATAAATTGCTCATTACAAATATTAGTTTTTAACATGATTATTGCTATATCATCTAACTCTTTGTGTCTACTTATTCTCTTATCCACATATAAAAATACAACACACGTATTCCACTCATTATTTCACTTCATCTAAACCGTCAGTTTTTTCACATATCAGAATTCTGAAAGTAGAAAGATAAGTAGGAATGTTTAATGAGAAGAAATATCATTTCTCTTTTAACATTTATTTCTTTCATCAAAATTACTACAAAACACTTGGAGTATTGCTTTTTCTCTTTTGCTTATAAAGCTGGTGAAAATTACTACAAAACACTCGAGTATTACTTTAATGTTAATTTACGGGTTAAATTATATTTTAACTAATTTTTATTTTTTCCCCAAGAATAAAATTTACATAAAATTGTTAGAGGTTGTATATTGATATAGGACTATGATTTTATTAACCTGCTGTGTAATGTATCCTATTTATAAGGGTAATTCTATATACACTCAACTTAAACACTATAACTTTATATTTCCTTAATACATGCTTTAAAAGCATTGTACTTATGCACCAAAAACTTATGTTTTAGGTAAATATGGAATTGTGTGATTTAGATTGGGTAAATATGGAATCATCTCATTAGTAAATTAATATGGGGGTTCAATTTTATAAAGCACATGTGATGGAGTTACTAATTATCTAACGTTAAGTTTTCCTAAATCCATATGTAAAATCTGTTACCAGAAGACTTGAATTCACATAGTGTGTTTTTTAAATGATAATTTATTTCAAACAAACTAGAAAAGATTAATACAAAACAAGAAATTATGTCACCTCATTAATTGAATAAACCGTTTAGAACATCTCTTTACAACCATCAACTCTACACACATAATTACTTAGTAGTAACTCAAACCTTTTTTTTCATTAATTTCACATGTACTCTAACTCTTATACATATGATTTTTTGAACACGTAACCGAAACATCACGTTTTTTTATAACTCCTTCAATATTACACGTTGCAAAGTGTGTGCCTTCTGTTATAGTTAGGTATATTAAATCTTAAACATACTTTTACACAGCTAGTAAGAAAACCGTCCATCGGACGGGTAGAGACCTAGTTATAATTCAATGATGAAAACATTATAAGGAAAAGTTAGCACAATAACGAAAGAGTCCTATGGTTTATGGAGAAGGATTCTCTAAAGTTGTATTTACAACTTAAAAAAAAAAAAAAAAAAAAAAAAAAAAAAAAAAAAAAAAAAATTGTTTAAGACGCCCAAAAAAAATTGTTTGTCTGGTCAACCTCTTAATTGAGATCATTATCAATATTTGTTTTATCAATGAAATTATTCGAAATAATAGCGTAAAGGCAGAAGAATTTCACAAAACAGAAAGGGCACATACGTGTAAGATTGAAAAAAATTACTGTATTAATTATTCCCTGAAAATTTTAAATAATATTGACCGTCACTAATATTATGTATGGGAATTTGAACACAAAAAAGATTTAAAAAAGAAAATGATATTGGTTGAAAGTTCCTCCCAGTAGCATTATTCTATGCAGGATAACTATTATTTACCACAAAATTAATTGATTCGAAATGAAATAAAAATACCTTCAATTGATCGGATAGTGGAGCTTCAACTGCTGCTGTTGTTGAATGCTCCTTTAATCACAATAACCAAAATCAAGTTAATTAATTAGCTTATAAGTCATTAGTTACGACACAAATGAACAATGCAAAAAAGCCAAGGAATTAACGGTGGTGTTACCGGGCTTTCATGTTTTTGTTGAAGATCTAACGCTCTCTCAAGTCTTTTAACAACCTTAACCATATCTGGACGTTGAGATGGCGACTCCAGCAAGCAATAATATGCTGTTTCTGAGAAGTTTTTTACCGACTGCGGATCCATTTGTTGTCGTAGAACCGGATCGATTATATCACTGAGTGTTTCCCGTTCATAGTGCGAACGGGCAAATCGAGCAAAACTCCAATTATCTTCGGCTGAAATTGGAATAGACGCCACCCTCCCAAGCAAGACTTCAAACAAAACAACTCCGAAGGAGTAGACGTCTGATTTAATAGATAAAGCTTTAGTTTTTTCAAAAGCTGGATCCCTATATTGTGACGTGCCATCATAATTAATAGGATGGTGAACACCATGTTTTTTAACAATCATGTCAGTTCTAAGACCATGTAAGGTGGGTTCCCAGTTTTGATTTAACCAAATCTTGGAGCTTTTGATGTTACCATGTATTATGCTCATATCATCACCGAATTCATGATGAAGGTAACACAATGCACGCGCCACATCAAGACATATATTCAATCTTTGCATCCAAGTGAGGGTTGAGCCACTTAGATGTTTGTCCAGACTTTCATTCACCTCATACTTGTATATCATGCATCCCTTACTCAGTACTTTTCCAAATGTCTCATCATCTAATTCTTCGAGATCATCATCGTCATCAGCCAGGTCCTCCGAAGCAACCTTAAATAGAGTTGCGATATTTTTATGATAGTGAAAGAGTGAGACCCTCGCCTCGCTGAACAAAACATCTGGGTTTGTATATCTCCGTACAACAATAGGGATGGACTGTCCTGATTGATCGAGTTGACCTTTGTAAAGAACAACAGAAGGAGTTTGTTTCATGAGATTCTCTTCAGAGAAGTTGTTGGTGGCTAATCTTAACTCTGACATTCGTAGTATTGGGTCATCAATCAATTTCGGTTCCATTTTTTGGGGTTGATGAAATTAAACAAGGTTGAGTTGAAGGAAGGAAGACTGAAAATATGGAAATGATAATGAAAGACACAGTAGCAAAAATATTCAGGATAATTAACAAGGTTGAATTGAATAAAGGAAGGAAGAAAGAATGTGAAATTACAGAAAATGTGAAGGAAGTAAGGAATTGAAGGCTGAAAGTTTCGAAATAATTGTGAAGGAAGGAAACCAAGGTAGAAAGAGAATAGTTAAAGACAGAGTGGCATAAATGTTTAAATGTTTAATGATACTGCACTATATATAAGATGGAGAAGAGAAAGGGTGTACGGGGTTCAAAAGGGTTGGGAGAGGTTCAAATGAGTGGTTCTTTAGCTTTTTGAAAGGGTTCAAACGGAGTACTTTAAGAGGCCAAAATGAGTTTTAATGAACACGAAACTCACAAAGAAGTATAATTACATACCTCGTTTTTAAGACACAAAATCAAACTTTTTGGTATCCTTTGAACGAATAGTAGGGGAAATGTTTTAGTGACGTGCGAATATTTTGTAAAGTTTTTATTTTATTTATTTATTATTATTATATGCTACAAGTTCTCTCCCACTTAACTTTTCATTCAATATCGATATAGCACATCTAAATACATGATTGCTTAAAGTTATAATAATCAAACCTAGCAAAATATAAATAGAATGTATTTTCATAGATTTATCACGATAGACTTAGTAGATGTATTCATTTTAAAGAGGTGATTATTTAACATTTCACAGGTAGATAATGGATCGTGCTACTAATTCTATCAATATCGGCATCTTACAATATTTTTTGATAAGCTAATACGTCAGAGAAACCGTGTTGACGGTTTAACAATAATTAAACGAGTTTAGGTACACCAATAATGACTCGATTATAATATTACCTTTTTGGTCTAATATTCTAATAATGTTTGATCACATCATATTGTATTGTAGATTAATTGATACCAATAGTTCATGATGCATCTTCGGTGTAAAGTTTTGTCAATAAATTTGATCTATTTTATCTAGTATAAGACACTTTTTCACCACTCTTAATCAATTTTTTCTAAAACTAACTTCGCCTAATATATTGTCATGTGGCAATTATGACCCAAACTCTTTGAGATTTTGTTCATTGGTCATCACTTACACCCAACAGGTTCAACAAATACAAGTTGATAATACCTAAATAAATATATCCATTGGGGCACTTGAAATGCTAGTGTACAAATAGGATGGTCGAATGAGTTGTACAACGGGTCCCAATGGGTCTTTTGAAATTAGTCATATGAAAGAGTTGAACTAATGTTTACACGTTTTGGCCAACTGCCATTTGTAATTATTTTAATTTTTTTTTGTTTTTACGTTATTAAATATTATTCAACATCAACATCTCTATATATAAAAAGTTTGATGATAACATAGAAAAAGTCATGTGTTTGAGGTTGGTGGCTAGTAATCGTAAAATAATCACTAAAGTTTCAAAATCAAATATTATTCT
The DNA here is from genome assembly GCA_030686995.1 of Artemisia argyi. Lineage (NCBI taxonomy): Eukaryota > Viridiplantae > Streptophyta > Magnoliopsida > Asterales > Asteraceae > Artemisia > Artemisia argyi. Next base: position 28,441,899 of record CM060687.1, on the reverse strand, counting down.
ACAATCAACATTAACATCTATACATTTAAATAGTTTGATGATAACATAGAAAAAGTCATGTATTTGAGGTTGGTGGTGATGATAACATAGAAAACTAAAATTACATTTACGTTTCACACTCGAATTGTGATACTTGTAGAAAACTTCACAAACTTACATATTAACAAACAAGAAAGTAACATTTGCAACGAATTTACTGGGCCATCATAAGAAAGCATAAAGTGCTAGGATCTTTTTGAGACTTCCAGTCTATACAAAACTGAAGAAACTGATGAAGTTGTAGCCATATCCAACTCTACTCCTATTATAAACCACCACGATGAAAGATAAAAAACGATCAAACGGCCATAAGTCTATACTATAATGGATTTTACATCTCCTTCGACTTCAATATACCAAAACTATAAGAAAGTAAATAAAAAACTTTTGCTGTACATGGAACAAAACACAGCAAACATATTTAAAAAGACTATGAGCTGATGTCAGCAATACCTTGAATTTGCTGAGTTTACATGGCTACAAGTCTACAACTTTTGCATTTTTAAAATCAAAGTCTACGATGAGTATTAAAGTTTAAGATGCTACCCATTGAGAAGGAACACAAGATTAAAAATATTCATGTGCGAGGGATCTAGCAAACACATGTTGTCAATTTGTCATGTTATAACAAACTACAATTAGTCGATCACCAAAGACGTTGTTTTCATAATCAAATGTTTATCACGATGTCATGTAAGATGCATCTAAACTCGTCCGGGTACATGTCATCCATTAAATATTCAATAAAAAAAAGTTAGTGGATCGTAGTTGAGAGTCACTTACCGTTGATGAATATGATTAACAGGGCAACTTCTTTTAATCGTACGTGCCAAAACGGTTGTTTGCAAATTGTATATTCACCATCAAAATTTGATACAACCTTTAAGGGTGCGTTTGGTTGGGAGGTATGGGATTTGGGAATGAGCGAAATGATAATGACTATGATTGTAAATGTTTGGTTGACATATATGGGTTTTAATTTATGGGCTCATTTTTTTAATAATTTCCATACTGCATAGCGCTGAGCAAAGGTCCAAAACCGAACCAACCCGAGAGCCGATTTCGTGAAAAACATGAACCAAAACCGAACCGAATATGATCGGTTCAGTTCGGCTTTGTGTCGGTTCGGTCCGATTTAGGTGTGTGTAGGTGTGTCGAAAACCGAACCGTCCCGAAACCGAAAATAGGAAAAACTTGAAACCGAGCCCAAACCAAAGGGCTGTCGAGTTAGCTCGGTTTTTGTCGGTTTTGTCGAGTCGGTTCGGTTTTGGGTCATCCATGTTCAACCCTACTCCATACACTCACAAGAGGTTCGTTTAGATCCATTTTATGTAATCATTCTACCCTACAATAAAACATATACCGATTGTGATTCCGAAACTTATACCAAACACACCCTTAGAAAGATTGCTAACACTCAAAAGCTAGACACACAATTACGCAACATTGACAACGAGCCGTTTTTATTAATTAAACGGCAATTTTTCATGCACTATACCATTTATCTCACAAAATACCTCTCTAATGTCTCTAACGATACTTGAACTCGCAACATTTTGATTAGTGAGCAATTCACATATCACTACACCAAACACCTTGGGTATCATTCACAACGAGTTTAATGGGTCATCACAAGAAAGCATGTCCAGTGTTGGCATTGTTTTTGGAATTCCGAGCGGTTTAATAGTAGAGCTGGATACGAACACAGGCTTCTAACATCATGTGTTACTATGGTCTTGCTCCATATTATTATGGATTTCTAAAATAGGAGTAGAGTTGGATTCGAATACACGATTTTAACTTCATATGTTACTTTGGTCTTACTCCATATTACTATGGATTTTTTAACTCCTTTGATTTCAATATACCAAATTTATAAGATATACTTTCCATGTGACTGGAACAAAACAATGTTACACAAAATTGGTTGATCAATAAAGGTGCAACTAAATGTCTAGAAAAGGATACCTAATTGGTCATAGTTCATAGAGGCACTTACCATTGATAAATTCAATCACATTGGCAACTACTTCACCTAGTACCACAACGGTTGCTTGCAAGTTTTCAGCAAATTCTTCAGGAATTGACTTTTCGCCATCAACAAAATTTGAGACAGCCTTTATAAATATTGTTGGCACTCTCATAAGGCTAGACACGTAGGCCAAAGCTGCTCCCTGAAACTCGAGTTATATTTTAGAACAGTAATCCAGTAAGTAGATAGTACTTCGTATATTCATAAGCTGTGGCAAATTTGACCCATTTACGTATGGGTTGTTTTGGGTTGTCTTTATCTCAAACTGGTCAAGTAATAAAAATAGCTAAGAGGGGAAGGGTCAGATGGGTAGAAAGGTTTGACAGTCACTAAAAGCCTACTTTTAATTCATGTCCTAAATATTACTCAAAGAATATTTGCGGGTCAACCCGAACAGCCCTGTTATGATCCACTATTAACCCACCCAACCAGCCCATGGCACGTTTATGTTTCATGCTAGATAAAAATGAATGTTTCTGCATATATAAACATAAATTGTTTATCTCAAGATCAAACATTATATGTTTAAAAGTCTATTAGATACTCAACATGCATATCCGATTGCAGGAAAAGGGTTCCTAAAACAAATAAACTAGAAAGTGACATAATGAATGGATGTACCTCCATATCGACAACAGTTGCATCATTGGCCAATATGCATATTTCATCCTGTGGCGACATATCTAAAGAATCTCCAGTAGACAGTTTGCATACCTGTTATATTATACATTAAGATATTACATCCATTTGTCATGTAAACAAATTGTGGTTTTTCTTTCATAGCAGTTTAATAAATAATTTTCGCAGGACTAGTTAAAATATGTAATTACTGTCAAATTTTTTTACAAATGACTTTTTTTTTTTTTTGTGAAATGTAGAACATATTTAGTCGAATTCAAACTTCGAAAAAATATACTTTGTCATAGCAACATCTGATGAAAAAAGTTTGACAACCAAGCAGTAGTAGCATTGGCAACCTTAAAGTGCAGAAGCTAAAAAGGCTATTTTTATTTTATATTTTCTTATCTTTGCATAACTAGTAGATTACCTTAAGATTAAGCTCCTTCACGAGATTTGGTGTGGAGAAACTCTTCCGTCGACCAAGTCCATATTTATCAGGACCCTGCAAATCAAGAGGGAGATTGCATTAGGGCAAAAGAATAGATAAAGTTGTGAAAGACACTGTACGCAAATGATAAATTTTACTGGATGAATGTTTGTATGACTTATAACATCAGTCAACATATTTAGTAGACCAGTATGCAAGTTCAAAACAGAAGGTATGGATTAAGACTACTTACCGGAATTGGAATCCGTCTATCATGAAATGCAAGATCTGATACCAGGAATACATCAAATATGCAAGCTCCTTTCACCTGGTATTATTAACATTAGTATAAATATTGCAAAAAAAGTAACAAACAAAGATGAAGAAACAAATATATGGATGTAGTGAACAATCTAACTTACTAAATACAAGAAGCCATAATTGTATTATTTTCATAGAGAAATAGTTAAAAAAAGACAATGGGTGCAAAAAAAAAATATACTTTAAAGCCACCAGCAGTACCAGCATTGATGAAAAGATCGGGCTTCAAAGCTAGAATAGAAGCATAAGTCACAAGAGATGCAGGAACAGTGCCTACACTATTGATCCCTGAGAAAGAAATAGCCTATGAAATCAATAACCAAAACCATCCACAAATATCAATTATGTTTGTATTATGCCACAGGCATCACTATTTGATGAAATAAAGCAGAAGAATTTGGTAAATCAGCGCCAATAGAAGACTGAAAACTGACATTCCAATATTAAAAAACGTTTGCTTTGATTTTATTTAGGTCATATGTTGACTACCAAATTCCAAAATAACGACAGTTGACTATTTAATACGTTCAGAGTCAAAATTTCGTTGCCTTTTCAAGCACAAGTAATCAACCTGGTACTGGTGGTTTGACCACACTATTGTAAAAGTAAAAGATAGCAAAATCAAATGAAACATCACATACACACATTACATAATACAAAACAAGAAATGAAACACCCACCTAAGTCACGGTCCTTCCCTGGATATATGAGATTTATATTCAAATCCTTGTAATGACCATGGTATCTGATCCAAGGGACACTTAATGGAAACCTGAAAATGTTTAAACTGTTAAATACCCAAAAACAAAAACGAATGGCACACACACATTTAAAGGTCAGGCTCAACCTATTTGAGTTCCAAATTTTAACATATATGCATAATCTACGGTACATTGATCATTGCCATAAATACAAATGTCTACCAAATTCATAGATACTTAAGTTAATGAAAAATGTGCGACTGAGCAGAAGAAAAAAGGGGAAGAGGTGGGGCGAGTGTTCTTTGACCTGCATAGAAGGAACATCAAAAACTCATTGGGTTCATAAGTGTAAAGCTGATAACAAAATGGGAAATCGTAACTGCCAGCGTACACAGCCGGAGCCCTTCACCAGATACAACATTTATCAATACTCTTGTAGGTTTTAAACATTCGTTTTTCCTCGATGCAGTCTGTATTTCGGAATTCAAAGAAGTGATCATTTTAACATCTTCTAGTGAGAACATAGCTATCCCGTAATTGAGACAGTTCTCCGACACAAAAAATAAAGGTAACATGATCAGTTATCTCCCAAAAGATATGCATTTTGAGAGATATCAATTTAGCTTGCAATCAATCACATCTACCACTATGTGTCTCTAGTTGTAAGACCTGAAAGGATAAACAACGAAGAAACTCTACACTCGTCAATATTATGCCTAAATCATTCTTGTAGCTAGATTCTCAAGAAAATCCAAATTAATGTCCTTTGTACCCATTAGTATCTAATAATCCTTAGACTTACTTACTCCATGTATCTCATAATCACGAACACACCTTTCACATTCAAAGTCAAATTACAAGTCCTAAAATAAATAAGTAAAAAGAACTGATAAAAAAAGGCATATTATTTTCTCAACTCTCAAGGTCAAATTGCGTCTCATTATTATAAGACTAGAAATTAATAATCCGCATATCATTTCAAGTCTTAGTTATAACCAGCAAACACTAAAACTTGAAAACTAAAAAGGGTAAAAATAGAATTTAAAACAGTACAAGTAATGGAATTGAAAAGAGATACTTACAAAGAACCATCATCAGGAGAAAGTTTGAAATGTTGTATTATCGGAAGTGCTTCTGAATCAAGAGCTGCACTTGATTTTATGAAACTTTATATATAATTATAATTATAATAATAACATATACAAAACGCACACATTAAAAAAAATGTAAAAAAATAATTACCGACAAAAATGAGGAGAGTAGAAATGGGGAGCAGCTTGTTATCATCTCCGCTAGCCATTTGCAGACTTGCAGTCACTGATTGTTTCCTCCCTCTTTTCTTTTTTACTAAGTTTTTTTTTGACTTTCTTTGATTGAATGAATGGATTTGGATAAATTGACATTTGGGTTGGGCCTAGACTTACCCATATTCATTTCGAAAGGTCTTGTTTACGTTATGTTTGTTCATTTCAATGTAAGGCCGGTGCCTCCTAGGGTGTTCATCGGTTCGGTTCTCGGTTAATCGGTTTATTCGGTTCGAGTTGTTCGGTTAAAAAAAAATTGGGTCATAACCGAAAACTGAACCGAGCAAAAAATATCTATAACCGAACCGAACCGAGAACCGAACCGAAGTTCGGTTATGAGTCAAAATCGAAAACCGAAATTTATACTTGAATTACACTGTTTATATATATTTTTTTTAATTTAATTATATATATTTTTGGCAAAAAAAAGTATTTCAAGCATAAAAAAGTGTTTTTTATATTAGTATAGAATTTTAATGGATATTTTTAATATATAAAATAATATATATATATATATATATATATATATATATATATATATATATATATATATATATATATATATATATATATATATATAAATTCGGTTTTCGGTTCAGATAGCCAAACCTATATCGAAACCGAAAATCAAATTTTTAATTCGGTTCGGTTCGGTTATATGTTCGGCTCGGTTCGGTTCGGTTTTTGGTTTATTCGGTTTATTACCCGACCAATGAACACCCCTAGTGCCTCCTGTGGTATAGCTATAAATTCACTGAACATTTTATGAACCGTTCGATAAAAGTTTTTTCATGTTCATTTATTTATTAAATAATCAAATATAAATAAAATTTTACGTTCATTTAGTTAAATGTATGAATATGTACAAAAATCTTGTTCATTCATTTATGTTTGTGAATGTTCGATTATACGTTCATTAATGTGCATTTATGTTCATTTATTTTTTTATGTTCGTTTGTCGTATCTTTTTATTATATACTTTTGTAGTTGGCTTACTTCAACAAAACTTCACTTATACAAAATAAGACCGTATATTTTTGTAAATTTTATGATTAATTTTTTAGATTCATTTATGTTCATTTAGTTTCTTAATGAATGGACATAAACAGATATTGACAATCATATTTCTTAATAAACGACCATGAACAAGAAAATCCGCCTGTTTAGGTGATTGTGTCCATTTATTTGATTGGTTCAAAGTAAGCGAACGAACATGAACAAGGCTCCGTCTGTGTTCCTTCGGTTCGTTTACAGGCCTAGGGTATAGGTTTACAAACCGCGCTCGTCGGTTTAGAGACACCCATGGACGAAACCAGGACTAAATATAATCGGATGCACAAAAAAATTGAACAATAATACTAGAAACATATTTCAATTGACCAGGTGCATTTAAGATTACTGTAGGAACAATCGATGTTTTTTTTTCAAAAATTAACACTACATTAAAAAAATCCATGGAGTGCACGGGCACCCACGGGAACCCCCTGGCTCCGTCCCTAGAGACAGCGATGACACGACCTCGTCGGTGGTGCGTCGGTTAGGGGTCCTTCATTTTGGCGATGAACAAGGGACGAGGTTGTGTGGGCCCATTTGTGTTTTGTGTGAGTGTTTTATGTGTGTGTGATTTGTGCGGTATATTTGTGTAGTAACGCTGACAAAGACACACCCATTGGCACGGGTGTGTCATTTTGGGAAGTGATGATGTGGCGTTGAGATATCCAACTGACACATAAAGATTCACGTCATGGTTGGTAGTGGTCTAATAGGTCTTGTCGACTTATGAAATAGAATTTATGCAAGAAAGGTTCTCGCTTCTAATAAACTGAAAGGGTCCGTTTTGGTAACTTTGCAATATTTCTTTTTTCCTTTTCCATGTTTAACGAATCATAGCTTGTTACAAAATGATATGACCTAATGACTTTAAACAAGCACAGGTTGGACACGTGACTCCATTATACAGATTTTGGAGGGGAAGCAAGTTAGTAGATATTTTAGTTGTAATAATCTTCCCTTAAATACTTCATTTTTTTTTTTTTACGGTGCAAAGGTGAAACTTATATCAACAACCAAAATTTACAACATAAAATACAAGTAGATATTGGACAAAACCCAAATCTGATACATGCTAAACAGAACCTAAACAAACTCAGATACCAAACCAATACTACTTCAGCCAATATCAGACAAAAACTAATCAGAAGTCTGATAAGATGATCTCAGTTAGAACACGAACAGAGTATAATTCTTCAATTGCAGCTAGTATCTTCGATTCCATGACATTAAAACTCTTAAACATTCACCTTTATAGCACCAACCATCTAGCTACATTTCCCTTTCTCTATTCTACCCACCCACTCAACCTGCCACCATGATGACCATCCATTACCTCCAATGATGATGTATATAGTGGACCAAGAAGGTTCATCTTCCACACCTCTCTATTCCACTAAACATACATCATCCTCCGAGACCATTTGTGTTCATTTGTAAGGAATATGAAAACATGTTTCTTTCTCTGTAGTCTTTCTTTAACACAAAAAATTACGCTTGTTAGCTCATACACCCAAAGTACCATCAATAATTCTTGTTTTACTTTCACAAAGAATTATAGAATTTGGATTTTGGTCTATACGGTTCTTAACTCGAATCCTGGTTCGGATCATATATTATAAAACATGTCAATCTTTTGTGTTGGTGATTTTACATCACCAATATGAATTAAGTGTAATGGATTGACTTAGTTGACCAATGTGTAATTATGATAAATGTTCAACAAGTCGAGATTGTACGGAGTGCACATTTGTATAACGTTATTGTGATTATCGCCCCGAATCATGGGGGTCTGGGGGCAGCGCCCTCGGTAGCGGGGTTCCAGGGGCGGCAGCCCCTGGTAGCAGGGTCCAAGGGGCAGCGCCCCTGGCAAATTTTTTATTTTGTATAAAGTGCTATGTTAAAAATAAAATTTTCCGTTATTTGGACCTATATTTTGCCCCGTAATTTTGCTGTTTTAACGATTATAATAACTGCATAGCAGTTATAACCGTTTGTTAGTTTTGGTTGGTCAATACATGTTGTTTTCTCTGGTTCTGGTTCTGTTTCATAACCTCAAAACATATTCACAATTCATAAAATCTGAGTTTTATCCGATTAAAGATTTCGATAGAACCATCGAAATACTTCGATTTGAAAGTGTTTACACGACTCTCAGATTACTGTGATCCAAATAACTCTAACATTTTGCATCTTTTATCCAATCGATCAGCAGTTCTTATGACACTAGAGAACGTACAAGTAGACGTGTAAAAGATTTTATTCTGTCCTTTTTTTTAAACCTTTAGTGACAGATGGAATGGACTTTTAGCATCGACTTGTGTCGTCAATAAAAGTTGTAATTCTTGTAGTGTATTAATGAAGTGAAAGATTCATGATAAAACATTGCATGCGCAGCTAGCAAAGAACATAAGCCTTCACAAGGTAACTGGTTTGCATTGATTGAGATCGATGCAACATACAACTACAGACGTCTTATGCAAGTATATCAGTTTGATCATTAACGTGGACCTGGCTACTTATATAGCCAATGCATGCTATTATGTATTAACTATTAAGTCTCTCGAGATCACATAATTCACAATCTTTCTCGTGCTATCATTTTTCTATATAGAAACCAATATTAGAGAGCTTTTAACATTATAGCATTTGACACCTATTTCTTGTTGTAATGCATGTGGGAAAATCAATACTGAAATACATAATCTCAGAATGATTTGACTGTTTCCAACCTCATGATTTACAATTTCTATATATATGCACAATATGAAAAATGCATCAACTAACGGCACTTACTTTTCAGACCATATAAAAAAGAAGAGAAGACCTCGCGTGATAAAGAAGAGACTGTCAAGTTAATTATCCAAACAACGTGTTGTTTTCCATACTGTTAGAACCACTTCTTTATATTCTAATGATGATCTTTCATCTACATTTACTTGTCTTAAAAAGGAAAAAGATTTGGCCTAACATGAGCAAGAAGAGCCTGTCAAAGAAGCCAAGGAGTGACCTGCCTGATGAACCAAACACGGTGTTACTTTCCAACACCTTAATTTGGGATAAAGGCAAGTCATCCCTGGCTACGAAACAAGAGTGCTCTTCTCTTCATGTAAGAACCTCTCTTTGTATCATATTATCAGTTGACATGAATTACTTGTTTTTGGTAAATCTGCATATTTATAGCGTGTGATAATTGCAGGCCAATAGAACCACACGATTCTTACACTACAAGAAATAGGACATCAGGCGACGATAGTTATCCCGTCGACACAATGTCGACGGGACAAGGCAGAAAACGACAAAAAATCCGCTTGACCGAAGCCAAGTGCGTTGAATTTTTTGGATTGATATAATCCCGTCGACATGTCGACGGGAACAAATTGACCAAAATTTCCACCCTCAATAATTGCCAAACTTTGGCGCGAAATATCCCGTCGACATGTCGACGGGATAATATTAAAAATGAAATTACTGCGTAATTAACGTTTGGTTAGTTTTAATTACGTGTTTTGTTTATAATCCCGTCGACATGTCGACGGGATAATAAAGTGAAAATAATAATAGTGAGTTAGTGGTCAATACAAATGGCGGGATTTTTTCCCGCGTGTTTTTCCCGTCGACATGTCGACGGGATTATCTCCCCAAAATACTCTCCCTATATATACTCCACAAAAACATTCCCGTCTCATTTTTTACCTATATACATTCTCACAAAAAAAATTTCGTCTCATTTTACACATCGATTCTTGATTCTCACAAATAAGTCAATCGTCAATTCTTACAAGACATACATGACTTGGCGTGGTTGCACAGTTGAAGAGGAGTGCTCAAAAATCTTGTCACACGAGCTCCTCTTTAATGAAGTTATGTTAACTTTTGGTCATGCAGTTTATGAGGAATATGGTGATTTTAAGGATGCTGAACCGTGGATGAGAGACAAGATTATCGAATGGTGTAGGAAAAAGCCGTACTACAAAGAGTACATGGACGAGCTAGATGCTGCTGAAGCTCAAGCTGCTGCTGAAGCTCAAGTTGTTGCTGTTGGAGGTGACGACGAAGCTGAAAGTACGTTGGAAACAAAACTTGATAATCTGGGAAATAGGATCACAAATCTTGAAGCTACGTTTGCACATATCAAGGAAATGAGTACAAGGAAGGGAAAAGATGGTGCGAGTTCGAGTAAAGCGGGAAGTAGCCGCAAAAAAAAAATAAACGGGTTGTTTCGTTTGATCTGTTCTTTTGGTTGTCGAGTTGTTTAGTTTGAGTTGTTTCGTTTGGTTGTTGAGTTGTTTAGTTTGAGTTGTTTCGTTTGGTTGTCGAGTTGTTTAGTTTGAGTTATTTCCTTTGGTTGTCGAGTGGTTTAGTTTGTTTATCGAGTTGTTTAGTTTGAGTCTGTATGAAAATGCATGTGGTTGAGAACTCTTGCTTGTTTTAAATAAACAGTTTGCCTTTGTGTTTGATAATTATTGCTCCTTCAGTTATATTATTTGTGCGTACGAATTTAAAATATAAAGGATGTTCAACATCAGTTACCACAACAACAACAACATTTTATTAAACAACAATAATCACAATAACAGCAAACAACATCAACAACAACAAACAACATCATTTTATTAAACAACAACAATAACATCAACAACAACAGCAAACAACATCAACGACAACAAACAACATCAACAACAACAACAACAATAACAGCAAACAACAACAAACAACATCAACAACAACAAAAATGTCAACAACGATAACAGCAACAACAACGATAACAGTTCTACATATGAAATTTATCCATGTCACTTAAAAGGTCACGGAGTATTGCATCCGACTGACATGCGTGGTCGTGGTTGGGATACGTTGCCATGTCAAGTTTTGCCTCCAGCATCCTTAATTTTGTCTCTATCACATTTTTTTTGTGCCTCCAACACCTGTTTTTGTGCCTCCAGCATGTTTATTCTAAGATTTTTTTCATGACACTTTGAGCACCTTGTTGGAGCAGATCCAGAACCGCTTGATGTTGAAGCTCCAAGAGAACCGATCATCATTTTGGCGAGTCGTTCCTCCTTCCATAAAAAAAAAATCACATCCATGGTCTTTTGTCCCAGGCTGTTAAAGAGTAAAAACTATTATTTTTAACAACTAACCAAATTATTTATATAATACACGAAAAAGTATGTAATTGTTCACCTGTGAGAAAGGACACGCATAGTATAGTTTACCACGGGAGTAAGATTTACACGATTCTCGCAGAATCACGTCTCCTCGTTCACAAGGACAAGGAAAAGCTTCAAATTCTGCCATCTTCTTCACCATGATAACAGTGTATGTTTGTGGTTGTGAGGTTGAGTGGTTGTGAGTGGTGGAATCGTGACCGGGGTGGCCTGATCTACAAGTTGAGGTGATAAAAGGTGGTGGCCGGAAAAAGATTCCGACGGCCGGAAACTGATGGTGTCGCCGGAAAACGAAAACTGCTAGAGTGTGTGAGAAAGAGAGAGAAGATGAGTGTGTGTGTGTGTGTGTGTGTGTGTGTGTGTGTGTGTGTGTGTTTATATTGTGAGGATGAGTTGTTAGGTAGGGAAAACCATACTCGTTCGTTTAACATCTCGTGTATAACCATTGCATCTTGACTCGTTCGTTTAACATCTCTTGTATAACCATAGTCATTCGTTTAACATCTCGTGTCAAAAAGAAAAACAACAAAAAACCAAATTTAAAATTAGTGATAGCTTCTATTTAATAGATTCTATTTTTTTTTAACCATACCATCATCTTGTATAACCATACCATCTCCAGTCGTTCGTTTAACATCTCATGTAGAACCATAGAATCTCGACTCGTCTGTCTAACATCTCGTTTATAACCATAGCATCTCGACTCGTTCGTTTAACATCTCGTGTATAACCATACCATCTCCAGTCGTTCGTTTAACATCTCATGTAGAACCATAGAATCTCGACTCGTCTGTCTAACATCTCGTGTATAACCATAGCATCTCGACTCGTTCGTTTAACATCTCGTGTATAACCATAGCATCTCGACTCGTTCGTTTCACATCTCGTGTATAACCATACCATCTCCAGTCGTTCGTTTAACATCTCATGTAGAACCATAGAATCTGGACCCGTTTAGACAGTCGTGTTTCAAGAGAGTTTTTTGATGGTCTTGTCGCATTCATTGAACATTGCAAGCCGTTATTAAATAGTTACGGAAACATAAAATGTCCATGTCGTCTTTGTTGTAATGTTCCATGGGTATCTCTCGACAAACTTAAAAGCCACATAAGCCAAAATGGGTGGGACCCAACTTATACACAATGGGTAGATCACGGTGAACCGGATCCTCTTCCTATAGAAGATAATACAACACAATGTGAGATGAGTGACATGCGTGCGTGCCTTAATGATATTATTGATATTCCTCTAAAGAATGAAAAAAAATGAGCCAACTCCTCCAAATATTGGCGAGACAAGTAACGAGCCGACTCAAGCAATGACACCTCCTGTACGTAACGAGTATGAAGAGTTACTTGCCAGTTCCACCCAGCCTCTTTACCCGGGTTGTGACTTTATGACAACCTTGGATTTTATGTCAAAGTTTACGCATCTCAAGGTCAGCGGTAAATGGAGTGATACTTCATTTAACAATACGCTAAAATTTCTCCAGGAGGTATTTCCTCTCAGGTTAGGTTACAATCTCCCACCATCATACTCTGCTATAAAAAAAAACATTTAAAAAGGTCGGGTTAGGGTATGAGTCGATACATGCTTGTGAAAATGATTGCTTTTTATATAGGGGGACTGGTGCCGAAGATTTGGAGTATTGTCCGGTCTGTAAAACGAGTAGATGGAAAGACAAGAACACAACGAGGAAGAAAGTTCCTAACAAGGTGTTGCGTTACTTTCCTATCATTCCCAGGCTACAACGTTTGTACAGATCTATTCATACCGCAAAACATATGACTTGGCATGCTACTGGAAAGTCTACGGTAAACGGTATGATGCAACACCCGGTTGATGGTGAAGCATGGCAGAAGTTTGACAGCGGTAAATATTCGGCTTTTGCTAACGAACCGAGAAACGTTCGATTAGGGTTAGCTGCTGATGGTTTCAATCCGTTCGGCAACCTTAGTCAGACTTACAACATGTGGCCTGTTATCTTAACAACATACAACTTGCCTCCGTGGTTATGCATGAAAGAGACTACTTTGATGCTAACGTTGTTGATTCCTGGACCTAAATCACCCGCGAAGGACATTGATGTTTACTTAAGGCCTTTGATTGATGACCTTTAGAAATTATGGAAAAAACCAGGTGTCCCGACTATGGACGCTATTACAGGCAAAGAATTCAATATGAGAGCGATGCTTTTATGGACCATCAATGATTTTCCTGCTCATAGTAGTTTGTCAGGTTGGAGTGGGCAAGGTTACTACGCATGCCCTACATGCAAAGTAGGCACTCCGGCTACGCGTGTGATAAGCAAAATAGGTTATGTTGGCCATAGAAGATTCTTAAAAAAAAAACCATAAATGGAGGAGGGATACTACTACATTCAATGGTTCACCTGATTTTACAGATCCTCCTAAAAAAGATACTCCGGTTGATATCTTGACTCAACTTGCAATATTGCCCACACGTTTACCGGGGAAACATCCAGATTATGGGGGTGGGAAGATAAAACGTAATACTACAACCGACCTGAACTGGACTAAACGGTCTATTTTCTACGAGCTTGAATATTGGTCTTCTCTTACTCTAAAACACAATTTGGATGTCATGCATATTGAAAAAAAATGTGTTGGAGAGTATCTTGAACACTTTGTTAATGAATGAGAAATCTAAAGACACCGCCAAGGCAAGACAAGACTTGCAAGCTTTGGGCATTCGACGGGAGTTGTGGCTCGGAAACAAACAAAACGGGAAGTGCTCGAAGCCTCATGCTAAGTACTCCTTCACACCCGATAAAAGAAAACTCTTATGTCAATACATCAAAACAGTTAAACTACCAGATGGGTTCGGATCCAAGTTCAAGTCGAAAGTGACCAAAGATGATAACAATATAATGGGCATGAAGTCGCATGACTGTCATATAATGATGCAACGGTTACTTCCTTATGGACTTCAGCAATACTTGGACGCACAAACTTATGCACCATTGATCGAGCTTTGTTCATTCTTTAAGCAAATTTGCGCCCGAACTTTGATGGTGAATGACATGGCGAAAGCTAAAGACCAGATGATCAATATTTTGTGCAGACTCGAACAAATATATCCTCCTGCTTTTTTCGACATTATGATTCACTTGGTTATGCATTTACCTGAAGAGGCTCTTCAAGGGGGGCCTGTTTCATTCCGGTGGATGTATCCATTTGAAAGATACATGAAGAAACTAAAAAACTGTGTACGAAATAAAACTAAGCCGGAAGGTTCAATAGCGGAGGGTTATGTTGCAGACGAAGCATTAACTTTTTGTTCTCGGTATTTTCGGGGTGAAATTGGGACAAAATTTAACCGTCCCACTCCATCTGAGGGTTGTCCTCGCCCAACAAGTGATTTTTAGGTGTTCCGATCACTATGTAAAAAGTCTGGTAAAGAGACAATTATTCAGTTAGGTCTCCCAGAAATGAAGAAAGTGATATGGTATGTACTTCACAACAGTCCTGAGATCGACGCGTACATGAACGAGTTCCAGAGGTACGCGTTTTTATTTTGAAATTTCTTTTTCCCAAGTTATCTTTTCGATTAATTCTAAAATCATGAACATTTTCAGTGAACGTCCTGAAAGCGACATGCAGCAAGAATTTCCTAGATGGTTTGAGTCGAAGGTAAACTTATTATATGTATTTCCTTGTATAAATAACGACTATATTACTCATCTCTATGTATTCTTATCTTTGTTCATAGATCGGTAATCTTTACACAGCCAATGACCCAAGATGTACTCCCGACTTATTCGCTTTGGCTTGTGGACCATCATCGACCGCAACCTCAGTCAACTCTTGCGTAGTCAATGGTGTGAAGTTTGTCGTACACAGCCGCGATGTAAAACGTACAACTCAGAACAGCGGAATTTGTTCACCTGGCTAGAAGGAAGGAGAAATGTATTATGGTCTGCTAGAAGGAATTCTGGAGTTTGAGTATACCCAGTTCAAAGTAGTGTTGTTTCGAGTTAAGTGGTTCGACTTAGCCAAAAGAGGTAGAGTTGAACGTTATAAAACTAGAAACAACATGACACAAATTTGGGCATGTTGCACAGCGTTTGAAGATCAACCTTACATTCTCGCAACACAAGCAAAACAAGTCTTCTACCTTGAAGATCCTGCCAGACGACCACCCCATTGGAAGGTCGTCCAAGAAGTGAATCACAACACAACATGGGATGTCATCGTGGTAGAACACGATGATGATGTGATACATGGCAACAACTCATCTAATCTTCTACTGTCTGCTAATTTTGATGTTTTGGAATTGTCCCCCTTAAATATCGATGGTCAATCAACGTTAGTTGAGGCACCACCACCAATCATTCCTGTTTATGACGACAATGATTTTATTGATGATGAAGAAGACGATCCTTATGATTTAGTAGATTCTGATCCAAACAATTCTGATGATGAAGTTGAAGTTGTGACTAGTGTTTATGATAGTGATGTTGATTTAGCAGATTGATCTTAAATTTTTGTAAAACGACACTTATTTGAATGAAATTGTTATGGATTGTTTAAATGTGTATATTTATTTCGAATGTGTATGTATTTGAATGTGTGCATGCTTATGTTAATTTGTTCATGTATTTCTATATGTTATTCAATTTGTACTTTTACAGATGGCAGCAGTAGTCGCCCGTGGTCATGGTGGTGACGGTGCCGATGACCCACCACCTTCCCCTACCCATCAGATTGATAGCGGTTGCCGCGGTGGTGGTAAGAAACTTAAACTTGATTAATTGAATTTTGTTACTTGTTATTTTTTGACATTTTCACTCACTACATTTGTAGGATCGCGTGGACGACGACCTCGACGGGGAGGTAGGGCTAGCGGTGGAGGAGGCAGGGGTGGAGGTCGGGCTGGCGGCATGCCACAGACCCGTCAAGCCAACAAGAACGTAGCGCTGAGGAAAGCTGTAGAGTTATATGGCCCGCAGTCGATCGAGTTTGAGACTAAGGATCTGGAGACGTATGATCATGTCGGGCCCCACCGCGCATGGTTCAGTAACTACGTTGGCGAGCTGGTTAGGACCTTGCCGTTGCACTATCCCTCCTGGCACGATCTTGAGAAAGCGACTCGGGCTGCCTTCATGAACCGACTCGGGGTCAGTTATTTTATTTTCCTTTTAATTATATCTCTATATTTTAATATTTGAATGTGTACATTTATTTAAATTTGTTTAATTGTGTATATTTATTTAAATTTGTTTATTTATTTATATCTTTATGTTAATATTAACTATTAACTATATTTGATTGCAGCGATTCTTCGACTTGGAGACCCACAGGCGCAAGCCCGACTGGGAACTTATCAAGAACAGCCTCAATCAATATATAGCTAAGCGCTACTCCGACAATAAAGGCATCATGAAGAAAACTTATTTTACCCTGAAGGGTGGGGCTGGGGCGGCGGATGTCATACGACAGAACCCTCCTCCGAACCTTGAGCCGTCGGTGTGGGAGGAACACATGAAGTTCTACCTGAATGAGAAGAACATGGCGCGAGCTGCGGTGAACAAGGAGAACCGAAAGAAGAACAAGGTGTACAGCCGCCACGGTTCCAAGTCCTTAGCCGCTATTCGCCACGAATATGTAAGACACATTTTATTTTTATAAAAGTATTTTATTTTTATAAAATTATTTAATTTTAATTATATATTAATTAAAAACTTTAATTATATAAAAGTAATTAATTTTAATTTTTTAAAAGTATTTAAGTTTAATTAAAATATATATAGTGTTTGATTTGTCAGTTTTAATTTGTTTCATCTTATATGTATGTGTATATACAGTTTGAGAACAGCAAGGACAAGAAGTACCCATCACTCATCCAGAGCTTTTATGACACACACTACGACGAGGATGGTGGTTGGTTGCAGGATGAGGCACGGGCTCAGTATGTAAGTAACGTTTTTTTTTTTTTTTTTAATTTATTATTTATTTATTTATTTCCCCAAACATGCACTTTAATAATTCATTGAAACATAATCTTGTAATTAACCCGACATATATATTAATTTTCTCAAATTTTTTTCAACTAAATAGGAAGAGATGGTTCGTCTGAGAGATTTGGGAGCGAATACGCCTGAAGGGGTGGCGTACACAGAGGAGCAGATACTTGCCATGGTTATCAAGGGCAAGCAGCGGGGCCACATTGCCGGACGGGGTAGGGTAGTACCCGGCCTGAGGAGGCCACCGTTACCAGACACCCTGCCTCCACCTCCAGGTATGTACAGTGTCATAATATTAATTATAGATTACTCATGACTCAATTTATGTATTGCAATGGCTGTTTTTAAATTTTGATTATTTCGTTTTTAGGTGTTGCCGAACTATCTGTTGAGCTTGCTGCAGCTCATAAGAAGATTGCTGAGGCTGAGAAGAAGAGCCGGGAAGATGCTGAAGAACGCAAGACCATGAAGGCGCAGCTCGATTTGTTGATGGGTTTTGCCTCGACCAACCCGCAATGGTCTCAGTATATTAGTCAGGTGGATTCTCAGCATGTGGATGGCTCGGGCAGCGGCGCTGGCGGAAGTGGGAGTGGAGCTGGCGGGAGCGGGAGCGGGAGTGGAGCTGGCAGGAGTGGGAGCGATGATATGGATGTGGATGGTGATAGTGATCATGATGAGTGACTTTTGGGGATGTAGAGGTACAAACTTGGGTTATATATTTTGTGTTGTACTTATGGTTGAAACAATATTTTCGCGATCCTTATCTTAGTATTTTCTAGTTTAACCTTTTGGCGATTTGAACATCGTGGGTATTGAAACATTTGTGGATATGGCAGGTAGGTTTAGATATTACCACACCCCGTTTTGTAGACTTTATATGTTTTAATGCATTTTGAGGGTGTTTAGCGATAATTTGAAAGTGTTTTAGCCGATGTCGAATTGTATGCGTTAGGACATGTTGATATTGAGTGGTTATAGCTTATGGTTACAGGTTTAGGTATTACAGGTTTTGGTAGATTTTTTCGGAAAATTTTCCGGAAAAAATCTGGAATATTGCCAATATTACAGCTTCTTGTTTGCTGTATATAACATTGGTACCGTCGACATGTCGACGACACCATAAAAAAAAATTATAATTGTTTAATTATCCAGTCGACATGTCGACGGGATAATTATACAAACATTGACCAACGCGTTGACCCTTCAAATTGTTCCCGTCAACATTTCGACGGGATAATTATACGACGTTGACCAACGCGTTGACCCGTCAATTTGGTCCCGTCAATATGTCGACGGGATAATTATACAACGTTGACCAATACCATTGACTCGTCAAATTATTCCCATCGTCATGTCGACGGTATAGTATTAAGTTAATTAACGTTTGATAATTAAGTTGTTAATTAATTATACTATCCCGTCGACATGTCGACGGGACCATTTTGACGGACAACAGATTTCTTTGACTAAAAAAGGCCGTGGGACCCACATTGTCGACGGGGATGATGTTCCCGACGGGGCACAGCCGTCGTCATTATCCCGTCGACATGATGACGGGAACATACGATGCCGTCGACATGACGACGGGAAAGACTAAAAAAAAGCGACGGGAGAAGTGTCGATTGTACTAGTGTTATTCTTTCTTATCTTTCCGTTTTTTGCCATATACACCATATTTTTGGAAGAATATATCATTTGGGGTTTTGCTAACCAATGCCCACTGGGCAGAGGTTAGTATCTAATAAATGAACACAAACTTTCCTGATTAACATAAAAATACATTAAATTGTGGTTTATTTGAGTGAAAATCAAGTTGAAACATAGTAATTTATATTTTATTTAATGTTCATTTAATGCATATTTAATGTAATTTTGTGTTAATATGGAAAGTTTGTGTTCATTTATTAGACACTAACCTCTGCCCAGTGGGCATTGGTTAGCAAAACCCAGAAAGAAAAGAGAACTAAACATGGAGTGAAGGAAAGGAAATAATGCTCTTCAATCAATGGCTGAAGATTTTGCATGGGAGTTGACTCCTATTATCTGATGTCACAACCCCCGGTCCCTTATATATAAATTATGTCCTTGATTGTGATATTTCCTCTTGCCTTCTATTAATTTGGAGTTTAACTTTATAGTTTGGAAATTTACCAGTGCTCATAAGAGGTGGCAAAACGGGTTGGCCGGACGGGCACGGGCTAGAACGGGCACAGGCTAGAATGGGCACGAGTTAGAACGGGCACTAGCTCAACGGGCACGAGCCAAACGGGCACATGTTATACAAATCGCTTTATATAAGACAAAAAATAAAGAAATAAATTCATTAAACGTAATACTTCATTTATATTTAAAAAATTAAATTTATTATATACGAGGCATGCAGAACCCGTGCTACGCACGGGCTAAGAATCTAATTGTTAATCGCGTATTCTTTCTGTATATTGGCGAGTGTATACTTAATTATTGTTTAGTATGTTGTATGAAATGTTTTAACTTTCTTGTATAAAAATTTTAAATTGTTTGATGTTGTTTTGCTTTTGCGGTGTTGTATTTTATATATGAGCTTTTGGTTAATAAGTTGTGATATCTTTATTTCTTTTAGCCTATTATTTATTTGCATGATAAAAAAATGGCTTTTTTTTTGTCTATTACTTAGCCCTACAATACTTGTCCATTAGATGGTTTTTGCATGGTAATATGAAGCACACGGGGTCTATCTAATTGGTCATAGTTTAATGTGCGTTAAATATTTTCTTTATTAAGTTTGTAAGTTAAAGTTTGTGTAATAATGTATATATAATAATACTACATAAACTGTATAAAAATCGTTACAAACCTTTTTAGTTTCATCTCATTTTATTGTACAACTAATTTCATTGAAAATTAACATTGAAGTCTAACTTATATTAATAAATTTTATCAATAAACTCAATTCTAAATAGCTAACTAAATGAATATTAATTAGGGCCAATTATGAATCGTTACACACTATTAATAATTCATAAAACCTTTGGACTCCACTATTATGTCTTAAACTTAATTTATTTAATTTACAAATGGGTTTGAGCAAAAGTTATGTACTTTTTCTTTTATATTCATTATTCAAGTTGCATGCTTACATAAACTAATCATGCTAAAAAGTATCATTTAACCATTTAAATGTTGCTTTACATACATGCTCGTGCACATTTTCTTTAATCAATTCGCACATGTGAGCTAAATCAATAGAAAACACACATAATTACTTGTATATGAAAATGCATTAACATAATACATATATCTATATATATTGCATTAGGTTAAATCATCAATTATTCTTGCAACTCTCAATCCATAACCGACTTTTAATTCTATACTAATTACTAAATATCATGTGATAAATTTCGGCAAGCTTTGCACTTTCATCTCGATGTTGTATATACTTCACATTAAATGCACCGGTTTTGTTTTTCGATAAAATTTTGAACTTTTGCTTATGTTTAAAACTCAACTTTTTTATTTGATATTATAATTTACAAACGGATTTAAGTCAAAATTATGTATTTTTTCCTTTCTATTCATTACTCAATGTGATATTTTTAATATGTCGTATTTTGCTATTATTGCAAACTCATTTAATGGGCGTAAATATTGGTTTCTAACTAATGATTCTACATATAGAAAAAGAAAATACTTTGCGATGCGCGGACCTTCTTCTTTTCAATAATAATTCAATTGCACACAATAAATTCATTATAATATTTCTCAAAGAGCATTCGAAAGCAACTACTTACATAAACTAATCACGCTAAAAAGTATCATTTAACCATTTAAATGTTACTTTACATACATGCTCGTGCACATTTTCTTGAATCAATTCGCACATGTGAGCTACATCAATAGAAAACGCACATAAATTACTTGTATATGAAAATGCATTAACATAATACATATATCTATATATATGTTTATCTATAACAATCACCTAAATATGTAAGAAACAATGAAAATAGTTGGTATCCCAATCTTTGGTTCCATTTATCTGAGCTTGCATGATCTTGTGTGATTTTCATGATACCTGCGTATGATAACTAAATTAAGAAAAAAAAAAGACCAAGTTAATTACAAAGATCTAAAAAGATGTGTGAATCATTTCCAAAATGTTGCAAAAGAGAATTTACATACCGCTACCAACGATCAAAGATCTAAAAGATGTGTGAATCATCTTCAAATGTACATACTAAATGTGATTTTCGCCGGTTTATATAGGCATGAATTAGGTTAAATCATTAATTATTCTTGCAACCTTTCGCAACCCTTGCACTTCATCTAACCGACTTTAATTCTATTCTAAATGCATGTGATCAATTCGGGCAACCCTTGCACTTCATCTCCTTTCATGATTGTATAGTTATTATGAGGTTGTATTGAATTCCGAGCATTAGCTATCTTGTACTCTATGTAACTACTAAACGACTCCAACTTGTTTCTAACTCTAAAAACTCTATCATCATAACTCCACATTAAATTTAGGGACTGAATCTTATAGTATTATAGATATATAAGTTTTTCTTTAAAAACGATTATAATGTTATCCAATTAAGAGAACATATGTGCCCGTTAGTGTCTATTTGATTTTTCAATGGGCTAAATATGCCCATTTCAAAAAAAAGAGGGGGCTAAATGTACCCAACTCTTTTACAAAGTGGTCAAAATTAGCCGATTTTTTAAATTTCGGGCACAAATTGACACCTCTACTCATAACTTTAGAAATTTAAAAACTGCATTGGAAAAAAATATAGCAAAAGCTTCATCCTCTCAGATCAGATGTAACCAATATATGAGGTTTTTTCTAGAATTTGTCCTATGTTGTCCAGTGGGAAAGAACTCAGTAATTAAGATCTGTAATAGTAGAACTTTATGCAATTCTCCTGAATGTTTCATATTGTGTGTCAGTTTCTTCGTCTCCCTTACCAGCAAGCATAACGGATACCGGATCATGTGGGTCAGCCTAAAGAATGAATTCGTGTCCTGTTAATAATTTTTATAGTGGCTAGGTTTGTTATATCCCTAGCGCAGTAGCGCCTGACAAACTGTAATTAAACGGGTATACTGATTGATATATTTAAAGTATTTTAGTTCATATTGTCCATAAAATTAATCCTGTTAATCAGTCCTTTGTAAAACTTGAGTGATTGCTTATATTCTGATGAGACATTAATGCCCAAGTTTATTCAATGTATTCAAAGTTTGACATATTTAAAGTTTGACTATCAATTGGACGAATCCTGTTCTATGAGTTTGCTTACAACTTAACTTTGAGCATGTTTAAAACACACATGGATGAAAACATCAGTACTTTAATATCCTTAACATCTACCTCATGATGAGTCCTGATAGAAGCCTATAGGTGTTTATGGACTCTTGTGTTGAATTAAAGTTCAACAATCAATTAAGCATAAAGAACTTCTATATATTTATTTCTTTGAGGGTCCAATTTTTTCCTTCATATTTCTTGAATAAATGCCAAATCATTCTAGTCCTGTATCAAGTCTGAATTAATAGTGTTGCTAGTGCAGCCTGATTATATGCAAGAAAATGGGCATACTTTGGTGCATCCATTGCACTATTTATCTATATGTGGTTTCATTTTCAATCAAAATCTGTTAACTATGGTATCAAAGAATATGTGAATGAATCCTTCCTTCAGCTTCCACGTACTCTGCCCATGCTTCCTTCAGCTTCCACGTACTCTGCCCATGCGTCACCAACACCACTCTTTTCGCAACCTTCACACCTGGTAATTTAACTGCACCACCAACCTCACCCCTCACTTTCCAATCATCATCCTCTTTTGACGATGATGAAGTGTTGAGTTCTTTTAGGTTTGAGGTTGATGATGATCGAACTGTGAATGAAGTGACTGTGATTGCTCTGAATGTGTGGAAGAGTAGGTTAAGGTTGTTACGGTGGTTTTGGAGGAGTTGATTGCCGCTGGTGAGAGGGAGTCAGGCGGAAAGCATTGTTGTTTTTGGCGGATAATAAACGGACATAAAGAATTGTATAGTGACCGACTGACCGCTGCTTCTTTATCATTGTGATGCTTAGAAAGGTACCTATCAAAATTATCAGTATTTTCATAGGTGTGTACGATTTTTTTCATGTACCAAAAAAATAAATAAATAAGAAAGAAGTGCAACTTCATAATAAATATCTAGCAATTATACTTATTGGTAAGTCTAAATGCAAAACAATATAATTTGTTTTAGCTAAGATGGAAATGAATCAAACGGGTCAAAATTGGTCAAAGTTCATTCAAAGTGTATAAAACCTTGTAATCATTTTAGTAAAAATATTGATTATTATTATTGTAACATATAATTGTTCAAAAAAGAGAGAAAGGAAATGTACCCATTGCTGTAGCAACAAGAGCTTGATTAACGGCATTATGAGCTACCACAAGAACCGACTTGCTGTCATGAACTAAGATTTTCTGCCAGCAGCTACTAGCACGATCCCACAATTCCCTCACTGGATAATGACCATCGATGTTAAAATTTGGAGCATCTTTTTGCCACATACCAAAGGCTTCACCGAACTTTGCTATGCCTTCATGCTTTAGGAGACCCTAAAGTACATAATAGAATTCTATGACACTCGCTTACAGTTTAACCATAACTTTGACAAATATAGCATCTTCAAAGAAAGATACTCGTGAGAACTTAAACTAACTTGAAACGAGTATAGATCGATTTCCCTCAAGTCAGAATCAGTAAGGATCTCCTCTTTGCGGGAATCCCATATGACATCTGCAGTTCTTTTCGAACTTTTCAAGGGACTGCAAGCACATAATGTTCATTTCATAAATGTGCATAAACTTAAAGTGAAGTATAGTATTGTCACCATTTAAGATTGAAAGACATCTGGGCTTTGGGAAATGAGTTTAAGATATCATACTCACTTGGAAAGTTAGAAATTTATAGTACTTTAAAGTTTAAATTACCAAATGGGTTCACATTACCGGGTGTTTGGCATTACATTTTGAAATCATCCTATTGTTGCACTTTCAAGACACATACTGAGTCATAGTGTTTGGATATATTGAAACTAGTTCTAGTTATCTAATCTTTGGGTTTAGATAATGAGTTTATGTAACACCCCCAAAATTTGGTACAGCGGAAGACTCAACAAGCTTTCGGGGTGTTACGGGGATTGGTATCCAAACACAAGATATAAAAGAACGAGATAAAGTAAACAAGATAAAATACAACCACGCGGGGTTTTAAAGTTTACATTATCCCAAAAACATCCAAAGTCAGGCCCAAAAGAAACAAATATAGGTCCACAATAGTTATCAGAGTTTTAGAAATATAGATCCACAACCGGTGCCAAATGCCAAGCCTCCAATCCCAAGCATCCGTAGAGCATCACCTAATTACCTGAGAAAACGTGCTAAAAGTCAGCTTTCGCTGGTGAGATCATAGGTTTAGGTTCTTAATTCAATATAGTGGACATGTACGCAAAACGCTTGCTAGCTAGACTAGGGCTCAATCATCCAACCAAAATAAATCCAACCAAATCAAATCCTCCCTATAGGTGCACGCTATAGCTCAAATCAATCCAATCAATAGCTTACCTAGCTCAAGTCTAGGCCTCGCTCTATAATCAATCCAATAGCTTACCTAGATCTAGTCTAGGCCTCGCTCAATATGTATGCGTAAGGATACGACATACCCAACATTCGTAAGGATACGACATGTTCAACTTACCTAGATCTAGTCTAGGCCTCGTTGTTTAGCTTACCTAGCTCTAGGCTAGGTCTCGCTCTATAACCAAATAAAATAGCTTACCTAGTTCAGGGACTAGGCCTCGCTCAACCACCAAATCAATAGCTTACCTAGATCAAGTCTAGGCCTCGCTCAATAACCGAATCAATAGCTTACCTAGATCTAGTCTAGGCCTCGCTCTACCTAGTTCTATAAGCATAGCAAGTTTTGAGATCAAAAAGCGATAATAGTCCACATAAAACATTTGCACGTTTCTCACCCCAAGTATTGAAAACAAAGTTCAAGAGTAAAAGTGGGGCTATGACTCACCTCAAGTCCGGAAATCCTCAAAAGAAATGATAGCAGAAAGACGTAAGTAAATCTCAAGCAACTCACGTAACGGCGACTACTGACTCGGCACTTCCTAACAATATTAAACCCGTTCAGAAATCATTTCCTCAAAATTAAATATTCCCATTCCCGAACGTAATTCATTTTACTTTCCAAAATTATCCATTTCTCGAGTTTACTTCATATTCATTTGAAATTCGACGTTTGGTATCCATACGGGTGTAGGGTCGACACAGCACAAACCAAAAAGCCACAACAAAGAACGATAATAAGACAGCTACAGGTCTAACGTTAGCCCAATATATTATTTAAATAATTATCGAAGCTTATCAAATCCGTCGATTTGATAACCTCCCATATTTATTTACGTAATATATTGTTCCACAATTATACCCAATCTAAACACCTTGCACATAAATTTCTATTTGGTATATGTCGTAGCCCAATGAATTCCCTATATATATTGTCGAATCGGCCAAAATTCCACGAGACATATAGTAATTCATTGCCCTAAAATATATACCACATCCTATGGGCGTCGTGGGATACGATGCCCATTAATATATCCATTTTATATCGTCAAATCACTCGATCTAGAATAAGTCATTCGATATATAAAATGTTTATATTAACCGTCATATATCCGTGACAACACGAAGTCACAATATAAGGCCCACTTGGACTTTAAAGACCCAAAAATTCGTATAACTCGATAAGTTTCTAGTTTATAATTAAAGTCACGTTTTTAGTTGTTAGTTATTCGACGTAAAGTTCGTCATTATATATATATATGGTTATTAGTTATAATAATATCCCGATATTTATTGCACCATTATCGTAGTGTAATAACTATCGCTTTATTATTATCCGTTCACTCGTGATCGTTTTATTATTAATATACGCATTTATATATATATATGTACGTTTAACACGTCTATATACGTATATAAACGATTATATTCTTAATAATATTATTACGAGTTTTATTTTTAATATCAACCTTTAAAGATTTATCGAGTCATAGAATTTGGTCCAAATGTCCGAGTCATGACCCTCGGCTCATAGTCCAAGTCCAAACAATATAATCAAGTCGCAATAATAAATATAATAACTCCGTCCAACCAATCTCAAATCCACGTGCTACAACATGAGGGTCCGACTACGGCACCCGACTAATCCTATCTCCGTCATCTAATGACCGTCTCACAATCGGTCCCCAATCCACTTTCGTCAACACAACTCCAAATATACTCATAATCACAAGATACCGCAACGCGTCCAAATAATACCCAAATGCCCATAATACAATCACAACAAACATAAATAATATCAAGTAACATATATTGTCCGAAACCAAAAATGCAACGGGTTGAGTTACCAAGTCAACCCGGGTCACTTATAAGTTCAAGACATAAAACGGAGCCACACCCGAGACTAAAGAGTCTCGGCTAGCTCTTTGAGCTTGCTCGAACCAAAACAGCCCCTAGTGGGGTGTTCGGCCAAATACCACATGACCATAAGGTCCAAAATAAAAAGGAAAACAACCACTCATTCGACCGGACCCAAGGGGGGTCACGGTCTAGCTCTCATCGAGCCATGCCAAACCAAACGGACCATTAGGGTCGTCGGCCAAAACCAAACCACAACAACAATAATGTCAACGAGGACCCCCTAGGGTCTCGGCTCGACAAAACAAGCCATAACAACCGACCCCGAGACCTCGAGGGTCTCGGTTATGCTCAAACCGAGCACAAAACCAACCAAGAAAATCATCAAACAAGAAGTCCTTCCTCGAATTCGAACCCCAAAACAATCCACCCGGATACCAAACGCGTTTTAGATCTTGTTCTATCAAAAACCCACTAATATTTCATGTGGTAACCCATAAACAAAACGAGTATCTTTAAATTCGTGACCCAATGGTCACGTTTTCGCCAAGAAACACGAGTAGGAACTCGTCTCACCTCCGATTCCTCAAGAAAACAACTTGGTAACCTCCAAACAATAAAAGGATGATGACTTTGGTGATTTAACGTGATGGTTTGAGGGGGTATTTGAGCGCGTGTAGTAGTGGATCGAAAAGGAAATGAGATGGGGAATAGTTTGGTGGTGGTGGTGTAGTCGTGGGTGAGGCGGTGGAGCGACTGTGGCGGCGGCGGCTCAAGGGTGCTAGGGTTTTGAGATGGTAAGATGTGAGGATGAAGGAGAGAGAGAGGTGGTGTTTGTATGTTTTTGTGTGTGTGTGGTGTGGGGTGTTGGTTAAAACCGGACCACAAGGACGATTTTTAAAAAAAAAATAATTTTGTTTTAATAATTATTAGTGATAATATGGAGTGTGTAGTGGGCTAGGTAGCCCCGAGTAAACACACGGGCCAAACCCGAAACCTTTAATAACCGATCCACTTTTCCAACCGAATCCGTTTCAAAATAATAAAACATCCGAATTCCGTAAAAATATAAATAAATTGTTAGGTCAACCTAGTGCCGAAGTCAAAGTAGTGCCAACAGTAACGATCTCAAAATATAATAATTCATCATGTCCGAAACAAATCAAACCATAATTAAATAACTAATTCCCATAAACATCGTACGATTAAAATCAAGTACCAACGTTTGTAAAATATCTCGTTACAATAAATTTTCAGAAATTCCATGTTTATTATATAGATGTAATGCGGGTTTTATAAAACGGCTCCCTATTTTGCCAGTTGTCACATCCTCCCAGCCTCAGAAGGAACCCGTCCCGGGTTTCTCTCGAAATAACCCATCTACGAAGTGAATAACTTCGGATATCTTTTCCGAAACTCATCCTCACGTTCCCACGTAAATTCCGGTCCGTGCCGCGAATTCCAACGAACTTTGATGAGCGGAATACGACTCCTCTTGAGTCGTTTGATCTCTCTATCCATTATCTCAATCGGCTCTTCTACGAAATTCAAACTTTCGTCCACACGAATATCCTTGATAGGTATCACTGGTGTTTCCTCTGAAAGGCATTTCTTCAGATTACTAATATGAAACACATCATGAACTTTACTCAGTTCGATAGGTAATTCCAAACGATACGCTACGGGCCCAATTCTTTCCAAAATACGAAATGGTCCAATGTAGCGGGGATTCAATTTCCCTCGTTTCCCAAAACGTATCACACCCTTCCAAGGCGAGGCCTTCAACATAACTCTATCTCCAACCTGAAATTCTAGGGGTTTACGCCTTTGATCAGCATAGCTCTTCTGCCTATCTCTAGCTGCTTGCAGTCGATTTCGAATCTGCGTTACCTTCTCCGTAGTTTCCAAAATAAGCTCAGGGCCTGTGAGTTGGCTATCTCCAACTTCTGCCCAACCAATAGGTGAACGGCATTTTCGACCATACAAAGCTTCGAATGGTGCAGCCTTAAGACTTGTGTGGTAGCTATTATTGTAGGAGAACTCCGCAAGAGGCAGATACTTCTCCCAGCCCTTACCAAAGTCTATGATGCATGCACGAAGCATATCCTCTAAAGTTTGGATAGTTCTCTCACTTTGGCCATCGGTTTGGGGATGATATGCAGTACTCATATCAAGTCTCGTTCCCAAAGCCGTTTGAAGTGATCGCCACAAGGCCGACGTAAAACGACTATCACGATCTGAAATAATAGATATCGGGACTCCATGACGAGAAACAATCTCCTTCACATACAACCTCGCAAGTTTTTCCACACTATCATCTTCACTAATCGCCAGGAAATGAGCAGACTTAGTCAAACGATCCACAATTACCCATATAGCGTCGCAACCGCTAGCTGTCTTTGGTAATTTGGTAATAAAGTCCATCGTAATCCGATCCCACTTCCAAACTGGGAGTTCTGGCTGCGTCAACAATCCTGACGGTCTTTGATGCTCGGCTTTAACCTTAGAGCAAGTCAAGCACTTACTAACATATAGTGCTATATCTGCCTTCATATTTGGCCACCAATATAATTTCTTCAAATCCTGGTACATCTTGTCCGACCCAGGATGAATGGAGTACCTTGACTTATGCGATTCATGCATAATCAAATCTCGAATCCCTCCATACAATGGTACCCAAATCCGATCTCCAAAACATAACACTCCATCAGAACGCTTAACAAATCCTTTCTCATTTTCTGCCATCCCAAATATATTCTCAGCAGGTTTATTCTCTGCTTTCAATGCTTCCATTTGAGCTTCTAATATTTGAGACGGTAACGGCGATACGATAGTCATTCCTAATGACCTAACTCGTAATGGTGGAATTCTCTCTTTTCGACTAAGAGCATCAGCAACAACGTTTGCTTTACCCGGATGGTAGCGAATTTCACAATCGTAATTGCTTAGCAACTCAATCCAACGTCGCTGCCTCATGTTAAGCTCTTTTTGGTTCAGAATGTGTTGCAGACTTTTGTGATCAGTAAACACTACACACTTGGTTCCATACAAGTAATGTCTCCATATCCTCAAAGCAAAAACCACAGCACCTAACTCCAAATCATGGGTGGTGTAGTTCTTCTCATGCTTCTTGAGCTGTCGGGAAGCATAAGCTATCACTTTCTCTCGTTGCATTAACACAGCTCCTAAACCTTTATGAGAAGCGTCACAATAGACAACAAAATCCTCGTTACCTTCAGGTAACGCCAAGATAGGAGCACTACACAACATCTCCTTAAGTAACTGAAAGGCTTCCTCTTCCTTATCTCCCCATTCATACTTAACACTCTTTTGAGTCAATTTGGTTAACGGTTTTGCTATTTTCGAAAATCCCTCAATGAATCTTCGATAGTAACCGGCTAATCCCAAAAATTGACGAACTTCTGTTGGTGTCGTAGGTGCAGCCCAATCTTTAATCGCTTCAATCTTAGCAGGATCCACATGAACTCCTTGTCTATCAATTACGTGACCTAGAAATTGTACTGTTGGGATCCAAAATTCGCATTTCGAAAACTTGGCATACAGTTTTTCCTTCCTGAGCAATTCTAAGATAAGTCTTAGATGCTCCTCATGTTCTTTCTTACTCTTTGAATAAATCAGAATGTCATCAATAAACACAATCACGAACTTATCTAAGTACGGCTTACACACCCGATTCATGAGGTCCATGAATACAGCCGGTGCGTTAGTCAACCCAAACGGCATCACCTGAAACTCGTAATGCCCGTAACGGGTTCTGAAAGCCGTTTTCGGAATATCTTCCTCGCGCACTCGAAGCTGATGATATCCCGATCTCAAATCGATCTTCGAATACACACTCGATCCCTGAAGTTGATCGAACAAATCGTCGATCCTCGGTAACGGGTATCTATTCTTCACCGTTAACTTGTTCAACTCTCGATAATCAATACACATACGAAACGATCCATCCTTCTTCTTCACAAATAAGACTGGGACTCCCCAAGGTGAAGAACTTGGTCTTATAAATCCCTTCTCGGCTAACTCCGCTAATTGTTTCGACAACTCTTCTAATTCAGTCGGTGCAAGACGATAAGGCGCTCGTGCTACTGGTGCAGCACCAGGTATTAACTCAATCTGAAATTCCACTTGCCTAGTAGGCGGAATTCCCGGCAAATCATCGGGAAACACATCCGGAAAATCACGAACTATAGGTACATCCCCAATGCACCTTTCCTTCTTTTCCTTCTCTCCTTTCTCAGAAATTTGGGCTAAGAAAAAGTAACTTCCTTTTTCTATTAGCTTCGGCAACTTAGTGCAAGATATAACTGCTAATTTAGATGGGCCTCTCAAATCCTTTCTATCTCCTGGTGTGTTTAGAATCTCCTTGCCGTAAGGCACACGCACGATCTTCTCATCGCAGATTATATGGGCACGATACTTCGACAATCAATCCATACCAATTATGACATCAAAACTTCCTAATGTGACGGGTAGAAGATCTATGTTGAAAGGACGGTTCAGAAAGTTTAACGTGCATCCACGAACGATAGTCTTAATCCTTTCTATGTTTCCATTGGCTAACTCTACATCATACCCAATTCCTAAGGCCATCGGGGGTTTCTCAAGTAAGGGTGCAAACTTAGTGGACACAAAACTCTTATCGGCACCAGTATCAAATAGTATGGAAGCATAACGATTATTGAGAAGGAACGTACCAGTAACAACGTTTGGATCTTCTCCTCTCTCGTTCCCGAGTGCATACACTCTCCCATGAGCAACTCCAGCTTCCACACGTTGGTCCCCATTATCTTGTCGTCCACGGTTTCCTCCAGTTCCACGGTTTCCATTGTTGTACTCATTACCACCCGATCCTTGATTTCCTCGGTTCCACGATTCCCTACACTCATTCCGATAGTGTCCTTTCTTTCCACATCCATAGCAAGTAACATTTGCCTTGTTCATAGTTTCAGAAGTAGCTTGAACCATAGCAAGAGGTCGAGCTCTACAATCCTTAGCTATATGTCCCATCTTAGAGCAATTCTGGCACATTATAGTACATCGACCAGAATGATGCTTGTAACATCGGTTACATTTGGGTGCATCTCCATTGTAGTTCTTCTTGTCTCCATCTCTCATGGCATAAGCTCTAGTAGTTAGTTGTCGCTTGTTTCGACGATCATTACCCTTAGAGTGATCGTCCCTCTTTCTCTTTCCATTCTTATTTTTCTCTGCTTCTTCCAATGCCAAAGAATCCATCAATTGTTGAGCGATAGTAATAGCCTCATGAATGTTCGCAGGCTTAGCAGAAATCACATCGTTCCTTGTAGCTATCGGCAATCCATCGGTATACCTCTCGATCTTTTGGGTCTCAGTCCTAACCATATCGGGACAGAGTAAGGCCAACTCTCGATAACGGCGATTGTAAGTTGCCATATCGGTACCTTTCACCTTGTGGTTCCAGAACTCAATCTCCAATTTCTTAATCTCATTCCTTGGGCAGTAGGTCTGAATCAGCAAAGACTTAAATTGCTCCCAAGTCATAGCATAAGCCGCATCACTCCCAACCGAGTTACGGTAATTGTTCCACCAAGTTAAGGCTTCATCTTTGAAGGTAAAAGAAGCAAACTTTACCTTCGCATTCTCCGCACAACCACTGACATTGAACACAGACTCAGTCTTCTCAATCCACCTAACCAAGTAAATCACTCCTTCAGTTCCACCAAACTCAATCGGTCCACAAATCTTAAACTCCTTGTAGTGACATCCATTAGCACGAACAGGTGGAAAAGTTCCAGCAGAATTGTTGGAATGATTTGACTCAGCTAGTAGCTCAGCAACTCGTTGCTCCACGAGTTGATTGATCATTGCTTGATCCACAGTAGGTGCATTAAGTGGAACATGATCATTGTCTCCCTGAACATCCACATTTTGATTCCTGTTGTTGCGGTTAATAGTGTCCAGGTTATCAGGAGTAGGGGTCTCAACATTTCGAGCTGGACGGCGTCCTCGACGACTAGGGGTAGTCGTTGCAGGTCCAGTTCTGGTAGCTCTAACAGGGTTTCTTCGGGGTGCCATTGATCTGAAACATCATACAAGTTCGTGAGTCTCCGATAGGACTTATCATGTGCTCAACAAGAATTTAATCAACGAAGCCAAATCATAGAAAGAGAATCAACAATACACCATAAAACATCAATACGGCGAATAGGAACTCAATTTCCATACTATCCAAAAACCACATAATACCATATCAAAATAACCCTCGACCATACAAGAAAGATCCAACATCATCCCATCTACTGAAAACACAAAGATAATAATCGTTCCAACAAGACGAGTAATTAACGGAAAATACATCAAAAATAGGATAACTAGCTTTTCTAACCGAACACTCCTCGGTTAAGAAAGCAACAAGACAACATAAACCAATCAACTAGCCACGCTGCTGGCGGAGTCTACTCAACTCCTGCCTCAAGCCATCAAGATCCCTCCATAGCGATCCTAACTCCACGCTATGGGTGTCTCGGTCTCTCTTGAGGTCAGCCACCTCCTTCTCCAGCTCGGCATTCCTTTGCCATAGCTTGCGGTCAGCCTCACGAGCAGTAACAAAACCTCGCTGTAAACTATCGATATGCTCATGAACCTCCATCAAAACTCTCCTCATCTCAGTAGTCCTGCCCACAACTACAGTCATATCCACTCTCAGATCCGCTATGAACTCTCCAATAACCCTCTCAAGTCGATCAGATACACGTGCAACTCTGTCACTAAGCTCAGTAATCCGAGCCCACAACCTGCCAATCTCACCCAACTCTGCATGCTCAGCAGAAATCTCAGAAGATGCATCCGACCCAGCTGGACTACCAGGTGGCAACTCAAACAAAAACGGATGATCAGGTGAATCAGGCTCAATCGGGTGTACAGGTGAATCAGGCTCCATCGGATGTACAGGTGAATCAGGCTCCTCAGCCTGAGCTGATGGTACTAACACATCATCATCATCAGGCACCTCATCCTCCTGAGGGTCATCCTCCTCCTCAGGGTCATCATCATCACCCTGCTCAACCTCTTGAGGGTCATCCTCCTCCTCATGGTCATCAGCCTCATCCTCACCCTCGTACTCCTCCTTCTCCTCATCGGAAGAGTACATCATCAATCGTCGTCTCCTACTAGGTGAACCACGTGGTGAAGGGGTAGGTGATCTAGGACGACGACGCAATGATGTGGGTGGCGCCTCAGACAGAAGAGAGTGAGCATCAATCTGTAAAGGTGGTGAAGTAGGGCGTACCGACATGCGTGCCGTAGCTCGGTGGGCAAAACGTGGAGCCACATGAGCCAAAGCCTGATGAAGAGTAAGCTGCCTCGATGTACCAGGGAGCCCTAGAGAAGATGAGGGTCCCTGCGTAGATGCAGCAGATGGTGTTGAAGTAGCACCTGTCAGTGTCATAGTAGCTGAATGCATGGCAACCTGGTAAGGATCATCAGGGGCCATGGTGAACCGTGCTGGCAATACCGGTGTAGTAAGAATATCCTCAACGACATCAGGCGTATGGGAGGCCATAGTCTGTGACAACGGCGTAGGGTAGGTGTAAGTGTTTCAAAACAACTAAACCGTGAACTCAAAATATCATATCCAAAATCATCATAAAATTCCAAATCGTACATAATCAAGAAAGATTTAAATACCGCATTACTAAAACCATTCTCAAAACAATTAAGCCATATAATTCCTCAGAACACATATAATTCCTCAAAAACGCATCATATCACCAAATCAATAAACCTCAAATCCTCAAATCATCTCAAGAAATCTGAAATCTCTAATCATCTCAAATATCTCATAATACCTCAATAATAACAATGATGCTTCGGCTTGGCGGGCTGGCGGGCAATGGTCGAGGATCGTTTTCCATAAAAATCGGTTATAGTTTAGGTGTCTATTTACCTAGTTCTCTATAACCTTGGCTCTGATACCAATCTGTAACACCCCCAAAATTTGGTACAGCGGAAGACTCAACAAGCTTTCGGGGTGTTACGGGGATTGGTATCCAAACACAAGATATAAAAGAACGAGATAAAGTAAACAAGATAAAATACAACCACGCGGGGTTTTAAAGTTTACATTATCCCAAAAACATCCAAAGTCAGGCCCAAAAGAAACAAATATAGGTCCACAATAGTTATCAGAGTTTTAGAAATATAGATCCACAACCGGTGCCAAATGCCAAGCCTCCAATCCCAAGCATCCGTAGAGCATCACCTAATTACCTGAGAAAACGTGCTAAAAGTCAGCTTTCGCTGGTGAGATCATAGGTTTAGGTTCTTAATTCAATATAGTGGACATGTACGCAAAACGCTTGCTAGCTAGACTAGGGCTCAATCATCCAACCAAAATAAATCCAACCAAATCAAATCCTCCCTATAGGTGCACGCTATAGCTCAAATCAATCCAATCAATAGCTTACCTAGCTCAAGTCTAGGCCTCGCTCTATAATCAATCCAATAGCTTACCTAGATCTAGTCTAGGCCTCGCTCAATATGTATGCGTAAGGATACGACATACCCAACATTCGTAAGGATACGACATGTTCAACTTACCTAGATCTAGTCTAGGCCTCGTTGTTTAGCTTACCTAGCTCTAGGCTAGGCCTCGCTCTATAACCAAATCAAATAGCTTACCTAGTTCAGGGACTAGGCCTCGCTCAACCACCAAATCAATAGCTTACCTAGATCAAGTCTAGGCCTCGCTCAATAACCGAATCAATAGCTTACCTAGATCTAGTCTAGGCCTCGCTCTACCTAGTTCTATAAGCATAGCAAGTTTTGAGATCAAAAAGCGATAATAGTCCACATAAAACATTTGCACGTTTCTCACCCCAAGTATTGAAAACAAAGTTCAAGAGTAAAAGTGGGGCTATGACTCACCTCAAGTCCGGAAATCCTCAAAAGAAATGATAGCAGAAAGACGTAAGTAAATCTCAAGCAACTCACGTAACGGCGACTACTGACTCGGCACTTCCTAACAATATTAAACCCGTTCAGAAATCATTTCCTCAAAATTAAATATTCCCATTCCCGAACGTAATTCATTTTACTTTCCAAAATTATCCATTTCTCGAGTTTACTTCATATTCATTTGAAATTCGACGTTTGGTATCCATACGGGTGTAGGGTCGACACAGCACAAACCAAAAAGCCACAACAAAGAACGATAATAAGACAGCTACAGGTCTAACGTTAGCCCAATATATTATTTAAATAATTATCGAAGCTTATCAAATCCGTCGATTTGATAACCTCCCATATTTATTTACGTAATATATTGTTCCACAATTATACCCAATCTAAACACCTTGCACATAAATTTCTATTTGGTATATGTCGTAGCCCAATGAATTCCCTATATATATTGTCGAATCGGCCAAAATTCCACGAGACATATAGTAATTCATTGCCCTAAAATATATACCACATCCTATGGGCGTCGTGGGATACGATGCCCATTAATATATCCATTTTATATCGTCAAATCACTCGATCTAGAATAAGTCATTCGATATATAAAATGTTTATATTAACCGTCATATATCCGTGACAACACGAAGTCACAATATAAGGCCCACTTGGACTTTAAAGACCCAAAAATTCGTATAACTCGATAAGTTTCTAGTTTATAATTAAAGTCACGTTTTTAGTTGTTAGTTATTCGACGTAAAGTTCGTCATTATATATATATATGGTTATTAGTTATAATAATATCCCGATATTTATTGCACCATTATCGTAGTGTAATAACTATCGCTTTATTATTATCCGTTCACTCGTGATCGTTTTATTATTAATATACGCATTTATATATATATATGTACGTTTAACACGTCTATATACGTATATAAACGATTATATTCTTAATAATATTATTACGAGTTTTATTTTTAATATCAACCTTTAAAGATTTATCGAGTCATAGAATTTGGTCCAAATGTCCGAGTCATGACCCTCGGCTCATAGTCCAAGTCCAAACAATATAATCAAGTCGCAATAATAAATATAATAACTCCATCCAACCAATCTCAAATCCACGTGCTACAACATGAGGGTCCGACTACGGCACCCGACTAATCCTATCTCCGTCATCTAATGACCGTCTCACAATCGGTCCCCAATCCACTTTCGTCAACACAACTCCAAATATACTCATAATCACAAGATACCGCAACGCGTCCAAATAATACCCAAATGCCCATAATACAATCACAACAAACATAAATAATATCAAGTAACATATATTGTCCGAAACCAAAAATGCAACGGGTTGAGTTACCAAGTCAACCCGGGTCACTTATAAGTTCAAGACATAAAACGGAGCCACACCCGAGACTAAAGAGTCTCGGCTAGCTCTTTGAGCTTGCTCGAACCAAAACAGCCCCTAGTGGGGTGTTCGGCCAAATACCACACGACCATAAGGTCCAAAATAAAAAGGAAAACAACCACTCATTCGACCGGACCCAAGGGGGGTCACGGTCTAGCTCTCATCGAGCCATGCCAAACCAAACGGACCATTAGGGTCGTCGGCCAAAACCAAACCACAACAACAATAATGTCAACGAGGACCCCCTAGGGTCTCGGCTCGACAAAACAAGCCATAACAACCGACCCCGAGACCTCGAGGGTCTCGGTTATGCTCAAACCGAGCACAAAACCAACCAAGAAAATCATCAAACAAGAAGTCCTTCCTCGAATTCGAACCCCAAAACAATCCACCCGGATACCAAACGCGTTTTAGATCTTGTTCTATCAAAAACCCACTAATATTTCATGTGGTAACCCATAAACAAAACGAGTATCTTTAAATTCGTGACCCAATGGTCACGTTTTCGCCAAGAAACACGAGTAGGAACTCGTCTCACCTCCGATTCCTCAAGAAAACAACTTGGTAACCTCCAAACAATAAAAGGATGATGACTTTGGTGATTTAACGTGATGGTTTGAGGGGGTATTTGAGCGCGTGTAGTAGTGGATCGAAAAGGAAATGAGATGGGGAATAGTTTGGTGGTGGTGGTGTAGTCGTGGGTGAGGCGGTGGAGCGACTGTGGCGGCGGCGGCTCAAGGGTGCTAGGGTTTTGAGATGGTAAGATGTGAGGATGAAGGAGAGAGAGAGGTGGTGTTTGTATGTTTTTGTGTGTGTGTGGTGTGGGGTGTTGGTTAAAACCGGACCACAAGGACGATTTTTAAAAAAAAAATAATTTTGTTTTAATAATTATTAGTGATAATATGGAGTGTGTAGTGGGCTAGGTAGCCCCGAGTAAACACACGGGCCAAACCCGAAACCTTTAATAACCGATCCACTTTTCCAACCGAATCCGTTTCAAAATAATAAAACATCCGAATTCCGTAAAAATATAAATAAATTGTTAGGTCAACCTAGTGCCGAAGTCAAAGTAGTGCCAACAGTAACGATCTCAAAATATAATAATTCATCATGTCCGAAACAAATCAAACCATAATTAAATAACTAATTCCCATAAACATCGTACGATTAAAATCAAGTACCAACGTTTGTAAAATATCTCGTTACAATAAATTTTCAGAAATTCCATGTTTATTATATAGATGTAATGCGGGTTTTATAAAACGGCTCCCTATTTTGCCAGTTGTCACAGTTTAGACTGACGTTTGTCGGGATGACTTATTAAAACTACTTATTGCATTCATGGAAGATACTCATGTATCATGTTATCATTTGTTAGTGAAATATGTAGTGAACATGCAGTTTGAAGTAATTAACATTGAAAAGCGATAAGAAGATAAGCCATTTCAATGGGGGTTAAAGGCGGCATTTCTCTAAGAAAACACAGAATAAGCATGTATCTTTACATTGGTTTACCAAACACTATTTTGTGATTATCTTTGTGTTGAAAATTCAATAAGCATGTATCTTTACATTGGTTTACCAAACACTATTTACATTGGTATGTAATTTCTGTTTGTGTTTTAGTTTCTAGCTTCTTGCTAGTTTTAATAAAATCTTCGCCGTTAAAAATAAAATAAAATAAATAAATAAAAACAAGATAATCTCCCCAAAATTTAAACCCAAACACCCTACTAATTTCTTTTTGGTAAACATAGTTTCCGACCTTTTGGCGGACTAATCCATGGGTTTGACACTGACTCAAACCCTCTCATTTTTGGAAACGCTAGTGTAGCCACTTCAAAGTTGTTCACACCTAGCAAACAGAAATTGAACTTCAAACAAAACTGATTCCACTTATTTGATTAAGTGCCATTTTATAATCTATTTTATTCCCAAGCTGATTATCACAACTAAATCCAGTGCCGTAGTTAAGCGAATGGAGGCCCTGTGCAAAAGCTTATACAATAACTAAATACGATGGTAAAATTTATATTATACCAACTATGGAAACCAAAATTATAGTGTTTCGATGATTTGTCTTAAGTATGAACAAATATTTACACATAAGGTTGTACAACGGTAACAATTTTTGTTAAAAATGAATTTTGAGGCCGAAAATATATAATGGGGTATATATTTTGAGTCCCTTATAAATTTGAGGCCCTGTGCGACCTTTTTATACGGCTCGGACTAAATCATACCCAAAAACCATTTTCTACCAACATGCCGATACACATAATGCCTAATAATTTTAGTCTATCATATATATTCTAATAAAACCAGTAGTTAGACATTTCAGGATTCCACTATAATGCCTAATAATTTTATTAGTCTATCATATATTCTGATAAAAAGTAATAAACCAAAAAACATAGTATTACCTAGAGAAGCAAATATCAAAGGAATCATCGATAA
The DNA here is from genome assembly GCA_030686995.1 of Artemisia argyi. Classification (NCBI taxonomy): domain Eukaryota; kingdom Viridiplantae; phylum Streptophyta; class Magnoliopsida; order Asterales; family Asteraceae; genus Artemisia; species Artemisia argyi. Next base: position 28,401,934 of record CM060687.1, on the reverse strand, counting down.
GCATCTGCCTCGACGTTTCGGCCTGCGCCTCGCCTTTGTTAGTAAGAATGGAGAAATCAGAACTGCCTTGAATCCTCCCTTCAGCATTCCACGTGCTCTGCCCATGCCTCACCAACACCACTCTTTTCGCAGCTTTCAACGGAGGAAACGACACCGTTCCACCAACTTTGAAACTCAATTTCTGATCATCTTCCACCTCAGATGATGAAGAAGTGTTGTTGAGTTCTGTTAGGCTTGATGAAGATGATGATCGAACTGTGAAGGAAGTGATTCTGATTGGTTTTAAAGTGTCGAAGAGTATGTTACGGTTGCGGTGGTTTTGAAGGAGGTGGTTGTTGCCGCCGGCGAGAGGGAGTCCGGCGGAGAGCATGGTTGTTTTTTTTGGCGGTTAAAAAACAGAAATAAGAAATGTATGGTGACCGTTGGTTGGGTCTAAATTCTTTTTATCAACATGAGTAAATTGCAAAAATAGTCCTCGTCGTTTGGCCAAAGTGCACGTTTCGTCTTTGTGGTTCATTAAGTGCAAAAATCATCCTTATTTTGCATTGTTACATGCACTTTTGGTCCTCCTTCATTGCAAAAATCGTCCTTGTGGTTTACCAAATTTCACTGTTGAAGGACCAAAAGTGCACGTAACAGTGCAAAATAAGGACGATTTTTGCACTTAATGAACCACAAGGACGAAACGTGCAATTTGACCAAACCACAAGGATGATTTTTGCAATTTACTCTATCAACATTGTTATTTTCATAGGTGCACGTGTACTTTTATTATTATTATTATTATTATTATTATTATTATTATTATCACGAGATATCGATCCTTTTGCTCTCTCTAAAAAAAAAAAAAAAAAAAAAAAAAAAAAAACTAAGTTGAACTTCATCACAAATGGTTGTTACATTGGATATTTTGTTTTCAAACACTCTCTTATAAATATATATGATCTAACATTGACCAATACACGCTTGCCAAATAATATTTTTATTTTTTTGTTAAAGTTATTTAGGCCCTTATAATCGAGGATATTTTCAAGTGAATCAATCATGTAAAGACCAATGTTCTATCACTTGAAGTTTTTTTTCCACCCTTGCATTAATTTATGACACCTTAAGAAAATAATGCTCCACCGTTTCAATCTCATTTCTATTAGAACTGATTTTGCTTGTCAATTCATTCAACACACCATTACAATATATGTTAGCATTAAAAATATGTATTATGAAGTGATGGTCATTCTCATATTGTAACTTTGTGCCGTGTGTTAAGATTAGTAATAGTTTAGTCATTGGGCTTTGGACTTGGCAAGCTAATATGTTTTATGCTATGTTTCATAAGCCTAGTTATCCAACCATGTAACCAAGTCCAAGCCCAAGCCCATAGAAAGCCCATAGGGCATCTCATGTATCTTACTATTTAAACACCTCAAAGGCTCATTTGAGGTGTGTGCTTGTGTGTGTATTGTGTGTGTTTCTTAATAAAAAGCTCTCATTTTTCCATCTCTCTAGTTAACACATTTACGATCCATATAAGTCACCAAGTCACCATCTTTCTTCTTCTAATCTTCTATATTTGTGATAAAGTTGTGATATCTAAGGTCCTACAAGTGGTATCAATCGCCTAACAATGATTTAGGAGTGTTGGGTGTTTGTGTTTTTCGTATTTTTTAAGCTTTCTATACGTCATTTTCATAAAAAATTCTTACTTTTCTTGTTTTTCATGGCTTTTAACACTTTTTTGATTACAAACTAGTGTTATAAACCCTATCTAACAAGAAAGTTTTAATCTTTTTGAAAATTTCTAGCTTAAAAAATCGACTTTGGTTTTGTACTTGTTTTCGAGATCCAAAAAAGTTTTATAAAAATCATCAAGTTTGAAACTTTCTTCAAGTTTTGGTGATTTTATGCATAGAAGTACAAGTATCTTGGAACACAACCTTGATTTTGGAGTGCTTTGAGCTACACGATTTGGCTACTATTTATCGAGAATCTCATCCTTGTTATCATCATCCGATTCCGTGGTTTACTCGGTGTTTTTCTTCCTTGTATAAGTTAGAAAAACACTTCGACTTGGGTTAACTTTCTAAATTGTATAATTTAGAAAAGTCTTGCACTTTTTCGAAAAGTGAATTTTTTCGAAAAACTTTGCATATCTTTTTCGAGAATCTGTATTCTTTCGCAAATATGATGTTATCGAGAAACTGTTGACCATTTTTTTCGCAAACCTGATCTTATAATTTTCGAGATATTGAGATTTTCGAGAACATGATATTGAGATATTGATATTTTATTATCGAGATACTGATATTGAGATATTGAGATTTTCGAGAATCTGCACAAAGTTTCGCAATCTTTTATTTTTCGAAATCTTATATTTTTCGAAATCTTATATTGAGATATTGATATTATATTATCGAGATACTGATATTGAGATATTGAGATTTTCGAGAATCTGCACAAAGTTTTGCAATCTTTTATTTTTCGAAATCTTATATTGAGATATTGATATTATATTTTTCGAAATCTTGGACACACTTTCGAAAATTTTTCGAAATTTTGGACAAAGTTTCGTAAAATTTTAATTTTCGAAATCTTGGTCAAAGTTTCGCAAACTTAAAATTTTCGAGATCTTTGTCATAATTTTCGAGAACTTGGAACTTGGTCATATCTCGAGAACTTGGGAATTCTCCGAGAAGAAGTTATTGAAGTCAAAACTTTCACCGTCAAATCTTGCAACTATTTACTCCAAACACAACTCCTATTTCGTTGGAACGATCCAATAATCAACTTTATCCATCTACACTTCATCAATGGCATCTCAGCAAGACATTCATGCAGCCGGTGCGGAAAACCGACCTCCTATGCTTGAAAAATGTGGATATCTCCCATGGACAAGCCGCATGCTTCGTTACATCAAAACTAAGACTGATGGTAACCTCATGCTCAACTCCATTAAGAAGGGTCCATTTCAGCCAAGACAAGTTCAAGTTGCCGGTGATCCAAACTCAACAAATCATACTGAACCATACATGCGTTTACAAACAGAAGAAGATTACACTGATGAAGACAAGGCGCAGATCAAAGCTGATGATATGGCAATGCATCTAATCCAACTTGGATTACCTCGGGAGATCTTTGCTGCGGTCGACAGCTGTGAAACTGCTCATGCTATGTGGGAACGTGTTAGAAGGATTTGTCATGGAACAGAGATTGGACAACAAGATGTTGAGAACAAACTTCTTACTGAATGGGAGAACTTCACATCCACTAAAGGTGAACAGATTGAGTCATACTACACAAGGTTTTGCACGCTGATGAATGAGTTAATCAGAAACAAGTTGACACCTCGAACAATTGCAACAAACATCAAATTCGTCAATAACCTTCCAGAAGAATGGGGTCGTTATGTTACAATTGTTAATCAGACAAAGGACTTACATCAGGTGAATTATGATCAACTCTATGACTTTCTGAAGCAAAACCAAGCTGAGGCTAATGAAGTTAGGAAAGAAAGATTGGCAAAGAATCATGATCCTCTCGCACTAATTGCTAATACACCAACACCATTACAAGTGAACACTCAACAACCATCATCATCCATTCACAACTACATGCAACCATCATGCATTCAACAACCAACACCGGTCTACCAACAACAATTCTACCCACAACAACAAGAAGTTATTCCACAACAGACATACCCACAATTCCAAGAACCAGAATTCACTGACAATGATGAAGCTGCTGCAGCATTGACTCAAGTGTTTGCATTTCTGTCAAAGGCATTCCAAGGACGCTATTCTACACCAACAAACAACAACCAAAGAATTTCATCGAATACTCGCAACAAGCAGATCGCTCAGCCGAGTTTCAATATGGGCAACGGAGGCCAAATGGTTGGAGTTTATGGGAATCCGCAGGGATATCAGAATATGCAGAATGCAGGTCAGAATGCAGGAAATCAGAATGCAGGACAATATGCAGGGAATCAGTATGGTCAGAATGCAGGGAATCAGTTGGGTCAGTTTGTTGGAAATCAGAGGGGTCAGAATGTTGGTAATCAGGCAATGGGTAATCAGAATAGAAATGTTGCAGCTCCAGTAGTTGGGAATTTGGGAAATGTGAATCAGGGTAATCCGGTAAAGTGTTTCAACTGCCAGGGTGTAGGTCATATGGCAAGGAACTGTCCTACTAAGCCAAACACGAAAGATCTAGCGTACTTGCAGAAAGCAGTGATGTTGGCACAAAAGGCAGAGGCAGGATTTCAGTTGAACGCAGAGGAGAATGACTTTATGGCTCTTATGGATGACATGGAAGATAGAGAAGATATCGATGCGAACTGCATATTCATGGCGAATCTTCAGGAAGCTAAGTATGACACGGATTCTGACACACTTCCTGTTTATAACACCAATGCACCATCTGAGGTATCTAACTTCAACACATGTCACAATAATGATATATCTGATATGTCTCCTCATGAGGAACAGCATTTTGAGAAGCAAGCACCCACTTATGAAACATCCCTGGACACGCCAAGTAGTAGCAATACTCCTTCAGCAACTCCAGATGTGAATCATAATGGAGGCTTCGTTTCACAGCATGCTGAGAATGATGAGGAAACACGTGCTTTGTTTGAATCATTATTGAATAATTGTCGTATTGAAATTGAGAATGTGCAAAAGGTCAATCGCGATGTTAAGGCCGCGAATGTTAAATTGACCGCTGAGCTTGAGAGTTACAAATCAACCGTTAAAGCTTTTGAATTTCATAACAAAAGATTGTCTGAATTAGAAACTGGTTATCAAAATTCCGTTTCAGAGAAACAAAAATTACAACTCAAGTTTGACACACTTGATGTTAATTCTTTCAAAAAGATAAAATCTTTAAACATGGAAATTTCTGATTTACAAAACCAACTTTCTAAACAAAAAACAACTTATTCCAATCTTGAAAAAGAAATGGATGAGTTGAAAAAGGATTTTGCAAAGAAAGAAGACAAACTTTTGGAAGAAATCGTAGAGTCAGAACACATGATTGCTCATTTAGAAGAGTTAGTGGTTAAGTCGGGGCAGTCGAGTCAAACAATGAAAATGATTTCAAATCAAACTAATCCGATTTACCATACGAAACATAAAATGGCTCTCGGTAACAACACCCCTTGTAATCTCAAGAAAGCTCAGCAAGAACAGAATGTTTTGTACAATGGTAATGTGATTTATACCAAACATGATCCTCCCGTCGTTCGGGATTCTGTGCTAACGATTGAACATGTCGAAGAGAGCATTAAGAAAATGAAACAAAAGGATTTGAAACCCATTGATTACAACAAATTGAACAAACTTTCGGGAATCACTTTTGTTCCACAAACAGAACCGTCTGTGTTTTCCATTAAACGACCATTTGCGAAATTCTTGTCTAAAAAGAAAGTTGTTTCCAAATCTCTTTCTAAATTAGAACAAATGTCCTCTAACAACACTTTTAAAACAAGTGAGGCTAGAAACATTCTCGATGAAGTTAAAATGAGAATTCAAGAACTTCAAAAAATTGTTAAATCTAAAACTTCCATCGATATTAACAACTGGCATTCTAGTTTTCACATCGAACAGCAAAAGGTGTTTCAAAACGAAATTACTATTCCACTGAATAACATCAGCGCGAGTGTAAAAAATTTTGAACTAGCTTTTTTAAAAGAAACGGCCGACTTTGTCAAGGACCACAAATCCCTGGTAAACGAAGCTAATGATGCTCGTGAAAACATGAATGTTTTGGAAAACCTAAATGATTCTCTCTTCGAAGCTGTTATGACCACTGACATTATGTCCATCATTTTACAAACGTACTCTGTTCAAGACGATGAAAGACTGAGAGCTGAGACCTCCGAAATTGTTTCAAAATATGAAAATGCTCTTATAAAGCTTGAAAAAGAAAATGTGTCATATTTTAAACAGCTTGATCGAAAAAAGGAAGAATGCAAGTATGACAAATTGTCGTATGAGCGTGCCTTAAAGAATATGAAAGAGCAAAATGATCTTTTGAGGACTCAGCTTGAAAGTCAAAAAGGAAAGGGTGAGGAAACTAAGTTTGCAAAACCGTCAACTTCGGAGAAACCAAATGTTTCAAACACGGTTCAAAAACCAAAAATGTCAATTTCACGGTTTGCTCCAAAAGTCGATGCGAAAAAGGATTTGACAAAACCAGTCACTCCAACACCCTTGCCCCAGCAATGTGAAAATGATAAGATTGTTGAAAAACAAAATTTGTTTGTTGAAAGAAACAAAAATGTGATTTCACCTGGCTCTTCTAGGAATAGTACACCAAATGTGACCACAAAATCTGTTAATGAGTCTGTTGGTTCTAATGACATGGTCCTCAATCATCATCTAGAAGAAGCTAGAAAAAAGGCACAACATCGAAAAAACAGAATTTTAGGTGCAAAACCTAGTGTGATGAATTCTACAAGATTCCAAAGCACCGCTAGTAATAGTAAACCATTACCTAGGAATTTTCAACAAACTACTAGGGATTGGCTTGCATCTAAGAGTAGTGACACAAAAGAGTATGCTAGGAACGTAGAATGCAACACAAAGAATTCCAAATCAAGTGTCAATACACAATCCACTAAGACACCAAATCGAAACAAACCCGTTGATAAGAAGCAAGAGGTTAAGAAACCTAATAGGTGGATATCTAAAGAATGTAGTTTTTCCAAGACTGAGACTTCCGCTGCATCTGATAAGAAAACTACATCTAGATCTTACCTTAGGTGGATTCCTACCGGGTAAGTTTTTAAAACAGTTGGTCTTAGATGGATTCCCACAGGGAAGATTTTTGATAGTTGCACCAAGACAAATAATAGTGATAATCTTCAGGATAAGGAAGTAGAAACCACAACAACCGTTGATAGTCAACACCCGCAGAGTGATGCTTCATGTACTTCTAACACTGTTATTTGTGAAACCTCTTCGTCTTTGGTTGCAGATGCTTCAACTATCTCAGAACCCAGTTCTTCAGAGGGTTCAAATTCTGTAAATTCTATAAAATCATTCTTTCAATCTTCTATTTTTGATTTTCCTTTTCTTTTATAAAACCAAAAACAAAATACAAAAATATAAAATTTTCAAAAATCCAAAAACATTATAAAATCAAAAAATCCAAAAATATTCTTCTCACGACATGTCTCTTGTATAATCGATATTCTGTACGTCTCTAGAAATGTCATTCAACAATGATACGGATATGTACAGATGCTCGAGCGAGAGTTCTTTAAAATGTTTTTTTCTAAAACATGTCGTTTCTCAAAAAGTTTCTTCACAATGGCTTTCGTATACTTCAGTACGAAACCCGGGCTTCAATGACGACTTCTTAGTATTTCAGCTAAGGACTCGTTCTTCAAAGAAAGGAAAGTGCTTAACAAAAACAAGGCTTTAAATATTTCTCGAGCACTTATCCTAAAAACAATAATTCTCTTTTATGTTGAGCACCAACTTTTCAAGATTCTTCAAAAAGATTTTCAAAATCTATCAAAATCGGTGCTCATCATCAACATGACTTGTGTACACCTTACAGTGCACAACTCAAGTTTTCAAAGATAGGAAAGTGCTACGCAAAAATGATTTTCATCAAAAAAAAAAGTGCACTTATCCTAAAAAAGGACACTGTTGTACGCCTCAGTGCGACATTCCTATTCAAACAAAGAGAAGTATCTGTTTTTCATAAAACCTTGATGCAAAATTCAACAAATCTGAAACTTTTTTCTCTTTCAGAATTTTGCTTCAAGAAGACTCCTTCCCTCTAAACTTTAAAAAGTTTAACATTTCTCAAAAACATATGCAAGTTTTGAGGGGGAGTATTTCATAAAAACAAAAATGTTCCGATTTCATGCAAAATCAAATCTGTCTTTCTCTCCAAAATCTTTTTTCTTAATCAGTTGATATCAAAAATATCACGATATGCTATTTTTGAGGGGGAGAAGACATGATTAAAATGTGATCAAAGATGTTTAAGATTGTGGCTGAATCTCAAAAGAGCTCGACTCAGATAGTACCAATGAATTGACGAAGCTTAAAATGTCAGTAATCGAAAAGACTTGTCCTGGACGGGTAATAATTTCAAGCTAGTCTAACTAGTGATGTAAGCGTGTCTCGAATAGGACTTGTCTAAGTAGAATGTACCATATCGAGAGACTTTCTTTGGACTTGACCAGGACGGGTAATAATTTCAAGCTAGTCTAACTAGTGATGTAAGCGTGTCTCGAATCGGTCATGTTCACTGAAAGTGGATCAATTCAAAAAGTGCAAACTCCTCCCGCATGTGCAAATTTCTTAAAAATTACATGAGCACATGTGAAGGGGGAGTCCTTCAAAAGAAATGCAAAACTCTCGAAGTGTCAACAAAATGTGTTTTATTATCATAAACACTTTGAGAGATTTTCACAAAAGGTTTTATGGCATGCGATCAATGATAGGATAGTCATGGAGTTATAAGGTGACTAAGGTTAGGAAAAACCGTCCTATGATCCGCCAGAGCCGGAGGGATCTACCCAAGGACAAATCCAATAGATTAGAATTAGAAGTCCTTAGGTATGATTGAAAAAAGGAGAAAATGAGAAAGGAGAAAGAAGGGGTTGAAGAATTAAAAAGAATAGATATGAAAAAGGGTGAAAAGAAATAGCCCTCCAAATGTTCAACCTTAGGGCAGACACCGGGTTCAACTCATATGCTACTGGTTGTTACTAAGGTGACTCCGGTATTGAAGACAAGACGTCATGGACCCAGTGACGCACTGCACTAAACCTTCTTAACCACTCAAGTTCTCTTAAAAGAGCTTGTTTCATTCTCACGGGGAACCGGTGTAATCTATCGACCTGTCTCTTAGAGATGGTTGATATTGAAGCAGGAGACCTCTCCCTAATCTCCGCATAGGAAACCAAATGTGCACTTATCGAGTTTAGAGCCCCGAGATTCATCAAAAGATCTCATAGGAACACAAGATATTTCTACACTGGTTGTTCATCATTAAGGACGCCAGATGTAAACTTTAGAGTCCTACGCAGATCTTAGCAATCTGCCAGAACATTTATGAGAGGATTCACTTTCGTGATTCTCAATGATTGAATGGAAATTCCTGCCAGGGTCAACATCAAGCAGCCCTGACAGCAGGTCACTTCGGTAATTCTTTATGGGTTACTCTTAGTGTTCGCGGTGGTTTCAAACGGTCTACAGTCGTGGAGTGATCCCCAGCGACTCACCCAGTCATTGAGCTACTTAGTAGGTCTTGTAAGCTCTCTCGAGAGTATCTGACATGGGAACGGCCTTGGTAAGGGTTAGAAGGAGTCTTCACACTATGCTGTTGATGATCTCTAATTCTTATCTGTAAGTACCGGATGTTTTATTGCTAATTGTTTATATGCAGGGACACTTCATCTCCATGGCGACAGATTCCGCATGCTCATACATACATCTGGAAGTTAAAGAAAGCTCCCTCAAAGATCTGTACAACACAAAGTTCAAAGAACGATTCTACGCCAAAAAGAAGAATCTACAAAGTATAAAGACTAAAGATCAAAGTGAAAGAAAGGGAACTACGTGCATATGAATATCAAAGTCCAAAGATGTATGAGCATGTTGGAATGGCAAACAACCACCACAGACGCAGAAGTGACGAAAGGCAGATAACTCCACATCACAAAGGAACAAAGAACGATGAAAAATCAGTTATCAAAAATCACAAAGCATGAAGGAACGAAGACTAAAGACTATTCTACAACGACACACAAAGTTAAAGACAAAGAACACGGAAGACCCACTCACGTGGAGCATCATTCGAATGACCACCCCTTAGGGGGAGATTGTTAGCATTAAAAATATGTATTATGAAGTGATGGTCATTCTCATATTGTAACTTTGTGTCATGTGTTAAGATTAGTAATAGTTTAGTCATTGGGCTTTGGACTTGGCAAGCTAATATGTTTTATGCTATGTTTCATAAGCCTAGTTATCCAACCATGTAACCAAGTCCAAGCCCAAGCCCATAGAAAGCCCATAGGGCATCTCATGTATCTTACTATTTAAACACCTCAAAGGCTCATTTGAGGTGTGTGCTTGTGTGTGTATTTGTGTGTGTTTCTTAATAAAAAGCTCTCATATTTCCATCTCTCTCTCAATACATACGAATTACATATAAGTCACCAAGTCACCATCTTTCTTCTTCTAATCTTCTACATTTGTGATAAAGTTGTGATATCTAAGGTCCTACAATATATAAATCCTAATAGATAGTTCTAGATACAAAATATTAAACGGGCTAGGCCTATCACTAATATCAAAGCCCAAAGGCTTTCATAGTAATAACACTCGTCTAACACTCCCTCGCAGTTTGAGCGGGAGAGGGGTGAACACTCAAACTGGTACAGAACTCCTCAAATAGCGCAAACGGTAAACCCTTGGTAAAAATGTCAGCATACTTGTAACATGATGGCACATGAAGAACACGAACCTGACCACGAACAACCATATCACGAACAAAATGAATATCGATCTCAATGTGTTTGGTCCGCTGGTGTTGAACCGGATTAGTAGTCAAATAAATAGCGCTAACATTGTCACAATAGACAATGGTGGCAGAAAATAATGGTGTATGAAGCTCACGAAGAAGATTACGAAGTCATGCAGTTTCAGCAACGGGATTTGCAACACCTCTGTACTCAGCCTCAGCACTGGATCTTGAGACAGTATGTTGCCGTTTAGAAGACCACGATAGAAGATTATCACAAAAAAAAACACAATAAGTAGAACGTCTAGTAGTAGGGCAGGCCAATCAGCATCAGAATAAGCAACCAGAGAACCAGTAGAAGAAGCATAGAGTTGGACCCCAAAGTCCAACGTACCACGAACATAACGAAGAACTCGCTTGAGAGCTAAAAAGTGAGGCTCTCGAGGATCATGCATATGAAGGCACACCTGCTGTACTGCATAAGATATATCTGGACGAGTAAATGTCAAGTATTGCAAACCACCTGCAAGACTACAATATAAGGTAGGATCATATACATGATCCCCATCAGAACCAAGCTTGAATTCCATGCCAACTGGAGTCCGAGTCAGATTACATGTAGCCATATGTGCCCGATCCAAAAGCTCCAAAGTATATTTCTTCTGACAGAGGAACATGCCCTTAGAGCCACGGGTAACAGAAATCCCTAAAAAATAATTAAGGGCTCCCAAATCAGTCATATCAAACTCCTTATGTAGAGATGAGATAATACGATGAAGTCATTCTGTAGAGGAAGCCGTTAGTACAATATCATCAACATAGATCAACAAATATGCAACCTCAGTACCACGCCTATATATGAACAAGGAAGAGTCACATCGACTTGACGAGAAACCAACCATTAGGGCATAATTTGAAACCCGTTAAAACCAAGCACGAGGTGCCTGTTTCAATCCATATAACGACCTATGCAATCGACAAACATGATGTGGAAAATGAACATCCAAAAACCCTGTTGGCTGATACATATAAACAGTCTTTGAAAGATCACCGTTAAGAAATGCATTCTTAACATCAAGTTGGTGAATAGGCCAATTCCGAGATAATGCAAGACTCAGAACAGTACGAATAGTAGCCGGTTTAACAACCGAACTAAAAGTATCACCACAATCAACACCAAGTTGCTGAGTACTACTGTTAGCCACAAGACGAGCCATGTACCTGCTCAAAGAACCATCGGCATGATATTTGTGCCGAAACAACCACATAGACCGAACCACATTAACAATAGGTGGTTTTGGAACAAGAATCCAAGTATCATTTTTAATTAATGCATTATATTCATCATGCATAGCATCTCGCCAATTAGGATCAGATAAGGCAATAGAAGGAGATTTAAGAGAAGGAGAAATATGAGAGACATGACCATGAAAATGGGGATTAGGCTTAACCGTGCCAACTTGCGCACGTGTAACCATATGATGAGTTCGGGTGGGGGGGTTGGGTTAGGAGATTGGGCTTGGGTCGTAGGTGTTGTGGTTGGCGTAGGTGTATGGTAGGTCGGAGTAGCGGGAGGTGTTTGTAGGGCCGTAGGGGTGTTGTGCTCATTTAGAGCAGTTTGTTGTGGGGCGAGGTTATAAATGACATGAGGGGTAATAGGAGATGGTGTAGGGTCAAGAAATGTGTATGACGGTTGGTTAGATAGTGTTATAGAACCATACAGAAATTGAAGTGAATCAAATGTTACATGGCGGGAAAGAATGATTTTATTGGTTGATTGGTCCCGAACTAGTCAGATATTATTGACCAAGGTCAACAAGTCAAAGACAGCTCAGTTCCAATTCTCCGTGGATAGTATAGTGTGTCCCCGGGTCGTTATGTCCCAGCGAGATTGCAATGGTGTTTTGGAAAACATTTTTGGGAATGAGTGGCACTGAGGACAGTAGCCAAGATGATTATGCTACTGATATTTGGTATTTGCACAATTTGGAATACTATTCACAATAATAGATATACAGATATATTCACAAATACACAACTGGAAATCAGGTTACAGACAGAAAAAGTGGGATTTGAACAATTACAAACTACATGGGGTGCAAGTGAAACTTTTTAAAACTTAAAATTAAAAGAAAATTTAAAATGAAAATGAAATTATTTAAATGATTATTTTAATATTTAGATACTAATTAATTAATTAAAACTATTTAAAATCTAATTTAAATTAAACTAAAAATGATAAAGATTACAAATTAAACTAAAAACTTGCAAAACTATTTTCTAAACCTTAAAAAGAACTTGAAGAAAGTATAAAAAATAAAAAGAAATATTTTTGTCTTTTTATGAGTTTTCTATTAATTAAAAGCTAATTATCTTAATTAAACTATTTAAACTATTTCAAATTACTAATAATACTAAAATGACTTAGAAAATTATAGAAAATTTTATAAAAATAATTAACCATCACAGGAATCCTAAAAAATTATAAAAAGTTTCTAAAAATTATATTTAGACTATTTTACTAATTATTTACTTAATTATTAATTTAAATCTAATTTAACAAAATTAAATAAGAAAATTAGAAAATGAACAGTGGAATTTAAAAATCTATTTTCTAAAAGTCTTAACTAATTTATAAAACCTAGGAAAATTATAAAAACCTACTGTTGTTAATTAAATTTTAAGAAAACTATTTAATTACTAATATTACCTAATTAATTATTTAAACTATTTTTAATTCTAATAATTAGTAAACTGATAAAGAAAAATCTACGAAAATTATTACAAATACTTAAAGGTGACAGAAAATTAAGAAAATTATGACAATGGTGAAGTGCTTATTAAAAAGCTAAAAAGAAAAATGAAAAAGATAGAATCTATTAAATAAAAGCTATCACTAATTTTATATTTGGTTTTTGTTGGATTTTCTTTTTGACAGATCAAAATAAGTTAAAAATAAAAAACTTTTACAAAACAACTTTTACAAAAGCTTAAAAATAAGCTGTGTGCACCCCCTTTGATCAAACAGTTGGCTTATAAGCTTATTAGGACTTAAGCCATGTGTGAAAAAGCTAGGAAATGACAAATTAAGCACTCACAGATGATTACACACTATAATTAAGCAAAATGGAACAAAGAAGCTTCTCAGAATAAGCTATTAACCACCAATAAGCACTTAGGATACTACACAGTCCAAACAGGTTACTTTAAGGACTTTTGGACCTCTGTGGGGTCCACAGAAGTCAAGGAGGGTTCAAAACTAGGGTTGACTTATGAAGGTGGACTGGAGGGCTACATAATAAGCCAATAAGCAGGGCTTATTGCTTATTAATGAGCTTTGGGTGATGCTATGAAGTTGGGGTCTTACACTGAGTAATCAGTGTTGGCTCAGGGAATGGCCAAACTTGATGAGGGTTGCAGCCCTATCAAATAAGCTCACAATGGTGAAATAAGCTCAGAAACTTAAAGCTGGGCTTATGGGGTTTCTAAAAAGCTAAAAATATAGGGGTGGGTCCCACTGGGTGAGTCACCAAGCTACTTGGAAAATAGGTCTTAAACCTGTGCACAGGGCATAAGCTTGCCCTGCAGGTCAAAAGAAGCAAGTGTACAAGCTACAATAAAAATCCCACAGATAAGCTAAACCTAGATTCATGAAGCTTAGGTGATAGATTTTAACCTCTGAAAGTTTGAAGGCCTGAATAAATTCACAAAATTCTAGAAAAATCCTTGAAAATTTGGTTTTCTGCCTAAGTATGCAATTTTGACTTTTTTAGATATTGAGCTAAGTTGACTAAAGTGAACTTTGATCCTACCCTACTGATTGAAATTGATTATTTAATATAATATAAGACTAAATTAAGCTAAACCACTCATAAGTGAATGGATTTGGGGCATATGCCACACTTAATCCAGCACAGAGGGATAATTAGACCTGTTTATGCTTGATTTTGACTTTTTCCTGAATAAACCCTGGTTTTTATGCTTGTTCTGAGCTATTATGAACCTAGGTACCTTGTATGAACCAAGAACAATAACAAGTGAACACTTGAACACCTAGGATCTCACTGATCCAAACACACCTTTAACTTTGACTGTTTTATGATTTAGGAAGCAAATGGCTTTAAGGGCTTATGAAACTGATTCACAGTGTCTTATAATGATATATTAAGTCTAAATAAGCACTTAGAAACAGGTGACAACCACAAATGATCAAGAGTACTAATTATGCTACTTGACTGTGAAACTATGAATTTTAAACAACTAGGAAAATCAACAAACAAGCTACTAATTTTAAGTAATATTATTTGTTGGACCTTATATCTATCAACTTTAATAACAATATAGCTTGTAAATGAAGTAAAGATGGTGACTTGATGTTATATATGTGTTGCGTTAATATAGAAATAGAATGATAAGATGAAGAGAACTTTTATTAAAAAACACACACAATACACACCCAAGCACACACCTCAAATGAGCTTTGAGATGTTTATATAGTTAGATACAAGAGATGCCTTAAAAGGCTTTCCATGGGCTTGGTCTTGGGCTTGGTTTCCTTTTACATATAAAGGCTTTCATTACTTAGCACATGACATATTAGCTTACCATGACCAAGGCCCATTGACTATTCTAATAACAAAAACTACGACACATTACAACGTTACAATAAAGAGAATGACCATCACTTTCTAATATAATTTTTAATGCTAACATGCTCATAGTGGAATAGTCATTGGAATGATGCTCCACGTGATTAGGTCTTCTTTGTTCTTTGTTGCTGACCATTGTGTGTCGTAGTGGAATAGTCATTGGTCTTTGTTCCTTCATGCTTTGTGATCTTTGATGACTGACTTTTCATCGTTCTTTGTTCCTTTGTGATGTGGAGCAATCTGCCTTTCATCACTTCTGCATCTGTGGTGGTTGTTCGCCATTCCAACATGCTCATACATCTTTGGACTTTGATATTCATATGCACGTAGTTCCCTTTCTTTCACTTTGATCTTTAGTCTTTATACTTTGTAGATTCTTCTTTTTGGCGTAGAATCTTTCTTTGAACTTTGTGTTGTATAGATCTTTGAGGGAGCTTTCTTTAACTTCCAGATGTATGTATAAGCATGCGAAATCTGTCGCCATGATGTGTAGCTGCATGAAAACAGTTAGCAATAAATCAACCGGTACTTACAGGTTCGAATTAGAGATTGTCAACAGCATAGTGTGAAGACTCCTTCTAACCCTTGCCTAGGCCGTTCCCATGTCAGATACTCCCGAGGGAGCTTACAAGACCTACTAAGTAGCTCAATGACTGGGTGAGTCGCTGGGGATCACTCTACGACTGTAGACCATTTGAAACCACCGCGAACACTAAGCGTAACCCATAAAGAATTACCGAAGTGACCTGCTGTCAGGGCTGTTTGATGTTGACCCTGGCAGGAGTTTCCATTCAATCATTGAGAAACACTTTTGTGAATTCTCTCATAAATGTTCTAGCAGATTGCTAAGATCTGCGTAGGACTCTAAAGTTTACATCTGGCGTCCTTAATGATGACCAACCAGCGTAGGAATATTATGTGTTCCTATGAGATCTTTTGATGAATCTCGGGGCTCTAGACTCGATAAGTGCACATTTGGTTTCATATGCGGAGATTTGGGAGAGGTCTCCTGCTTCATTATCAACCATCTCTAAGAGACAGATCGATAGATTACACCGGTTCCCCGTGAGAATGAAACAAGTTCTTTTAAGAGAACTTGAGTGGCTAGAAGATTTAGTGCAGTGTGTCACTGGGTCCATGACGTCTTGTCTTCAATACCGGTGTCACCTTAGTAACAACCAGTAGCATATGAGTTGAACCCGGAGTCTGCCCTAAGGTTGAACATATGGAGGGCTATTACTTTTCACCCTTTTTCATAACTTTTCCTTTTAATTCTTCAACCCTTTCTTTCTCCTTTCTCATTTTCTCCTTTTTTCAATCATACCTAAGGACTTCTAATTCTAATCTATTGGATTTGTCCTTGGGTAGATCCCTCCGGCTCTGGCGGATCATAGGACGGTTTTTCCTAACCTTAGTCACCTTATAACTCCATGACTATCCTATAATTGCCATGAAACCTTTTATGAAGAAAAAAATCTCCCAAAGTGTTTATGATAATAAAACACATTTTTGATACTTCGAGAGTTTTGCATTTCTTTTGAAGGACTCCCCCTTCACATGTGCTCATGAATTTTTTTAAGAAATTTGCACATGCGTGAGGAGTTTGCACTTTTAGAATTGATCCACTTTCAGTGAACATGACCGATTCGAGACACGCTTACATCACTAGTTAGACTAGCTTGAAATTATTACCCGTCCTGGTCAAGTCCGAAGAAAGTCTCTCGATATGGTACATTCTACTCAGACAAGTCCTATTCGAGACACGCTTACATCACTAGTTAGACTAGCTTGAAATTATTACCCGTCCAGGACAAGTCTTTTCGATTATTGACTTTTTAAGCTTCGTCAATTCATTGGTACTTACTGAGTCGAGCTCTTCTGAGATTCAGTCACAAACTTTAAGCATCTTTGATCGCATTTTAATCATGTTTTCTCCCCCTCAAAAATAGCATATTGTGATATTTTTGATATCAACTGATTAAGAAAAGGCTTTTGGAGAGATAGACAGATTCTATTTTGCATGAATGTGGAACATTTTTCTTTTTGTACTCCCCCTTAATGATAGCATATTTAAAATTAAATAAGGGTTTTGAGGGAGTTATCTTGAACACTCATTTGAAAGATTTTGAGAAATCTTTTGAACAATCATGAAAAAGTGCTCAAGAGTTTTGTTTGAAAACGAGTTTATGCTTGAAATCTTTTTCGTTTGTTTAGACTCGAACTTTTTGAAAAAGAGTTCGTCATTGAACGTACAAGTCCTTGATTTGAAAATAATCAGAAGTCATTGTTCGGGTCCGGGTTTCGTACTGATGTATACGAAAGCCATTGTGAAGAAACTTTTGAGAAACGACATGTTTTAGAAAAACATTTAAATAACTCCCGTTCAAGCATCTGTACATGTCCGTATCATTGTTGAAAGACATTTCTAGACACGTACAGAATATTGATTTATACGAGAGACATGTCGTGAGAAGAATATTTTTGGATTTTTTGATTTTATATTGTTTTTGTATTTTTTGAAAATTTTATATTTTTTGTATTTTGTTTTTGTTGGTTTTTCAAATTTTGTAGTTTGTTTTTTCAAAAATATTTACAGCGAAGCGATTTTGAAAACTTTTTCAAGAAGATTCGAGAAGACGTTCTAGCTCCTCAGGAGTTAGGCTTCGCATGCCAATTCGTCGAACTAAATAGTCAAACCGTTCTTTTGGAAGGGCTTTAGTAAATAGATCGGCGAGTTGGTAATCAGTCTTAACAAAAGAGAATTCACCAGTACCCTCTTCTACGTGTTCTTTGATGAAATGGTAGCGGACTTTGATATGCTTCGTTTGAGAGTGGTGTACGGGATTGCACGAGATGGCTATGGCACTTTTTGAGTCACAATACATAGGTATTCGGTCAAAAATAAAGCCATAATCTGTGAGCTATGTCCGTATCCAATGAACTTGGGCACAACACGCAGATAGAGACACATACTCGGCTTCGGCGGTTGATAGCGCAGTACAATCCTGTTTCTTTGACGACCAGCTTACTAGCTTTTTACCCAAAAATTGTGCTCCACCTGATGTACTCATTGCTGTAACTTGATCACCAGCATGGTCTGCATCTGAAAATGCTGTTAGATTAAACCCCGAATCCTTCGGATACCAAAGTCCCATGTTAATGGTGCTTCATAGGTACCGAAAGATCCGTTTAACCTCTTTGAGGTGAAGTTCGGTAGGCTTTGCCTGAAACCGTGCTAACAAACAAACAGCAAATTGAATATCGGGTCGGCTAGCAGTTAGGTACATGAGAGAACCGATCATGCTCCGATATTTTTTCGGATCGATGGGTTTTCCAAACAAATCAACACCTATTTTTGGTGAAGTGACCATTGGTGTACCAACAGAATCACAATTTTCCATTCCATGTTTTTTCAAAATCTCTATTGTATATTTAGCTTGATTGATAAAAATACCACGAGGGGATTGATGTATTTGTAAACCAAGAAAGAATTTTAGTTCCCCGATCATGGACAATTCAAATTTACTTTTCATGAGATTTTCAAAATGTTTTGAATTGTTAGGATTGGTTGATCCAAAAATAATGTCGTCCACGTAAATTTGAACGAACAAAATGTCATCTTTGAATTTTTTGTTAAACAAGGTGTCATCAACCGTTCCTTTTGTGAAATTGTTTTTAAGCAAGAAAGATGATAGTTCGTTATACCACGCTGATTGATGCTAAACCACCTAACTTAAATTAACCAAAGAATGGTCAACTAAGTCAAATAGCCTATATCAATACTCCGGGTAATATAATGTATCACCGGGTCGTTAAATCCCGTTGAAGTGTGAATTGTGACTTTAGCGTATTAGTGATCGGGTAATTATTCACAGAAAAGGGTTATGATCAAAATTACTTGGAAATTATTAACAAATACAGCTTAGGAAAGCTATGTGATTGATTACTGGAATTTGGGTTACTAGAATTTGAGCTTAAACCTAAAATTATACGTTTTAATTAAAAACGTATACAGATGAACCGTACAAAAAGTACAACTGAAGGACTGAAAGGGGTAAAAGTGTAAATTTTATATTTTTACAATCTTATTAAATAAAGAAAATTTTAAGAAAAATAAAAAGTATTTTTATACTATTTAATTATTTAATATTAATTATTTTACTAATTATCTATTTAATACTAATTTAATTAATTAGAATTATTAAAAATACTAAAAAGGCTTAGAAAATTAAGAAAAATTTTATAAATCTAATTAACCATCATGGGAATCCTAAAAAATTATAAAAAGTTAATTCTAAGTATTTTTAAGCTAATTAAATAATTATTATTCTATTTATTAATTAATATCTAATTAAACTATTTTAATTATGAAAACTATTAAATGAACAGTAAAAATTCTAGAAAAATTTATAAAAATATTTTAACTAAAATAAAATCTATAAAAATTATAAAAACTATGTTATACTATTTAAAAACTAATTATGCTATTTAATTGATTAATATTAATTAAAACTAAATTAAACTAAAATTAATTAGAAACACCACTAAAAGACAAAATAAAAATCTGGAAAAATTTGTAAAATTATTTTAACCTAAAATGTAATTTCTAAAAATATAAAAGTGATATATTATTTAGAAATAAATTAAAAAGAAAATTAAATTGATAAATCCTATTAAATAGAAGCTATCACTATTTTTAAAGTTGGTTTTTTGGTTTTTTTCTTTTTCTAAACTAATTATAAGCTAAAAATAAGTAAATTTAATAAAGGAACTTTCACTATACCCCTGGAAATAAGCACTTGAAGTGCTTAATCACCTCACAGTTGACTTTTGTTGACTGTGAAGGTTTTTAAGCTCAAAATGAAGATGTGGGGTCCATAATTGTATTCTTTGGTTTCTCTGAGTCTTATGAACACAAATAAGCAAGAATTAAGCCAATGAGTGGCCTGAATAAGCCAAAAATATCAAATAAGCACTTTGCTTATTTGTTGACTGAAGCAGTTATGGGACAAAGATCTTGGGTCAAACAAGGTAGGGCCCACTGGTCTTATGGTCAATTAAAGTGTCAACCCTTGTTCCTGGGTAGGAGGGGGGTTGAAAGGTGCAAGGTAGGAGGTGTGGGACCCACTGGGTCAGTCACAAAAGACCACCAAAGTTGGGTGGATGGTCTAGGTCTGCTGAAGCAGGGCAAGAGCTTGCCCTGCAGCTCACTTTGAGCTTAAGCTCAGGCTTGAGAAAAAATCAATAAAATCAAGTACCCATGGGGACTTGTAGACCTACTAGTAGACAATTACTCCACCAAATATCAGATCTCAAAACCTTCCACAAAATTCTCAATAAATCATCCCATTTTGGTAGAAACTGAGTTTGGTTCTTTTTGACTTTTTGAGAATTCTTGAATTTTGACTTTTGTGAACTTGCACAGCTGATTTTTATGATCAAACTTGTTTAATTAGGATATATTAAAACTAATTTGAGTAAATTAACAATTTATCTATAGATTTGCTAAGTTATGGTTTTAAAAACTCACCACAGTTGACTGTGGTGAGTGAGTTCTTGAGCTTTGACTTTTGAATCAGTTTGTGACCAAGTAAAGAGTTCCCTGAGCCTTAATACACCCACCAAACTAAATGAAACACAGATGAGTACTAATGCACTGCTAGAACTGATCAAATACCCTAGAACCAAACACCCCTTACAAATCAGTTATCAAAGAGATTTTTACTTAAACAAATAGATAACATGAACAATGGATTAATACTGATCTAATTGTTAATATTTAACTAAAACAAGCTTAAATAACCAATTAAAACAACTTAATACTAAGAATGAAAGGATTTAAGCTTACAAAGCCCTCCAAGCCAACTGATTAAGAACCCAAGGACCAAGTTAACCAATCCTATGCCCTCCCATGAGGTACCTAACCCACAGCCTTCCTTGATTCACTGTGCTCCATGCCCATTCAATAAGTGATCACTAATTTTTTATTTATTTTTGATTTTTTCTTAATTTTTTAGCAATTATTGAAAACAGAAGTAGAATTGTTTACACAAGCTTTTAAGCTTATAAAAACCTTATTTCTTAGTTGTTAAGTGCTTATGAATAAATAGAACACTGCTTAGAACATTTGAATAGAACTTGCAATCTTAGAAATAAGACTTTGAAAAGAGAAAAATGAGAATTATACTTCAAACTGAACTTCCATTAATAAAAACAGTTACAATGCTTTGAAAATAAACTAAAAATACAATGAAACTAAGAAAAATTACACACCCAAGCTTTTTTGAGCTTATCAATATATATCGAACTAAAATTCTTGCCCTAAGCCTTCCACATGGTTGCTTTTTGAAAACTGAGAGCCCCACAGCCTTTGCCTTGACCCTCTGACCAAATCCCAACCGTCTAATTATGCTTGAGATGATCTGAGCCCTAGATTGCCATTTTGGCGCCAAAATCACTTCGGGCAATTCTGAGTGGTGTTGGTGAGGGGATTGGGGATGCATTTATGGTGGTGGAGTTGGTGGGTAAGGTTATTAATTGTGGGGGGTAAAGTGGGTGAAAAGGTGAGGAGGGGGGAGGTGATTGTTGCCCTAGTTTTGTGGGATTATGTTGGGGGAGAAGACGGTCAAACGTCTTGTTTGACCCGCGTTGACCTGGGTTGACCGGAGTGTTAACAAAAGCAATGGACTGGGCTTGGTGGGCTTGGGGAGCAGCTGGGCTAGGGGTTTTGGGTGGATAAGGGTGTGTTTTGGATTAAGTAAATAAGGGTCCGGATGGTTAGTAGTTACACAAGGACCATTTTTGCAATTCCTTCAAAGTTGAGGGGGCTGAAGTGTAACTTTCCAAAACTCTCCAAAGGATCAATTTTGCCAAGTACCAATAATCCAAGGACCAAATTTGCATTTTTCCACATTTTCAAAATTTCAAAAATCCCAGGGACTACTTTTGCCATTTTTGGATTTTCAGGGACTAATTATGTAATTCTTGAAAACTTGCAACCCAATTATAATATTTTGACTTTATTTGACTTTTAAGACCTTGGGTTGACTTTTCCTTAAAAATAAATGCATAGGGACTAAAGTTGACAAGTTTTGAAACTTGGGGGACTGAAACTGCCAATACTGCAAACTTTGTACATTTTTTCTTTGTTTTTGCACATTTTGCTTTTAAAACACATAAAACACTATCCCTGGGATAATTTAAGTATTTTGATATCTTTTTGATTGTTTTTGTGCGTTTTGGCAGTTTAAATATATCAAAAACGATGAGTGTTTGAGCACTCATCACACGCTCTTGGAGCTTGTTTTAAACCATAAATTGCTTTCTTAAGCTTGTAGACGTAGTCTGGATGATCTTTGTCGATGAATCCCTCTGGCTGACTCACATACACTTCTTCTTTCAGAGTTCCATTCAAGAAAGCAGTCTTAATATCCATCTGATAGACTGTGATGCTTTTGTGAGCGGCATAGGCTAAGAAAATCCGGACTGCTTCAATTCTAGCTACAGGCGCGAATGATTCCTCGAAATCTATCCCTTCTTCTTGTGGATAACCTTTAGCCACAAGACGAGCTTTGTTGCGAATAACAGTCATTTCCTCATCCAGTTTGTTCTTCCACAACCACTTGAGATCAAGAACACGTTTATCAAGTGGTCGTTCAACAAGTTCCTAACTATCACGTAACAGGTATTGAAGAAATTCCTCCTGCATTGCTTCAATCCAAGGGTTTTCTGCCATTGCTTCTCGAATGTTCTTTGGTTCTTTGAGGCTGATTGAGCAAATGTAAATGCACAATTCGAGATCGGTGGCAAGTTGTCTCCTTGTCTGAACTGGCTTTGAAGGTTCACCAATAACATGTTCTATTGGATGGTCTTTTGTCCATTGAAATGTACAAGGGTACCTTGGGTGTAACAAATGTGTGTTAGATGGTTCTAGTAACCTTGAAGAAGATTCAGCAGAGTGTGTTGCAAATGGGTTTTCAAATACTTCTTCTTCTTTTAACGCAACTTCGTTTGAATTATTTGTAGGTTCTTCTTGAAAATTTGTATTTTGGTTTTGCTCATCAACTCTTGGTAGATCAGTTTCAATAACTGGAGTTGCTGGAGTAGATGTTGATGATGCTGAGGGAGTTGGTGCTTCTGCTTCGATTGTTGTAGATGCATCTTGTGATGGTGGTGGTGGTTGATGGTTGTGAGCTGGTGCAGCGGAGTGTTGTTGAGATGCATTTGTCGAAGTTCCACCATAGTATTCATTAAACATTAACTCGA
Organism: Artemisia argyi; assembly: GCA_030686995.1. NCBI lineage: Eukaryota > Viridiplantae > Streptophyta > Magnoliopsida > Asterales > Asteraceae > Artemisia > Artemisia argyi. Next base: position 28,378,529 of record CM060687.1, on the reverse strand, counting down.
AGAAATTTTCCAGTTCTTGTTCTGAAGGTTTATCCGTGTTTGTTGAATGAGCTCCTTGAGGCATGAGTCCTGAACTGATGTTTCCTGAAGTCTGCTGGTTTGGTGTGGGTCCTAATCCGATTTGATTAGAAGCCATCGGATTAAGCGCGGGTTCTAGAGCGAGTCTCTCAGAAGCCATCTGTGAAATCTCGTCAAACTTCACATTCATCGTCTCCATTATCCTTTTCGTTCTTCTATTATACACCCTGAATGTCCTCGAGTTTTCTGAATATCCAATGAAGATTCCAATATCACCCTTAGCTTTTAACTTCCCTAGAACTTCTCTGTCATTCGTCGGATAGCACAAAGCACCAAACACGTGAAGGTAAGAGATGTCAGGTTTACGGTTGTTCACTAGCTCATATGGGGTTTTATTGAATCTCGGATGGACTAGGGATCGGTTTTGAGTAAAACAAGCAGTGGCTACAGCATCAGCCCATAAGAATAGTGGTGCACTAGAAAAAATTAGCATTGTGCGAGCAGCTTCCACAAGAGTTCGATTTCTTCTTTCAACTACCCCATTCTGCTGTGGAGTTCTAACAACTGATGTTTGATGTGTGATTCCAACATCTTCAATGTAAGTTCTTAACTCCTGGTTTGTAAATTCTGTGCCATTGTCTGTTCTTATAATCCTTACTGGAGCTTGAAGTAGAACTTGAATATGCTTCAGAAAGGTGATGATGATGCCTGGTGCTTCGTCTTTTGATCTCAAAAACTTTACCCAAGTATATCTTGAATAATCATCAACAATAACAAGAATATACTTCTTCCCATTAAAGCTTTCAACTCTCATTGGGCCACATAAGTCCATGTGCAACATATGTAACCTTGCTTCCGAACTAGGTACGGTTTTGGGTTTATATGATGCTCTTTTACTTTTTCCTTGTTCGCATGATGGACAAAGGTGTTCCTTGGTGTATTTGAACTTAGGAAGTCCGGTGACGATGTTGTCTTTGGCTAACTTGTTGATCGTGTCGAGATTGAGATGGGATAATCTTCTATGCCACAGCCAGGACTTAGTTTCGGTTGCCCGTGTCATAAGACAAATTGGTGATGTAGAAGCCATTTGGTTGATGTCGATAGCATACAAGTTTGTACTACGATTACCAGTTAAGAGATCATCACCAACCAAATTTCTAATAAAAACCGTGTTTCTCCTTAATGCAACTTCTAAATCTGCATCACAAAACTGCCCAACTGAAAACAAGTTGTGTCCCAACCCTTCGACGTAGTAAACTCGAGTGATTAAAAAATTCCCAAACTGAAGATCTCCATAACCCTGAAAAGCTGCTACATGATCATTTCCAAAGCGTACAGTTCCCATGAATTTCCAGACGAAATTGATCAGCAGCTTTAAATTCCCGGTCATGTGCTTGGAGCAACCCGAGTCGACGATCCAAAGACATATTTCGATAACCTGCCAAGAACAGAAGAGTTGGTATTTTGAAACCGTTTTGAATTTGGTTCCATGGGGTTATGAGTAAAATCTAAATCACACTCATAGACAGTTGCTGCTTGTTTAGCTTGAGCTATTTCTAATTTGCCGTCGTTCTGAAGAGTAAACTCTCTACCCGTTGGAATCCACATATAAACTTAAGGTAGTTCCTAGGCATTCGACTAATAGTGGTAGACCTAAAGCGTGCAACTAATCTTTCTATAGATCTAGATCTAGCACTAGGTCTTTTTGGAACATTCTTCTACTCAGGCGTAACATTCACATTCTTAGAAAAACATTCATCATGAACATCATTGATTAAACATTTCTTGCATTTTAAACAAACAGAGTCATTACATGCATTAGAACAAGTACTTTCAACATTACATTTAGATGAATCATGTTTCTTATTACAAAGCGATAAATTCCTAGGGTGTTCTTCTACTTCAACTTTATTCTTGCTACTACTCGTAGAGATAGGCGAGACTCTATTGTTCCTTCTATTGCTCCTAGGCTTTAGTCTGCTGCTCCTAGAGGTGCTTTCTAATCCTGTAGATGGTAAGGTACACGCATTAGGATTTATATTGTTGTCCTTTTTAGCATTACTAGACTCTTTAGAATTATCCTTTTTGCACGCATTTGTCTTATATGTGGAGGCAGATGCATTAGTGGGACTAATCCTAAAAAGGCCAGGTGTTATCACTTTTCGTGTATCGACAACTGCTTTTCCTTTATCAACAAACTTTTCATTCACTTTTCTTGGGCAAGGGTGTTGGAGTGACTGGTTTTGTCAAATCCTTTTTGTCATCGACTTGTGGAGCAAACTTTGAAATTGACATTTTTGGTTTTTGAACCGTGTTTGAAACATTTGGTTTCTCCGAAGTCAATGGTTTTGCAAACTTGGTTTCCTCACCCTTTCCTTTTTGACTTTCAAGTTGAGCCCTCAAAAGATCCTTTTGCTCTTTCATGTTCTTTAAGGCACGCTCATACGACAATTTGTCATACTTGCATTATTCCTTTTTTCGATCAAGTTGTTTAAAATATGACGCATTTTCTTTTTCAAGCTTTATAAGAGCATTTTCATATTTTGAAACAATTGCGGAGGTCTCAGCTCTTAGTCTTTCATCGTCTTGAACAGAATATGTTTGTAAAATGATGGACATAATATCAGTGGTCATAACAGCTTCGAAGAGAGAATCATTTAGGTTTTTCAAAACATTCATGTTTTCACGAGTATCATTAGCTTCGTTTAGCAGGGATTTGTGGTCTTTGACAAAGTCGGCCGTTTCTTTTAATAAAGCTTGTTCAAAATGGATTATCCTCGCACTGATGTTATTCAGTGGGATAGTAATTTCGTTTTCAAAAACCTTTTTCTGCTCAATATGAAAACTGGAATGCCAGTTGTTAATACTGATTGTAGTTTTAGAATTAACAATATTTTGAAGTTCTTGAATTCTCTTTTTAACGTCATCCAGAATGTCTCTAGCCTCACTTGTATTAAAAGTGTTGTTAGAAGACATTTGTTCCATTTTTGAAAGAGATTTGGAAACAATTACTTTCTTAGAAAATATTTTTGAGAATGGTCGTTTTATGGAAAACACAGATGGTTCTTTTTGTGGAACAAAAGTAATTCCCGAAAGTTTGCTCAATTTGTTGTAATCAATTGGTTTCAAATCCTTTTGTTTCATTTTATTTATGCTCTCTTTGACATGTTCTATCGTGTCCACGGAATCCCGAACGACGGGAGGATCATGTTTGGTGTAAATCGCATTACCATTGTACAAAACATTCTGTTCTTCCTGAGCTTTCTTGAGATTACAAGGAGTGTTATTACCAAGAGCCATTTTATGTTTTGTATGGTAAATCGGATTAGTTTGATTTGAAATCATTTTCATTGTTTGACTTGACTGACCCGACTTAACCACTAATTCTTCTAAATGTGCAATCATGTGTTCTGACTCTACGATTTCTTCCAAAAGTTTGTCTTCTTTCTTTGCAAAGTCCTTTTTCAACTCATCCCTTTCTTTTTCAAGATTGGTATAAGCTGTTTTTTGTTTAGAAAGTTGGTTTTGTAAATCAGAAATTTCCGCATTTAAAGATTTTATCTTTTTGAAAGAATTAAAATCAAATGTATCAAACTTGAGTTGCAATTGTTTTTCCCTTGAAACGGAATTTTGATAACCAGTTTCTAATTCAGACAATCTTTTGTTATGAAATTCAAAAGCTTTAACGTTTTTTTTGTAACTCTCAAGCTCAGCGGTCAATTTAACATTCGCGGCCTTAACATCGCGATTGACCTTTTGCACATTCTCAATTTCAATATGACAATTATTCAATAATGATTCAAACAAAGCACGTGTTTCCTCATCATTCTCAGCATGCTGTGAAACGAAGCCTCCATTATGATTCACATCTGGAGTTGCTAAAGAAGTATTGCTACTACTTGGCGTGTCTAGATATGTATCATAATTGTATGCTTGCTTCTCAGAATGTTGTTCCTCATGAGAAGACATATCAAATATATCATTATTGTGACATGTGTTGAAATTTGATACCTCAGATGGTGCATTGGTGTCATAAACAGGAAGTGTATCAGAATCCGTGTCATACTTAGCTTCCTGAAGATTCACCATGAATATGCAGTTCGCATCGATATCCTCTCTATCTTCCATGTCATCCATAAGAGCCATAAAATCATTCTCCTATGCGTTCAACTGAAACCCTGTCTGAACCTTTTGTGCCAACATCACTACTTTCTGCAAGTACTCTAGATCTTTCTTGTTCGGCTTAGTAGGAGAGTTCCTTGCCATATGACCTACACCATGACAGTTGAAACACTTAATCGGATTACCCTGATTCACATTTCCCAAATTTCCAACAACTGGAGCTGCAACATTCCTATTCTGATTACCCATTGCCTGATTACCAACATTCTGACCCCTCTGATTTCCAACAAACTGACCCATCTGATTCCCTGCATACTGACCATGCTGATTCCCTGCATACTGACCTGCATTCTGCATATTCTGATTACCCATATGAAATCCAGTAGCATATCCTTGCTGATTCCCATAAACTCCAACCATTTGGCCTCCATTACCCATATTGAAACTCGGCTGAGCAATCTGCTTGTTGCGAGTGTTCGATGAAATCCTTTGGTTGTTGTTAGTTGGTGTAGAATAGCGTCCTTGGAATGCCTTTGACAGAAAAGCAAACGCTTGGGTCAATACTGCAAAAGCTTCATCATTTTCAGTGAATTCTGGTTCTTGAATTGTAGGTATTGCTGTTGTGGAATAACATGTTGTTGTAGTTGTGGGTAGAACTGTTGTTGGTAGACCGGTGTTGGTTGTTGAATACATGATGGTTGCAAGTAGTTCTGAGTGGAAGATGATGATGATTGTTGTGTGTTTACTGGTAGCGGTGTTGGTGTAGTAGCAATTAATGCAAGAGGATCATGATTCTTTGCTAAATTTTCTTTCCTTACTTCATTAGTCTCAGCTTGGTTTTGCTTCAAAAAGTCATAGAGTTGATCATAATTCACCTTATGTAAGTCCTTTGTTTGATTGACAATTGTAACATAACGACCCCATTCTTCTGGAAGGTTATTGATGAATTTAATGTTTATTGCAATTGTTCGAGGTGTCAACTTGTTTCGGATTAACTCATTCATCAAAGTGCAAAACCTTGTGTTGTAAGATTCAATCTGTTCACCTTTAGTGGATGTAAAGTTCTCCCATTCAGTAAGAAGTTTGTTCTCAACGTCTTGTTGTCCAATCTCTGTTCCATGACATATCCTTCTAACACGTTCCCACATAGCATAAGCAGTTTCACAACTGTCGACCGCAACAAAGATCTCCCTTGGTAATCCAAGTTGGATTAAATGCGTTGCCATATCATCTGCGGCGATCTGCTTCTTGTCTTCCTCTGTGTAATCTGCTTCTATTTGTTCAAACACGAATGGTTGAGTAGGAGGTGTTGTATTTGGATTACCTTCAATTTGTACTTGTCTTGGCTTGAATGGACCATTTGTAATGGAGTTGATCATTAATTTACCATCAGGCTTTGTTTTGATGTAACGAAGCATGCGGCTTGTCCATGGGAGATATCCACATTTTTCAAACATTGGAGGTCGATTTTCCGCACCGGCTGCATGAATATCTTGCTGAGTAGCCATTGATGAAGTGTAGATTGATGAAGTTGATACTTAGATCATTCCAACGAAATAGGAGTTGTGATTAGTGTAAGTTGATGCAAGTTTGGATGGTGAAAAATTTGATCTAAAACCTTAAAACCTCAATAACTTCTTCCCGGAGCATTTTTAGGCCTCGAAACTTGGGTTGAATTAATAAATTAATTCAACGTGTCCTTCTTCTCTGTTTCACGGTCGTTTTGACAGCTGATTCGTCAATAACGGAGTTACGGTTCAAAAGTTATGGCCGTTTGAAGTTTGGTTGTCAAAAGTCAAAAAAATCTTATGCGTAAACCCAGATCTTATGCGTAAACAGTAATCTTAAGCGTAAAGGGTAAACTTATGTGTAGACATAATCTTATGCGTAAAGTAAATGTTATGCATAAATAAAAGTTATGCGTAAACAATAATCTTATGCGTAAGAAAAATTCTTAAGCGTAGAATTAGTAGTTTATGCGTAAGATTTATGTTACGCGTAAGGTTTAGCTTATGCGTAAGATTTTTACGCGTAAGGTTTACAAACCAAACTGGTCTCTCAAACTTATCCAAGCTTGAAAGATATCCCGTGTCGAAGTATTCCACAAACTTATCCAAGTCAGGGAAGTACTGAGTAATCTCTGATCGTTGAAGAAAAGTTATGCGTAGGATCTTTTGCGTAGAAAACTTATGCGTGTAGGATCTTAAGCGTAGATCTTATGCGTAGGATCTTAAGCGTAGATCTTATGCGTAGGATTCCAACTTGAGCGTAGAAAAAGGTTTTTCTGCTTAAACTCGCGCGTAGAAAGTGATCTTATGCGTAGAAAATGGGTTTTATGCCTAAACTCACGCGTAAACTTGCCAAAAAGTACTGTAGATAGCTGTAGGCTTGGGCAGTACGAAAAACTTACGCGTAAGATGACCCAAACAACTAAAAATCCGATTTTTTTCAACCAAAAACACTTTTTCCACTTGTTTCTATTGATCAAATCTTTCCCAAAACACTTAGAATCACTAAAACTTCAATAAAAACAACAACTTTAACACTAAAACTTTGTAAAAATCAAAACTTTTTGAAGAAAAAGTACACAAATGAATGAAAAGTGTAACTTTTTAACAAAAAACTTGATAAAAAAACACTCCTAAATCATTGTTAGGCGATTGATACCACTTGTTGGACCTTATATCTATCAACTTTAATAACAATATAGCTTGTAAATGAAGTAAAGATGGTGACTTGATGTTATATATGTGTGACGTTAATATAGAAATAGAATAATAAGATGAAGAGAACTTTTATTAAAAAACACACACAATACACACCCAAGCACACACCTCAAATGAGCTTTGAGATGTTTATATAGTTAGATACAAGAGATGCCTTAAAAGGCTTTCCATGGGCTTGGTTTCCTTTTACATATAAAGGCTTTCATTACTTAGCACATGACATATTAGCTTACCAAGACCAAGGCCCATTGACTATTCTAATAACAAAAACTACGACACATTACAACGTTACAATAAATGAGAATGACCATCACTTTCTAATATAATTTTTAATGCTAACATTATTACTATTGAACACTGAATAAGATAAAATGAACACAAATAAGCAGATAATAAGCTAAGCTACAGTAGAAAGATAGAAATGAGATTATGAGCTTACAATATGCACTCCTGCCAAACCATGAACCAAGAACCATAGACCAAACCTAAAGGCTTCCACAAGCCACTACACCCGTGGCCATCCAAAATACACCATGCTCCAGCAATCTTCCTTCTTTAACCTGCAATTTTTATGTTTTCTTTGTTTTTTCTGATTTTTTTTCTTGTTTTATGATTCTATTGCTTCTTAATAATTTCTAAAAGCTTCACTGAGCTTATGGGAGCTTAAGTGATCCTAAAAGTCCATAAACACAAACATAAACATCAATAGAACTTAATTTAAGATTTTGAAAGAAAATGAAAATTGCATAAACTAAAAGAAACACTGAAACTTGGAATTGATTACTTGAAAAAGTTAAGATTACAATTGAATTACCTACTACAATGCTTAAAAGCTTTTGATTTCACTAAAATAACCTATTACAACTTCTACGATTACAATTATATTAAAATGTGAACTAGAGCTTTTCTTCTTGCTTCTCCTCAATTTATAGCTGTGGATTAGGGTTTCCCTTGTCTCTCTGATCATTTCCCATATTTAATCTTGTTCATTGGATGACTTTTGATAGCTTTTTGACCCTTGGATCGTTTTGGCGGGAAAGACAAAACAGGGCAATTTGCACTGTTTGAGTGTATTGGAGAGGGGAGCATTAAATGCTTGTTGTCTTTGTTAGGTAAGTGGGGTGGTAGGAGTGGTTTGGGCGGTGGAGATGGGACAGTGATGGTGGGGGATGGTGAAGTGACTGGCAAGTGGTGTGGGAGAGGGAAGGGGATGGTTGTTTGACCTGGTTTGACTCAGGGTCAAACTTTGACCCTGCATTATATAAAAATGGGTGGGCTTTTGTTTTTTTGGGCCAAAGACTAGGGGAGTGGGCTTGGATGGGGATATGGATTGGATTTGGTTTGGTATTGGGATTAATTAAGGGTCCGATTTGGTTTATATTATCACAAGGACCATTTTTGTAATTTGCCAAAAGTTGGGGTTGGTTTTGTAATTTTTCCTAAGTGTTCACAAGGTCCATTCTTGCCATGATTGAATATTTCAAGGACCAAAGTTGATTTTTCCAATTTTGAATTTCCCAAGGACCAAATCTGCCAAACTTTCAAACCTCAGGGACCAAATGTATAATTTCACCAAACTTGCCAATCAAGGACCATTCCTGCCATAAATGAGAAGTTCAAGGACAAAATTTGTTTTTCTCAAAGTTTTAATATCCCAGGGACCATTTTTGACAATTTTCAAAGTTCAGGGATTAAACTTGACATTTTGTGAAACTTTGCACCAAAGGACTAATTATGTAACTTTTTGATTTAAAAGGACATTTGGTGACTTTTTCAAGTTTTTAGAATAACTAGGGACTAGATTTGACAACTTTTGAAAGATGAGGGACTGAAACTGCCAATTATGCAAACTTTGTACGTTTTTCATCTGTTTTTGATTATTTTGCATCTAAAACATATAAAACACATTCCTATGATATTTTCATTATTTTGATGCAATTTTGAGTGTTTTTAAATGTTTTGGCAGCTCAGAAAAGGTAAAAATGATGAGTATTTACACACTCATCAATCCCCCACACTAAAACATTGCTAGTCCCTAGCAATCTTTTGAGAAAAACTTAATGGATTTGAAAACTCTTTACCAAAAGTCATCACTTCTGGAGTAGCCAAATGTATCGATTCAAGTAAGAACTATGGTCCACCTGATAACCATGTGATTTTGAGCAAACCACCAGCTGTCAACGGATTTGATTAGTCTTTACCAAAAGCCGTTTGCTTCTGGACTAGCCAACTCTTGATGGACTAAGGCAACATCTTGGTGAGCTGATTACCAATTATGGTTTTTCCACGGCCTTTACCACAAGCCATAATCTTGCGGGCTAGCCAACTCATTCACTTTTTGGGATATGGCGAGTTGATTTACCATACAATTTTGCGCAAATTGCAAGCCATCAACGGATTTGAGATATCTTTACCAAGAGCCGTTTGCTCCTGGATTAGCCAATCCTTTTGTCATTTAGACATGGCGGACTTATAACCACAAAAAAATTTAAAATAAAGTGAAAATTTTTTGAAAAATTTGGGCCAAAATGGGGGTACTTAGAAAGTATTTTGTGATAAAATTCGCAAGAATTCCCCCCCCCCCCCCCCCCCCCACACACTAGAATTGAATATTGTCCTCAATATTCAAAGTCCCGGCTATTATGCCGATTCTCCTAACGGAAAAAGCTAATATTCTAAACTAACTGTGGGAATATCGTTTTTATTTTTCAGTTTATTTATATGTACATATAAACATTTTTTTTAACACTGAGACTTATATACATATTTACTTTTCAAAAGGTGGGGGACGGCCACTTCCCCACACTAGAGTGGTAGAAAGTAGAAAGAAGTCAGAGATATGGGTGAAAACCCATATTTTGCTAATTTTTGTTCACCGAGTCACTAGCTTGACTCGATCCCCGAATTCATTGGTCCATGGGGAAAGTTTGGAGATCCGGGACAACCATGTAGGGAGTACACCCGATGGGTGTTTTGTAAGCTGTACGGAAGGCCCAGAGTGCATCATCTAGTTTATCTGACCAGGAAGCACGGTTTTCACCTACGGTCCTATCAAGAATTCGTTTAATACCACGATTTGAAACCTCCACCTGCCCAATTGTTTGTGGGTGATACGCGGTAGAAAGACGGTGAGTAACACCGTACTTAAGCATGACTTTTGTGAATTGATCATTGCAAAAGTGTGTACCGCGATCACTAATGATGGCACGGGGAGTTCCAAAATGAGCAAAAAGGGATTTTAAGAATTTCACAACAACTCGGGCATCGTTAGTGGGTAAGGCCTTTGCCTCAACCCATTTTAACAAGTAGTCAACAGCCACGAGAATGTATTTGTTTCCACGAGAAGATGGGAATGGCCCCATAAAATCAATGCCCCAGACATCAAAGATTTCACAAACTTGAATGGCATTTTGTGGCATTTCGTTCTTTTGTGAAATATTCCCGTGACGCTGACAAGCGTCACAAACTTTGACTAACTCGTGGGCATCCTTATAAATCGTGGGCCAATAGAAACCGGAGTCAAACACCTTTTTGGCGGTGTAGTTAGGACTAAGGTGGCCCCCGGTGGGTCCAGCATGGCAAGCCTTGAGAATATCAGCGGCTTCCTGTCCATAAACACATCGCCTGATGTCTTGATCGGCACAGATTTTGAAGAGATAGGGGTCGTCCCAGAAGTAGTGTTTAACTTCTTTGAAGAATTTGTTTTTCTGTTGGGACGTCATCCCCTTCACAATGAAGTTACCCGCATGGTAATTTGCAAAGTCGGCAAACCATGGGGTAGTAGAGTCACCACGAAAAGCAACCACATTGAGTGTCTCGAGAGGAAATGTTTCATTTATTTCCTGTTTCTCGGACACATCCTGGTGAGGGTTTTCTAATCGTGAAAGATGAACAGCAGCAAGGTTCTCGGCTCCTTTTTTATTACGGATAATGATATCAAATTCTTGGAGGAGGAGAACCCAACGGAGTAGCCTCGGCTTTGCATCTTGCTTTGCAAATAGGTACTTCAAAGCCGAGTGATCCGTATACACTACGCATTTGGTCAGTATTAAGTATGGCCAGAATTTTTCAAAGGCATACACCACAGCTAATAGTTTTTTTTCAGTGGTCGTGTAATGACTCTGAGCCTCGGTCATAGTTTTGCTTGCGTAGTGTATAGGCTGAAAGTATTTTGCTTATCATTGCCCCAAGACCGCACCTATGGCAAAATCACTAGCATCGCACATAAGCTCAAAAGGTAGGTCCCAATCGGGGGCAACAAGAATCGGTGCCTCGGTAAGCTTTTTCTTTAATGTTTCAAAAGCTTCGATGCACTCAGGAGAGAAGATGAAATGAGCATCCTTCTCGAGGAGATGGGTCATAGGCCGGGCGATTTTAGAGAAATCTTGGATAAACCTATGATAGAAGCCGGCATGACCCAAAAAGCTCCTAACACCTTTAACAGTGGTGGGATGAGGTAATTTAGCAATGACATCAATTTTGGCTTTGTCAACCTCAATCCCGTTCTTTGAAATTTTATGGCCGAGGACAATGCCCTCTTTAACCATAAAATGGCTCTTCTCCCAGTTGAGACTTAAATTCGTTTCTTTGCAACGTTTAAGCATCTGTTCCAAGTGGGAGAGACAAGACTGGAATGAATCCCCGATGACTGAAAAGTCATCCATAAATACCTCCATGGTTTTCCCGATCATGTCGGAAAAAATAGACATCATGCACCTTTGGAACGTGCCTGGTGCATTACATAAGCCGAAAGGCATACGTCGGTAAGCAAAAGTTCCGTAGGGGCATGTGAAGGTAGTTTTCTCATGATCCTGTGGATCAACGGGGATTTGGAAGTAACCCGAGAAACCATCGAGGAAATAGTAGTATTCATTCCCCGCTAGTCTTTCGAGCATCTGGTCCATAAAAGGGAGAGGAAAATGGTCTTTACGGGTGGCTTCATTCAACTTACGATAGTCAATACATACTCGCCAACCCCGTGACCAAACGAGTCGGAATCAACTCGTTTTCCTCATTGGTGACAACGGTTATGCCACCCTTTTAGGAACACAATGAATTGGGCTAACCCAAGGACTGTCAGATATAGGGTAAATCAATCCCGCATCAAGAAGTTTTAGAACCTCTTGTTTGATAACTTCGTGGATTTTGGGATTTACCCTTCTCTGTCGTTGCACTGCTGGCTTAAAGTCATCCTCCATTAAGATTTTGTGTGTACAAAAGTCCGGGCTTACGCCCTTTATGTCGGAGAGTTTCCAAGCAATTGCTTGCTTGTGTGACTTAAGAACCTTTAGGAGTGCCGCCTTTTCCTCATCTTTTAAGTCTTTAGCAATAATGACGGGTAATTTATAATCACCCTCCAGAAATGCATATTCTAGATGAGGAGGCAAGTCCTTGAGCTCAACCTCGGGAAAGTCTTCAGCTATTTCAACATTTTTGACTTCCTCTTTATGAAGTATTTTTGGAGACGGAGAGGGTGAAGGATCGTCATTTAACAATCTTTCAAGGAGAAGAATATCTCCCTCCGGGTCAAGATAGTTTTCATCAACCCCATGAGGGATTGAACTATCCTGAGCAAGAAAAGCCTCGACCTCTTCCAGAAGGAAGTCACTTCCCTCAAACGGAGTGAGAGAAAGGGAAGAGTCGGATATGATAGGCTCAGAAGAAAGAGTAGTACTGCCACTTGCTGAGAAACCGAGGACCTCTTGAGAATACTCCTCTGACGCAACATCGATGATGTCAATTCGGTTAACCGATTCAGCGTCATAGTTGGAGGAGTATCTTGAAGTCTGATCAAGATTGAATGTGATGGCTTCACCACCAACACGTAGAGTGATTTCTTCTTCGAATACATCGATTAAAGCACGACCCGTTCTTAAGAATCCTCTCTCGAGAATGAGAGGAACTCTTGGGTCAGCATCGAAATCAACAACATGAAATCTGCCAGAAAATGGAACTTTCCTACTTTCACGAAGATATCTTCGGCAATGCTGAGAGAACGAGATATAGTACGGTCTGCAAGCTCGAGAGTCATGCAGGTAGGAGTGAGAGCAGGAAGAGAGTGTTTTCCAGACTGTGTAAGGCATAAGGTTAATGCTTGCACCAAGATCGGCCAAGGCAAAGCATTCAACCATCCCAGGGAAAATGCAAGGAATGAGAAATTTCCCGGGATCTCCAAGCTTTTCGGGAAGCTTTTTCAAGAGCATTGCTGAGCAATGCTCATTAAGTGGAGTTTTAGCCATCTCACAGAGTTTTTCTTTGTTGCTTATCAGATTTTTGATTGTTGAAGCAAATTTAGGCATGAGAAGTAGAGCATCCGCGAAGCTAATATTGAAATGTAACTCTTGAAAATTTTGATAAAATTTTTCCATCTGATGGTTAGCTTTTTCGTGGTTCTTTTGATCATTCAAACGTGAAGGATATGGAATTGAAGGCTTAGGATCGTTCTTTAGAATTTCATCAGAACTTTCAAGAGGATCAAATACGACTTTCGACTTACGAGTCGGGAGCGGGACAACTTGAGGGTGGACGTTGTTAGAACCTTCGTTATTAGTAGGAAGTACCGTATCCGTGGTAACCTCAGGTTCACGTTCCGCTACCTTGGTAGGAGGAGAAGAAGAGGTAGAGGGAATCGTGGGTCCATTGTATGATACCCCACTCCGGGTAGTGATGGCTTTGACATCGCCCCTCGGGTTAGCGATCGTGTTGCTCGGTAGTGTACCCGGGCCCGAGGGTCGATCATTTAAAGACTTCTGAAGCTCAGAGATCTTGCTGATCAGTAACCGATTCGTTTCCTCTTGTGCTTTCATGAATTGTTTTAGCACTTCATCGGAGGAAGACGAGGGTGGAACAACGTTTTGATTTTGAGTAGGAAAATTTTGAACACGGTTGTTTTGAAAATTCCCTTGGTTTTGATTGTTGTTACCCTGAAAATTGTTTCTTTGATTGAAATTACCCTGATTGTGATTCCCCTAATTTTGGTTTCTTTGAAATTTTCCTTGAAAACCTTGATTTTGATTGCCATTTTGAAAATTGTTTTGATTAAAATGACCTTGATTTTGGTTCGGGTTTTGGAAATTCGGGTTTTGACCTTGGTTAAAATCTCCTCGATTCTGATTCGAGTTACGGTTTTGATTCTGGTTAAAACCGGGAGGTCCGAGAAAATTGTTGGAACGATAGCTTAAGAGATTACAGTCCCCTTGTGGTTGGTAAGAATTACCCCCCATGTTGTAGGAACCTTGAGCAGCGTAAACGTTCTCTTGAGGAAAACCAGCAGTAGCTGGACACTCGGAATAAAGATGTGGGCCTCCACAAGTTTCACAACTTCGGGCCACGGCTTTCACTTGTTGATTTTGAACCTGATTTTGCATAGTTTGGTTCATTCTCAACACAGCCGTAGAGATATCATCCATCTTTTTAGTGAGAGCAATTATTTCAGGAGATGATGATGATGGAATGATTGATTTACATGACTCATCCCTCTCTGCAGAGGAATCCCAAAAGTTATGGTGGGCAGTCATGTTCCCAATCAGATCATAGCATTCTTCGGGACGCCTTTTCATAAAGGTCCCACCAGCAGCAGCATTGAGAATATCTCGGTGCCTCAATGTCAGACCATTATAGAAGGTATCTATGATGGTAACTTGTAACATATTGTGGTTAGGGCACCGATCAATAGCTAGCTTATAACGTTCCCAAGCCTCAAAAAGAGACTCATCGGGACGCTGCCGGAAGTTGCTGATATCATTTCGTAACTTGGTAACCATGGAAGGTGGAAAATATTTTGCTAAAAACTTGGTTACCATTTCATCAAAGGTACGAATAAAATTCTTTGGGAGTCGGTCAAACCATGCAGTGGCATGATGGGTGAGAGAATAGGGGAAGAGATACAGCCGGAGGGCATCATCGGTGATAGCATGCTGTTTCATGCTTTGGGTGACGGTAAGGTATTTATCAAGATGCTTGTTAGCATCGTCACCCGGTTCCATGAAATTGACACGAATTTTGGACTTGTTGGATCATGTGGTGCTTGAGGCCAAAGTCCGTAGCCTCAATAGTGAGTGGTGCAATAGGTGCGCCCCTCCCTTGCATGGTAGGCTGGCACAACTCCTCCATCGTTCGGAGATCGGGAGCTGGCTCATCCCTGGGAGGGTCAAGGGGTGGTGGTGGTGGCCCATCGGCCATTTCGGTTTTTGGTTCTTCAATAACAGTACGTAGCTCGGGTACGTTTTTCTGATTTTTAAGCTTTGTTTGTGACCGAGTGCACATGCACTAAAAACAATTTTTCAAAACAAGGTCAAGGCAAAACCACAGTGAACTTAAATCCAATAATCACAAGTGAATGGCTTCTTTAAAAAAGGTACACCAATCACAGGAACTTATTATGTCCACACCCCCAGTTGGCGCCAAATTTTGATTGGTCCCGAACTAGTCAGATATTATTGACCAAGGTCAACAAGTCAAAGACAGCTCAGTTCCAATTCTCCGTGGAAAGTATAGTGTGTCCCCGGGTCGTTATGTCCCAGCGAGATTGCAATGGTGTTTTGGAAAACGTTTTTGGGAATGAGTGGCACTGAGGACAGTAGCCAAGATGATTTGAGAGATGATTATGCTACTGATATTTGGTATTTGCAAAATTTGGAATAATATTCAAAATAACAGATATACAGATATATTCACAAATACACAACTGGAAATCAGGTTACAGACAAAAAAAGTGGGATTTGAACAATTACAAACTACAGGGGGTGCAAGTGAAACTTTTTAAAACTTAAAATTAAAAGAAAATTTAAAATGAAAATGAAATTATTTAAATGATTATTTTAATATTTAGATACTAATTAATTAATTAAAACTATTTAAAATCTAATTTAAATTAAACTAAAAATGATAAAGATTACAAATTAAACTAAAAACTTGCAAAACCATTTTCTAAACCTTAAAACGAACTTGAAGAAAGTATAAAAAGTAAAAAGAAATATTTTTGTCTTTTTATGAGTTTTCTATTAATTAAAAGCTAATTATCTTAATTAAACTATTTAAACTATTTCAAATTACTAATAATACTAAAATGACTTAGAAAATTATATAAAAATTTATAAAACTAATTAACCATCACAGGAATCCTAAAAAATTATAAAAAGTTTCTAAAAATTATATTTAGACTATTTTACTAATTATTTACTTAATTATTAATTTAAATCTAATTTAACTAAATTAATAAGAAAATTAGAAAATGAACAGTGGAATTTAAAAATATATTTTCTACAAGTCTTAACTAATTTATAAAACCTAGGAAAATTATATAAACCTACTGTTGTTAATTAAATTTTAAGAAAACTATTTAATTACTAATATTACCTAATTAATTATTTAAACTATTTTTAATTCTAATAATTAGTAAACTGATAAAGAAAAATCTAAGAAAATTATTAAAAATACTTAAAGGTGACAGAAAATTAAGAAAATTTTGAAAATGGTGAAGTGCTTATTAAAAAGCTAAAAAGAAAAATAAAAAAGATAGAATATATTAAATAGAAGCCATCACTAATTTTATATTTGGTTTTTGTTGGATTTTCTTTTTGACAGATCAAAATAAGTTAAAAATAAGAAACTTTTACAAAACAACTTTTACAAAAGCTTAAAAATAAGCTGTGTGCACCCCCTTTGATCAAATAGTTGGCTTATAAGCTTATTAGGACTTAAGCCATGTGTGAAAAAGCTAGGAAATGACAAATTAAGCACTCACAGATGATTACACACTATAATTAAGCAAAATGGAACAAAGAAGCTTCTCAGAATAAGCTATTAACTACCAATAAGCACTTAGGATACTACACAGTCCAAACATGTTACTTTAAGGACTTTTGGACCTCTGTGGGTCCACAGAATTCAAGGAGGGTTCAAAACTAGGGTTGACTTATGAAGGTGGACTGGATGGCTACACAATAAGCCAATAAGCAGGGCTTATTGCTTATTAATGAGCTTTGGATGATGCTATGAAGTTGGGGTCTTACACTGAGTAATCAGTGTTGGCTCAGGGAATGGCCAAACTTGATGAGGGTTGCAGCCCTATCAAATAAGCTCACAATGGTGAAATAAGCTCAGAAACTTAAAGCTGGGCTTATGGGGTTTCTAAAAAGCTAAAAATCTAGGGGTGGGTCCCACTGGGTGAGTCACCAAGCTACTTGGAAAATAGGTCTTAAACCTGTGCACAGGGCATAAGCTTGCCCTGCAGGTCAAAAGAAGCAAGTGTACAAGCTACAATAAAAATCCCACAGATAAGCTAAACCTAGATTCTTGAAGCTTAGGTGATAGATTTTAACCTCTGAAAGTTTGAAGGCCTGAATAAATTCACAAAATTCTAGAAAAATCCTTGAAAATTTGGTTTTCTGCCTAAGTATGCAATTTTGACTTTTTTAGATATTGAGCTAAGTTGACTAAAGTGAACTTTGATCCTACCCTACTGATTGAAATTGATTATTTAAGCTAATATAAGACTAAATTAAGCTAAACCACTCATAAGTGAATGGATTTGGGGCATATGCCACACTTAATCCAGCACAGAGGGATAATTAGACCTGTTTATGCTTGATTTTGACTTTTTCCTTAATAAACCCTGGTTTTTATGCTTGTTCTGAGCTATTATGAACCTAGGTACCTTGTATGAACCAAGAATAATAACAAGTGAACACTTGAACACCTAGGATCTCACTGATCCAAACACACCTTTAACTTTGACTGTTTTATGATTTAGGAAGCAAATGGCTTTAAGGGCTTATGAAACTGATTCACAGTGTCTTATAATGATATATTAAGTCTAAATAAGCACTTAGAAACAGGTGACAACCACAAATGATCAAGAGTACTAATTATGCTACTTGACTGTGAAACTATGAATTTTAAACAACTAGGACCAAATGTGTAATTTCACCAAACTTGCCAATCAAGGACCATTCCTGCCATAAATGAGAAGTTCAAAGACAAATTTTGTTTTTCTCAAATTTTTAATATCCCAGGGACCATTTTTGACAATTTTCAAAGTTCAGGGATTAAACTTGACATTTTGTGAAACTTTGCACCAAAGGACTAATTATGTAACTTTTTGATTTAAAAGGACATTTGGTGACTTTTTCAAGTTTTTAGAATAACCAGGGACTAGATTTGACAACTTTTGAAAGATGAGGGACTGAAACTGCCAATTATGCAAACTTTGTACGTTTTTCATCTATTTTTGATTATTTTGCATCTGAAACATATAGAACACATTCCTGGGATATTTTCATTATTTTGATGCAATTTTGAGTATTTTTAGATGTTTTGGCAGCTCAGAAAAGGTAAAAATGATGAGTATTTACACACTCATCATTGGTCGAGAGGTCAAGGCACCGATACCTACGATGATAACCGGGATATCCCAAAAATATGCAACGATTGATTTTGCTTGTCCATTCATTCAACACACCATTACAATATATAAATCTCAATAGATAGTTTTAGATACAAAATATTAAACGGGCTAGGCCTATCACTATATCAAAGCCCAAAGGATTTCATAATAATAACACTTGTCTAACAGTTTCCACAATGAGAACAAAGTATAGAGTGAAGATCAATACCAAGGTGATGAAGCCAATGAAACCAGGACTCTTTCTTGTTGTAGATACCAAATAAAGATGCAAACTTTTCTAAGGATTATCTTGTTCCATTCGTCTTTTGTAACAATAAAACCAGGACTCTTTCTTGTTGTAGATACCAAATAAAGATGCAAAATTTTCTAAGGATTATCTTGTTCCATTCGTCTTTTGTAACATATTCGGTGGAGGAATAATTTTTCATCAATTATTTCTCTAAGACCTTTTACAGTAAAACAACCATCTTGGTCAAGTGACCACCTACAATAATCTGAAATTAAAACATTTGGAAAAAAATGTTATCAAGTCCGTCAATTCTATAAGCTCACCCAACCCCTTTCTACGAGGACTCCTCACCCACCTCCAACTCCTAACCCATGTTTTGTGGGAAATGGTGTACACTTTTATTAATAAAATCATATTACAAATAAAACTAAAAGGAAATAAATGATAGACAGACAATATATAATGATAAGTAAAAGAAAGCAGTAAAGGTCGAGGCTCGTGTTTAACACGATTTCCTTAAAATAGATTCGTCGTCTGTTTCCCAGGGTACAACAGCCAAAGCTGATGTATAGCCGGACTAGACACACTTGCCCGAAAGATCACAGAAGCTCTGCGTAATTCTGATCGATAGATTGCAGGAATCGTATGATATGAGTTACGTTTTCTGAATGTGAAAACCGAATGAGACTTGGGTTCTATTTATACTGAAAACCTATCTTGTTCACCAAGACAAGATAATCTGTTCAATATAAATCGATTTCATATCAAAATAAACCGATTTGATATCTTCCATTTATTTAGACAGATTTTATAATGGAAACTGTAAAAACGGAAACGAAATCTAGCAGCAAAATTCGCACGTAGCCAAAATTTCGGAGCTGCATTTGTATACGCAGGTCGCGAGGACTCGCATGAGTTCAGAAGCTTCGAACCCATTTTGTCCTAGAAATCCTGAAATTTGCACCCCCCCCCCCCTCCGCGCGTGCGCGTAGGTGTTGGAGTAAAACCAACTAAAAGAATTTGATAGCCAATACCAACATTTCCTTATAAACATATTTCCGTTTAATTCATGGGGCGATGTGGGATACTCTCCCAAATTCCAAATTTTGTGTTTCAAGTGCCTCAATTTGAGACACGATATCTCAATCATATCAACTCTATTTTTGGCACATTTTAGCTCGTTGCGAAGCTCTTCAAGGAGAACGCAAAGCTACCAAGAAATATAAATATATATAACATATACATATATTAAATAGTGTCCAAAATTTGCAAAATAATCATTTTGCAAAACCCATTTTCCAACAATCCCCCACATGAATGGAGATCAGTTGAAAACACATGAAAGTTTCATCGAAATTTCTGCGGTTAAGTCAGGATAGGTAGGTGTGACCCTTTGAACCTTCCCTTTGTGAGATTCACTTAGTCTCTTAGATCTGAGTAGACACGATGTCCTTGAACTCAGCCTCTGTTTACGTAGACAACATTGCACTTCAAACAAGACTCTCCCTGACATTGTCTAGTCCTCATAGTTGTATTCGATATGGTCATGAATACTAGCCTTGTTCTGCAAGAACTCCTAGGAATTGTGCCCCCCGCAATTCCTTTTGAAGCGACCCCACTTCTCTCTCACATAGTTGATTTCAGCTTGAATCATTAAAAATATGTGTTTTGTGATTTCATCTTGAATCATTAAAGGCATATGTTTAACCTCTCAACAACTCACACTTGTTATAGGAATGGACTAGGAAGGTACAACATTTAGTAACTCCCCACATTGATGTGACTTCCCCGACATTTCTATGATTAGGTTGTCCTATTGAACCCAGATCTTGGGATCTCCAGTCAACTGGGTTAGATTTTCCTTCATAGCAACTCATTCCTTCAAGGGCTTTAGACCCATTCCTTTAGACGACTTACTAACTAACTCTCTGCTTAAGCCTTTCGTAAGTGGATACGCGATGTATCCTTTGACTTCACATAGTTAATTGAGATAACTCTTGTTGAGAGTAGCTGTCGTATAGAATTATGTCGACGACGGATATGTCTTTCCATTATACATTATGTTATGAGCTCTGTTAGGCTTGATGAAGATGATGATCGAACTGTGAAGGAAGTGATCTCATTGGTTTTAAAGTGTTGAAGAGTATGTTACGGTTGCGGTGGTTTTGGAGGAGGTTGTTGTTGCCGCCGGCGAGAGGGAGTCCGGCGGAGAGCATGATTGTTAATTTTGGCAGTTAAAAAAACGGAAATAAGAAATGTACGGTGACCGTTGGTTGGTTAACCTTTTATCAACATTATTATTTTCCATTTTACTTGTCATCCATGTTTTAATACTAACTTATGTGCCACTCTAGTATGTGTTTGTTTTTCCTTTATACTAGTCTCGTTCAAATTATTGTTGGATATTCATACAATTTCAAGAATAAAGCTAATGTTAACATATTAAAACAATAAAATTAAAATTTTAAACGTAAAACATTATTTAAATTATCTTAATTCACTTTCAACTAACTAATATTGCAATCAAATAATGGCAAAAACTGATATTCCTGTTTATATTGTTTCAATATATTATATTTAGCTTTATTCTCGTTGTTCTAAATATTTTTGAGGTAAAATTATCCGAAATTGATATAAACGAAAACAAACCCATAAATGGGAGGACTATAAGGTAGTTTTGATAAATGGGCGGCATAAAAGTAAAAAGTTTAATAGTTGAGTGGCCTTTCAATACATAATCAAAAAAAAAAAAAAAAAAAAAAAAAAAAAAAAAAAAAAAAAACGTTATTATTTTCACAGTAACGAAGCATCATAACCGCATTCATCGTCAACACCACATTTCAGCCCAACTGGCTGATAGCGTATGGGAGCTTCAGCCCAAATGGCTAGAACCCATACACTCTATATTAGCCTAACACAAGCCCTTTGGGGCCAGGATTCAACGACAGGTCTGGGAAACACATCCTTAGGCTACACTAGAGCAAACCTTGCCTAACATACCTAGGAAAATGACACGCTTGGCAACCCGACCAGGGTCATTAGAACGACCACCACGTGGATCATCCTGGGCCATTGGATTACCTTTATGGGTTGCTCATAACCCTAAAGGCATCCCTATAGATACTTAGCCATTTCTCAAAAATGGACCAAGCTATTATTCTCATACGAATAATAAATTAACACAGTAAATTCAGTCGACTCTTGAGTGTTACCGCAGCTCATGACTCCGATCACACCTTGGGGTTCTTACCGAAGATGAGAAACCAAACGATCAACCAACCCCAAACCACCAATACGTACCTTACTTAAACATGGTGCCATCCATGTTATTGAGCCACGTGGATCCGTGAAATCCTCCCAAAACCTTACTTGGATTGTATGTCCAATTTCATTCTTTAAAAAGTTAGACAAAATCAAGGATTGTATGTCCAATTTAGTCCTTAAAAATTGGTCTAGATTGACTTTGAGATCATGGGTTTCTAGTGTCTAATTCTCTATATATACTATTTATGTTTACACCGACCACCATTCCCATTATTATAATAATTTCATTAGTGGGCTAACTTTTAGCCCAACAAATGCTGCTAAAAGGCCTTGAAATGAAAGATTTGATTAAGGCCCTTTTCGATTATTTTTTGCTTTTTATCTTTTCTTTTAACAAATACTTTTTGTCACGCTTGCATATGTTGCGTATAAAGACATCAATACATCACTATTAGTAAATAAAAAAAGAAAACTTACAAAACACATTATGAACTTCTTAATATTTACGGCTTTTTTATATAACAAACTTTATTTGTCAAATATTTAACAGATATGTACCGGTTTCTTAAATAAAAAAATACTGAAGTTTAATATATATAGTTTCTCGATAACGAACAAAATAAGCCCAATATTGATATGCTTTTGAATAACGTACGGTTTTATAAAAAATGTTGAAGTTTAATATATATAGTTTCTAAATAAAATAACTTTCAAAATGCACCCTTAACTTATCAAATAACTTTAAAATTGTCCTAATTTTTTTTAAAACTATAACGGTCAAAATTAGCCCCGCCGCAACACACCGGTGCCCGACACAACATTAATTTCAAAAAAAGACATCGTACGAAAACTACAAATATAGCTTCACACAACATTTGTTCAAACAAATACAACACATGTCGGCAAAAAACATACAACGATCTTACAACGAGAAGCTCCACTCAAACATTATTCGCAAATAATTATCGCAAAAATTCTTAGAAAATTCCTATTGCAACGCAGCGGGTGTATTCCCACTTGTTAAGAACTCATTCAATGCAAATGCAAACAATCTGTTCTACTAAATTCATACTGGTTTCTCATTCTAATTGGGGTCTTTTAAACCCCCAAACCAACACTTGTTTTTGAACTTTTACTGCTGGTTGTTACAAAACATATCAACCTCTTCTATCTTACTCCTTATATAACAATGTACGTTTCTTATGACACTAGCACTTTGTTCCCGAGTTTATTTTTTGGAGTGAAAGGGAAAGGTTTGGGATTGTAGTAAAAAAAAAAATTGTATTCTTGAGATTTTTTAGGAGGGGAGAGGAAAGTAAAGGATAGTAAATTACATCCAAATTACTCTCCTAATTTACTTCCCAAATTGGGATGAAATGGAGTGGTGTTGATTTTAAAGCTATTTTTTTGTTACTTCCTTCTCTTTTCTTTCCAACTCGGGAACACAAGATAAAAAAATAATTTCTTATTACTCTCCTCTTTACTCCGCTCATTTTTTCCTCTCCATCTCTTTTCTTTCCGTTTTATACTCGGGAACAGAGTGTAGAGTACTGCAATAGAGATGTAAAAGAATTAACTGATAATCTCTTTTTTCTTAATTTTATTTAGGGAAAATTCTCAAAAGGGTCCGGTCGCCCTTGGGGACATCGTCTTTTACCCACTCAACTTACAAAAGCCTAAAAGAGACCAGAGCGACCTGTACTATTGGGCAACCCAATGAGAATTTGACTAGGTCCCATTTTTGATCGGGAAAATTCTAAAAAATGTCTGGTTAAAAAAACAATATTTGGTTGAGGAGACTAAAAATGAGACACTTGTCAAATTCTAGTTGGGTTATACATTACCTTGGTCTTTTTTTGGCTTTTGAAAGTTGAGAGGATAAAAGGTGATGTCCCAAAGGGCGACCGGACCCTTTCAGAACTTTCCCTTGTATTTAACATTGAATTGGAACCACCTATTAAATCTATGTAAATAGTTTATGTAGACAGATTAACACACTGTAAAAAAGTATTTAAACCTTCACAAGGCAACTCTTGTGCAATTATTTTGATGCAACATACAACACAAATCTCATGCAACTCAATATGGGCAAAATGTTCTGACATGCAGTCTTAAATTGGCCGAATCTCGAGGCCACCTACAGTTAGGCCGGACATAGTTCCTTCATAAGCTACCAGTTTCAAATGCATTGGAATATATTCATTTCGAAGCTTAGAAGTTGAGTTGAATTTCCATACAATAACCTCCATCCATCCATCTTCCCTCTTCTTTGGAACCCGATGATTATCATGTATATTCCATGGGCTTGGAGTTCTGAAATAAAGAATTCCAATCTCTTTGTTTTTCCAGTGGAGTACATCTCTTACTTTCACCGGGCAATGCAATCCATGACATTTTTCTGAAAGCTTGAACACAAGGTAGCATATGTAATTTGTATCCGGTGACAACATTTGACTTTGAATCTTGCATTTGAGGCTAAATACTTGACGTGGTAAAAGCTCAATCACCTCTTGGAATCTGCATGTACCATATATTATGGAGTACGTGATTACATTTCTTTATCAACTATTATTCTCTTTTAGGAAAGACTTTGAAAGGTGAAACATGTATTATCTAACTATTGAGGCATACAACCACTTAAGGGTGGCCTAGTGGCAAAAGGGCTTGTGACTATCAATCTAAAATGTGTGAGGTCTCAAGTTCAGCTAGGTGCAAACAACCTCCTGAAAAGGGAGGGCTTTACCTGGTTTGAGGCTGTGCGGCGGTGGGTTCAAACCCCGTGGATTAGTCGGCCAAAAAGTCGGAAATCATGGTTAAAAAAAAAAAAAAAAAAAAAAAAAAAAAAAAAAAAAAAAAAAAACAAACTATTTGAGACATACATAACCAGCATGCGTGGTGCATTTGTATTTTATTATGACGAGACACTATATTATGAAATTAGGCTTCAAGAGTTAGTTTTAACTATTAAAGTTGCTTAATCTATGGACATAAACCCCCTAAGTAGTTAAACAATTAGATTGAAGTTTGTTCGTAAAAACAAACCTGGACTGCTCTTCTAAGGGCTTCAAATGAAAAAGCTTGACACACTTCTCTTTAGAAGAGTCGTACAAAACTTGCTTCGCTGAAAGCATAAGATGCTTCTTTTCATTCACTTCATTTAGCGACAACGCCTGTCATCAAATTGGTTGTGAGCCTTGGTTACTAAAAGTCTAAAACCACAAGGAAATATAGAATACTTAAGATGTCAGAAAGATCAAATTTGTTAGAAAAAGAAAAGGACCTTTTCACCCTCATCATCATTTGAAGATCTCTTGGAAATTTTTTCACTGACAGTTGCCAATTGTTGGACTTGATCCATGTCTGTGTTTGATTCCAAAATTTGTTGGACTTCTATTTTCACACTTTCTTCATTGTTCACCTGTTTAAAGTTTGTAAATCCTTGTTATTTTCTTAAAAACTCATTATACATAACTTTTAAAAGTTACCATATCATTTTTGTAATAATAAAAACATAAGAATCTAGAAAGGAAATTATCAAACTTACATCATGGATGGCTCGAAACTCAATGCCTTCAATATAGATGCCATTTCTTTCACAATAGTATTTCGAAAAGCTCTCAAGTAGAACCTCAAAATTAGTATCTTTCTTGTGATTCAGAAACTGACCCAGTTCAATAATCATCCAATCTTCATCTCTCCATGTAGCAAAATATGCATGGAGGGTTTCTTTCCGCATTTTATACGTTAGGTTCACATACGAAGGTTTACTCGAAGATTTTCTTGGACCACAGAATTTGAAGACCAGATGAACCCCATAGTTGACTCCCAGAGATAAAAACTGAGTTCTGATTTTGATCTTCAAATCCGAAATAATAAACATCACTGCTACTTTTGGAAACCTTCACTTATTAGACATTAAATTAGAAAATACTTTCAATTCTATCAATAAACCCCAAAATATCTATAAAAAATGTGCAGTTAGTTATGGATAGTGTTTATATTCAAGTTATCAAACACTTGTTCTTATATGTGTTTCTGGTTGAAACAATATATGAGTATCCTTTTTGACTACTTAGCATATTTTAGGCTGATGAGTTCTTCTGAAACAAAAATCAACTCAGTTCGCACATCGATAAATGATATGCTGTTGAAATCAGAAATTAGAAGAGTTTGTCGATCATTAAATTCTTGCATGATGATCGAGGTTGTGCCAATGGCATCTTGATAGTTTGTAACATGTATATTTAGAAGGGTCTTGCAAAAAGACATTTATCAAACTAACATACATCGCAAGCTCAAATTTCTGGTATCCAAAATTTGTTGCCAGCTAATTTTTATAAGAATGATTTGTTAACTTTTTCCCCCAAAGACTTGGCATGTTAGAAATTAAAAAGTTACTATTAACTAGTAATATGAGACGAGAAAGAAATGTTACAATTAACCGGTATATGAAACAAAAATAAAGAAAGGCGTATAAAGAAAAGAGACGAACCTTGACTCTGGAGTAGAACGCCAACTGCGTAAACCACTCTTTTTAAAGACAAATTTTCTTGCTGATATCATTTCGTTTATTCGTCTGTTACTCCCGAGAGAAAGCCACTGTACATTTTGCATATCAGAGTCAATTTCTATCAAGTGTAAATAGCTAAATGTATGTATAATTTTGAATTATATCCATTTAAGAACACTTGGTAAGCACTAATTAATTAGCATAAATGGTACGAAGTCTGTTGGACATAAACTGAACATTCAAAATGGCTTTGATTTGATCATTAAGGTTTTTTAATTTACAAAAACCAAAACATGTATGAAACCCAATAAGCAATATGCTATAAAGACAAAGATAGTTACCGTAGTCCCCTCTTTAAGGAGGATTCCCTTGCACAATAACTCGTACCAACGCTTTTTGCTATACTTTCTGACCTCTATTTCTGACGAGTCACGTTCGCCGTATTCGTCTCTGTCCCAAATTTCATGATCCTTCTGTGTATATAATATATTAAACAGCTAAAAACTATAAAATTTATTTTCGTTGTATTTTGAATACACGCATAAAAGTATTTACTTTGAAAATTAGAATAGAATACAAAAGTTGGCTTTGAAAATACATCACGAAAACTGATCTTACTTATCCTATTTCAAGAAAGGGATAATTATCAAAATAGACATGGCAACCATGGTCGGTTCCTGCCCCAGATCCAAAAATGTCTTTTTTAGACTGGGCAACTCGACCCATATGATGACAAGTGTCCCATGTTGCTCCAAAAAATGACGGCTGTTGCCCAAAAAATTCTCAAGTTGCCCAAAAACTTGACAGACAAGTGACACTTGTCACTTGCAGAAAAGTGACACCTCGTCAGTTGCCCAATTGTACAAGTTGCCTCGGTCTAAAAAAGACATTTTTGGATCTGGGACAGGAAGCGAGACCATGTTTATTTTGGTAATTATCCCTTCAAGAAATCTTCATCAAATATATATTCCAAGAAACAAAATGCTTAATGTATATTTTTCAAAATAATTTCTATCAAGTAGCCTGAAATGCTGTACAAACTGACCTCGATTTTTGACGATTCAAGTATTTTTTGGTAGTCTCCAGGTAGTTTTAGTTCCCAAATTTCATGATCCTCCTGTATAAAAATTAAACAATTAAAATTTATATTAATAAATGTATCTATACTACTATATAATGCATTTGAGACTATTCTATAATTAGAAAGACTTAAAATTCAGACTTTTACTTGCTTATTATGGAAAGATTTCAAAATTAATTGGTTAGGAAGTTTGTTAGGAAGCGGTTGGTTGCTCAAACTAAAATTATTTGGCTTAACCATCTCTACTTATAAAGCATAAAGACACCTAAATGTGTAACCGAATAACCGAATAACGCAAAATATAGTCACAGGAGGGCCGCCGCATTGGGCGGGTACCGTTCTAGTATGTCTTGAATGCATGGAAATAACACTACAAGCAAGAAAACCTCTTTAGTGACCAACGAACCAAAAATTGGCCTTTTAAAAACGAATCTCACAAAATTGATGCATGAATTATTGTTTCAAGAAATGTTTATTTCACCTAAATATAGTTTCCATGAAATAAAATGTTTAATATATTATTTAAAAATTTCTATCGCGTATTATTTTGTTTATCTATGGCGTGATAACATTTATATAAGTTTGAAAACGTAATTAATTAATGATTAATTCCAATTCTTTATCAAATACGTATAAGTTTTAAAACACATGCCTGGGCTTCCAATGCCTTCTCTAGTCTTTCAATCACGTGCCGATCATCCTTATCTTGTCCGCATTGTAAGGCAACTTTAAAAAATATATCGCAAGATTTTGCACTAATTTGTTCCTTTATACCCTCAAACGCCACCTGATTTATAAAATCTTCTATAGAGGCACACGTGTCGAACGTATCTTTATAAAAGCTCCACGGTTCCAAATCCTTCGCATATCTCCCACAAAACATCTCTAATAAAATCATACTGAAAGAATACCAATCAGACCCTTTTGTTACGTAAAACTTCCGCGTTGGGTCCATGAAACCCAATGAGCCATAATCATCACCATCATGTTTCCATTGATCAAATTGAAAATCCCGCGAAGCCAACTCCAAATTAGAAATTTTAGCGTTCCATTCAGCATCAAGTAGAATGCTACCACTTTTGATGTCACTGTGTATCGTACCATCGGGTGAATCATCTTTGTGAAGAAAAGTTAATCCCGTTGCGACATTAATGCATATCTTGATGCGATGCATCCAGCTGAGACTAGCATCTTGCACATACTTATTGAGCCTTCCGTTTGTCGCATGCTCATAACAAATGATTCTTTCACCCATTTCGTCACAGTAGCCGACAAGAGCAACGATATATTTGTGCTTAAACTCAACAAGAACTTTAATCTCCGTAAAAAATCGCTTGCGTCCTTCATCAAACTTGTTATCAAACCGCTTTACAATAACAGTGGTGTGTTCATTAGCATTAGCAAGTGGAATTTGTCCTTCATACTGCTTCCAGTATCTTCCTTCTTCGATGCACGTGTCATCACTGAAGTTTTGTGTTGCCAATTGAATGTCTTTTAGTGATATTTGTAGCTTGTCGTTTTTCTGCAAATGATGACAATTAACTAGGTAATTCACAAAATAAATTTCTATCTGTTAATATCCTATTCCTATACACTATCAATCCCCAATTCCAGCTATTTTTCATCAGTAAATTGGAAGTATAAGCATGTTACCACCTAGAAGTAATTACAGATCAAAATAATAATAATAACAATAATAATAAAAAAAAAAAAAAAAAAAAAAAAAAACACTATATTTAGGTCGATCATGATGCCCAAAATAAACTTTTTATTCAAAATTTTTACTTCGATCACATTCCTTTTTATGCACGTATTAATGTATGAATTGAATTATTACAGAAGTATTCAGTGTAATATTTGTTACCAGTAGAATTTTTTTTATTTCTGCTTTATGTAATACATATAAAGGTTACAAAACAAATAACGCACCAGTATGCTTATTTAAGGGGTCAAGAATATAAAAGAGAACAGAATAGTCTTACGTGTCGAAAACAGTTACTTACTTGAAAGTGGATTGCTTTCTGGAGTTCGTTGATGACGTCTTGCATTGTTGGACGCATCTTTTGGCTTACTGCAACACATCGATATGCGATTTTTGTGAACGTATCAAAAGAGTCTTCATTTAGCCCTCCATTTAGCATAAAATTGTATTCATCAGCTTCCATTATTCTGGGGTCAACCATATCTTTTAGTGTTCCATCGTTGAAGCGTCGGCGTATTACAGATGCAAGCCCCTTCTCGTTGTTGACATAGTAAATATCATCATAGGCCAACCTGCCACACATGATTTCGAACAGAACTACTCCTAAAGAGTAAACATCCGATTCCTTTTTCAACCTACCTGTACTTGCATACTCAGGATCCAAATACACTTCTGTCCCAGCAATATTATTGGTAACGAGTGTGGAAATTTGTTGATCTGTATTGTTTAACTTGGAGAGCCCAAAGTCGCCTATCTTTGCCACCCAATTATCGTCCAACAAAACGTTTGCACTTTTTATATCCCGGTGTATTATCGTTCCTCTGTCCTTTGTACTACTGTGGACGTAATTTAACCCATGTGCAATATCAAGGCATATTTGCATGCGTCGAGCCCAAGTTAAATTAATTAGCTTATCATGATCTCCCAAATAATCATCAAGGCTTCCATTAGAAATATACTCGTAAACGAGTATCATCTCATCACCTTCATCACAAAAGCCTAAAAGAGAGACTACATTTTTATGCTTACACTTACTAAGCATTTCAATTTCTGCAAGGAACCCTTGTTCACCTTGCTTGTCTACTCTGTTCGAGATGCGTTTGATAGCTACGGTGCCTTTTCTTTTAGGAAATTCATCTCTAACCACCCCTTCTCTTTTCTTTTTGGATAACCATGATTTCCGACTTTTTGTCCGACTTTTTGGTCGACTAATCCTTGGGGTTTGAATCCACTGCCACACAGACTCAAACCAGGTAAAGCCCTCCCTTTTTAGGAGGTTGGCGTGGTCTCTAACCACCCCTTCAGCCGTTGATGAATGGCTTCCATCAAAATGGTGGAGTTCTGCTTTATACACTGTACCGTATCCGCCCTTCCCAATGCAGCATGTTTCGGAAAAATTGTCAGTGGCCAATCTTATATCACTTAGTGAAATTCTCAAGTGGTCCAAGTTTTTTCCCTGAAACATTATGCGTTAAAGCGAAAGGAAAGTGCACATGCCGGTAAGAATGAAAATGCAATTAAACATGGAATATGTCACTGTTAAGACCTTTCTAGAATCACAATCGTTTTTAGAGACGGCTAAAAATGATATCTAGTTTTTGAGTTTATTAGTTGGATTTTGGATGAGGAATTGGTAATAAGTGACAAAAAAGTCAAGATATAGCATTATCTTCACGGTACCAATTAACCATGAAAATGATTTTTTAATTTTATTTCTTTTGAGTGATCCTTACTATTGTTATCTTCTTTCATTTTTTTTTCAGATTTTTCTGAGCATTTTTTTGTTTTTTTTATTATTAGTCCTACCGTGATATTAACGATATTATGAGTACTACTGTGATATAAAAAAAATTAACTTTGATATTATGAAACATGAAAAATGTAATTGTGATATTAATAATTTAATTAAAAAGTTACTTTGATATTAGTAAAAAAAACTTAATATCACTGCTTTTTTTATTACGATATTAAGAAAAGTTACGGTGATATTTTAAAAAATTAACTTTGATATTAAGAAAGTATTATAATTACGATGATAGTTATAGTGAAATGTGTATGCACTTACAAAAGTGTATGCATAAGAAGGATAAGAAGTAACCACAGCCACACATTTCAGATGCACCTACAAAAGTGTATGCATCTTCCTTCAAATTTTCCCTCCTAATTTAAAATGTGTAGCTAGAATTACTTTTTACCCTTCTTATTTTATTCTTTTACTTGATTCCTTCTCATTAAAAAAAAAGGAAAAAGAAAAAAAAAAAAGGAAAAAAAATTGATTGGCAACCGTTAACAATTACCATTGTTGGCACACAACTTAAATGAAAATACAAGTTGTTAAGCAAATGACACTTTGTTAAAACATATCATACATCTATATATATAAAAAAAAATGAGTTCCCCCTATTGAATGTGAGCATTAATGCAACAAGCTAAGAAACTTAAATATGTAGTTTAAGCTAATGAATCTAGAACATGGGGAGCTTATTATGAAGCTGTTAAGAGCTTTTAAGCTGGAATGTCTAAAGCCTTGCTTATTGAATGAGTTGCATGTATGAATGCTAGCATTTATGGCATAAGCTAAGAAACTTTTTTATTCAAATTAAGCTAAAAAATTCATTAATCAAGAGCTCCATTTGAAGCTTTTAACACCTTTTACAAATGAAAGGTCATGTAATTAAAATGAGTGACTTTACTTAGTCTTTTTATATTCATAAGTTACATAAGCACATTCAAGTATAAATAAGTGTCCATCCAACAACATCGGACCAACAAACTTTTGATTCTCTATTTGACGTCCCTAACTATATATGTGTGTGTGTTCAGTTTTGCTTTCATTTTCTTTTTGGACTTTGTTTGCATGCTTATTTCAATTGACTTTGATAACCTTTTTGATTGTGGAAGTAATTAATAAGTTTGGATGATCAACTTTTAGTTGCAGGTATTGTCACAAGAGGTGCTTGGTAGATCAACGTTTGGACTTTCCATATGGTTGCTCAAATGGCTCCCTGTTCGAGTCGTCAACCAATTCTTGCTTTTGGCATCCCATTTCATAATTGGAGACACAAATAGACTCGGTCTGAGCAAAGATTAGAATTGGGGACATCAAAGTTCTTACTTATCCATTTATTATTTCTATTTTTTTCTCATCAGTGGTTAAAAAAATATTATGACCACAAGTGTTTGTCACCAAGATATATTTAGCGACATAAATAGCATTACCAATGAAAAGACCGAATCTTGATCTAGGTTTATCCAGAAATAAAGTGATTAGCATGCGATAATGTGGAGTTTGAAGACGGGAGAACTGAGAAATTTGATGCTATTATTTTAGCTACGGGTTATAGAAGTAATGTGGGTACTTGGCTAAAGGTATGCTATAACTTGAGTGTATTTGATATATGTATCATAAGATTAATTAACTAATTATACAGGAAAGCCTTGGTAAGAGTTTTGATTTCTTCATGATTTTGTTTTAGGATACAAAATTATTCTCCAAAGAAGATGGGCTCCCCACAAGTCATTCCCTAAAGTTTGGAAAGGTGAGTGTGGATTATACGCCATTGGTTTCACAAGACGTGGCTTACTGGGTACATCCATGGATGTTACTAGCTGGATTGCAGAAGATATTCAACGTCAATGGAACATGGACATGAAGCATTTGAAATCTTTACAAAATCCATCACCATAACTTTAAGTGCGTATAGACTCAAAAGATGTCATTTTAGGTAGGGTGTGCTTAATTAGACTTAGTAGGTAATATTGTCAATTAGGGTCTGTTCGTACAGTTATAAGTTTAATTACATTAACTCTCAATTGTGATTGTTGTGAATATATATCTATATTGAACATGTCAAACCTTTATGGCCTCATTTTAAAGCTTCTAAGAGCTTTTAAAGTTTCATGACTTAAATGCATTCAATTATTTTGTAAACTTATCATGTTTCGTTCCATGCAAGAGTTAGCTTTTAGTGCCTTAAATTCCATCTTTATTCTCATGCTTACTTCTCCACTTCCTTAACGGTTTAGGTTTATCCAAGGCATACAAATACAAAATGATAAATGATAGTATTAAACTCCACTAAATGCTTCCTTTCAATAATAACAGAAGCCTTTTGGTCTTCCAACAATTCTTTCTTTATTTCTCAACCAAGTTTCGACCATTTTTATTGTTTAGAGTTGGTGGTCGTGATAATTATTTCCATTGCAAAAAGTATTGTATGCATCGATTCCTTTTACCTGTAAAATAGTCACATTTGACTTTATGGTGTCAACTAAGTTCCATTTTATGATTATGCCACATTACCCTGACATGTTTTTTGTATGCTTATTGTTTTTGTTAAGGTCCTTTTTTTGTTTGTGTTGTTCAATTCAGGATCTTGCTACGCTCTAAGTATGCGTAACAATCATTCATGTGTAGAAAGTTCTATGCGACATCACTGTCATGTATGTTACGAGGTTTTTTACTGATTCAATCTCTTTTCTATCTATATGTGACCACTCGAATGGTCTATGGCAAATGTTCAACTTTTTAAATTCAAACCACTCTCTTTACATTTACAGTACCTATTTGATTCATTGAAGGATACTATTGTCAGTGTCATGAAATGAGGAAAGAACTAATCAGTTTTGTTTTTGGTAGAATTTTTTCTCACTAATCTTTTTTATATTTGTTATAATGAGGAAAGAACTATGTGGAAGCTTGGGCTGTTGCCTCTTGGACTGATAACGTACTATATACTGACCCATCCATTTGAGCGGAGCTGGCACGTATTGGGTCGATATGATTCGGTTCACATAACAGAGATAGAGGATGCAGATGTTGTACATTACAATGGGAATTACAAACTCTGTTTAGATCTTGCTATTGACAAGTACATGTTATATTGGTCTAGGTATGTCAATTTCGATAATCCATATCTACAACTTTGTAACATTAACAGCTTCATGTTATCATATTATTTTTGTCCCACGTAGCATGTGATACCCTCATTTTTTAATGTTTTTACACAAAATTGAGCTTACAAAATTAGATCAATGTGAGCGTCATACAACGTTTTATACATCTTTATTAATATGTCAAGCTTCTTTATCGTATTCCATGTATGTGCGTGCCTCCAAGGCCTACAATAGTTGCAAGTTACTACAAGTTTATATGCTACTTTTTTACAATAGTTGCAACGTAGCTTTTATATGCTATTTTTTACACCTTATAAGTGCTACTTTTTGCACCATTAGAAGCGAAAATATATTCAAGTTACAAGTTTATATGCTACAGTTTACACCTTATAAATGCTGATTTTTACAGCTTTTAAACACTGATTTTTACACCGTTTATATGTTGTTTGGACAAAAGAGAAATGGATGTTTGGATACAGATTGTACAGGTTTGTATGTTGTATTTGTACAACTTTCATATGCTGCTTGGATAGCAGAAATAATGCTGATTTTAACAGCTTTTAAATGCTTGAATTTTTCAGCTTTTAAATGTTGATTTTTACACCATTTATATGCTTTTTGGACAGCAGAGAAAAGGTTGTTTGGATACAGATTTTATTGTTTTGTATACAGTTTTTCAATGGTTTTTATATGCTGTTTGGATAGCAAAAATAGTGCATTTTGGATAGGTTTATAATTTTTTGTTTTTTCCCAGCAAACCTACAAATAAAGAATTACTTGGGAGAAAGAACAATAAAGAAAGGAGATAATTATTTGTGTGAGATTTGATTTTGTATTTTCTCATCTAAAGATTAGTAGTTTGATATTTGATACTAATTTCAAGAACTTGATAGAAAAATAATGTTAATTCCTAGACTATGTACATAATAACATTTTGGTAAGTACTAAACTATACATTGAAATGTCAACTACGATCAAATTACATACAAACATTTGGACTATCTTGACTAACATGTAAAGTCTTTAATTACTTATAAATGGCAATGTCCTCTTGATAATATACCTTTTAATGCCAGATATGATAAATGTCCTACACTTTTAGTGATTTTTGTTTCGCGGTTTAGCCTGAAAGAATAGAGTACACATGATTGAAATCATCCATTATAGTTTGACGCATTAAAGTTATCCATCGAACTAACCATTTTGTGAAAGAGATTATTAGCAAATTCTTAAATTACAATCTACTGCATAAGAAAAAAAATCAAGGAATATATTGTACTGATATTTTAAAGCGATTCAAGCTTTCAACCATTACACCTTCTGGAACACATTTTGTGGGTTGTTTTCCCATGGTTTTCGAACTACTTTTTTAATAATTGTTTATACTAATTCGTCGTTATAGACGTAATTATATTACATGAACATTGTATTTATACTATATGGTTCAGTCATACAACAACGTCTGGGCACAGCCAGCTTGCTTCAAGCTACGTTACCATGCTAACGTAGCGTTGAGCTGCTATTGAATAAAAAGAAAGTGGTGTAATTTATAAGTTTTAAAATAAAAGTAAGGCCCAAAATATGTTATGGTTGAGTTATGATATTGGGTGCTTTTTTGTGCTAATGTTGAAATGTTAAAGTTGATGTGTCGCAGTGTTATGGCTTAACTCAAGGTTACTACACCCATTGCTCTTAGGGGTGATTATTACGAAACAATGATAACTCATATTCAAGTGATATTGTATACTCTTTCTAAGTAAAGAGTTATATAGCTATTAGTTGTGTATTAGGGGTGATTATTACGAAACAATGGCAACTCATATTCGAGCAATATTGTATACTTTTTCTAAGTGAAGAATATATAGCTATTAGTTTTGCCTAGGTTTGTGGCACTCATGTATTTGATACCCTTTTTTTTAAACAATTATATTTACAAAAACTTACTTAAACAAACTTCGTTTATTAAGTCGAGTACCCCTGATCGAAACTAAGCATAATAACTAAATATGCATAACCCTTGCAAAATCAATAATCTTTTACGGTGAACAAAGCCCGTGCATCGCACGGGCCATGCTGTCTCGTAGCACTTCAAAAAAAATGTATCATACATAAAATAATGTTTGACTAGTCAACCTCTTAATTGATGTAGCATTTTCAATAATTATTTTATTAATATAATTATCTGAAATAGTTGTGTAAAGGTAGAAGAATTTCTAAAAAGAAGAAAACATGCATCTAAATCAAAAAAATATTTTAGGGTTAAATCCATAAAATAAAAACGTACTTTCCAAAATTTTCCGAGTTAGAAAACATACTTTTTTCACACTATTAGATAGTGTAATAAAGCTTTCAAATTCGTTCATGTCGCTGATTACCAGTTGAGCCCACACGCCATTTTGTTTATAAATGTTTGACTAAAATTGCCTAGTGTAATTTCAAAATAGGAAGGCCCACTTAACACTCATTTTATTTGACTTTTCTTTGTGCAAGCACATTAGCATTCATCTGTGCAAACTCATTTTAATTGACTATTCCTCAGGCCATTAAGCATGAGGCGACTATAGTTACATTCATTTGTGCAAACACATTAGCATTCGTATCGTTATTTACAATCATTGAATACATGTCAGGCTTATTTCCATGCATATCAAAGAAGCCTAAAAAGATTCACATTTACCCTAGCAAATTAAATATTGATTAGGATTTAGGGTTGGAATCAAGGTTGATGACGTGTTTCTTGATTTGTGTGGTGGGACGGAAGTGGAGGATGTTGAAATAGGTGGTGGCATGAATGTTGTTAGGTGTACATTTGTGGATGGTGATGATATTAAGGATATGAGTCAAACTTGGTGGGTAAATACATGCAGGCAAAATGTGGGTATTATATGGTAAACCGGGTTTGTTGAATCGGGTTTAAAAAAACCCAACTAAAATCCTAGCCGGATATTACACGTAACTGGGTGGAAAGTCAACTGGTCATATTAGTCATTTTTAAAGTTACAACAAGTTCTAGATAGTGTGATAAAAAAAGTTGGGTACCTAACTCACAAAAATTTTGAAAATACGTTTTTATTTTATGCAGTGTTTTGAAACCCGGGTCGACCTGGCCGGGTTAACAGGTTCGACTCGTTTTGGAAAAAAAAACCCGGGTTTCTAAAATAGGGTTAACCTGTTAGAATTGCCAGGTTTTAAGTGACCCGGGGTCAACCCGATTTTCAAAACATTAATTTTATGGACTTAAACCAATATTTTATTCATGGAAAATTTTATAGTAGTATTGGTGGTTGCAACGTAGTGCCCATTATGTCTGGGAATTTGAACACAAAAAGAAAAAATTTGGTTGAAATTCCCACAGTAGCATTATAACTATTACTGTACTTTATTTAGCACAAAATTCGTAATGAAATAAATTACCTTCAACTGGTCGGATAGTGGAGCTTCAACTGCTGTTGTTGTTGAATGTTCCTTTAATCACAATAATCACAAGTAATTTAATTATTATTTAGCTCAAAAGTCATTAGTTACAACTTACAACAAAAATGAACAATAAGAAATTTAGAAGGAATTAATGGTGATCTTACCGGGCTTTCAAATTTTTGTTGATAATCTAACGCGCTCTCAAGTTTTTTAACAACAACAATCATATCTGGACGTTCAGATCCCAACTCCTGCAAGCAATAATATGCTGTTTCTGAGAAGTTTTTTACTGATTGTGAATCCATTTGTTGTCGTAGAACGGGATCGATTATATCACCGAGTGTTTTCCGTTCATAGTGTGAACGGGCAAATCGAGCAAAACTCCAATTGTCTTCGTCGGAAATTGGAATAGACGCCACCCTCCCAAGCAAGACTTCAAACAAAACAACTCCGAAGGAGTAGACGTCTGATTTATGAGATAAAGCTTTAGTTTTTTCATAAGCTGGATCCGTATATTGCAACGTGCCATCATAATTACTAGGATGGTGAACACCATGTTTTTTAACCACCATGTCAAGTCTAAGACCATGTAAGGTGGGTTCCCAGTTTTGATTTAACCAAATCTTGGAGCTCTTGATGTTACCATGTATGAAGTTGTCATCATCATCAAACTCATGATGAAAATAACACAATACACGCGCCACATCAAGACATATATGTAATCTTTGCATCCAAGTGAGGGATGAGCCACTTAGATGTTTGTCCAGACTTTCATTCACCTCATACTCGTATATCAGGTATCCCTTACTCATTACTTTCACTTTTGTATCTTCATCTAATTCTTCGGAATCATCATCGTCATCAGCCAGGTCCTCGGAAGCAACCTTAAATAGAGTTGCGATATTTTTATGTATGTGATTGAGTGAGATCGCCGCCTCGTTCCACTGAACATCTGGGTTAGTATATCTCCGTACAACAATAGGGATGGACTGTCCTGATTGAGTGAGTTGACCTTTGTAAAGAACACCAGAAGGAGTTTGTTTCATGAGATTCTCTTCAGAGAAGTTGTTGGTGGCTAATCTTAACTCTGATATTGGTAGTATTGGGTCATTAATCACAGGCATTTTAGGGGTTGATGAAATTAAACAAGGTTGAGTTGAAGGAAGGAAGGAAGACTGAAAATATGGAAATGAATGTGATGGAAGAGGATATAATGAATGATAAAGTAGCAAAAATATTCAGGATAACTAACAAGGTTGAATTGAATAAAGGAAGGAAGAAAGAAAGTGAAAATACAGAAAATGTGAAGGAAGTAAGGAATTGAAGGCTGAAAGAATCGAAATAAATGTAAATGGAGGAAACCAAGGTAGAAAGAGAATAGTTAAAGACAGAGCGGCATAAATGTTTAATGATACTGCACTGTATATAAGATGGAGAAGGGAAAAGGTGTACGGGGTTCAAAAGGGTTG
Organism: Artemisia argyi; assembly: GCA_030686995.1. Classification (NCBI taxonomy): domain Eukaryota; kingdom Viridiplantae; phylum Streptophyta; class Magnoliopsida; order Asterales; family Asteraceae; genus Artemisia; species Artemisia argyi. The sequence continues at coordinate 28,339,688 of CM060687.1, read as the reverse complement.
GGAGAGGTTCAAATGAGTGGTTCTTTAGCTTTTTGAAAGGGTTCAAATGGAGTACTTTAAGAGGCCAAAATGAACACGTAACTCACAAAGAAGTATAATTACATACCTCGTTTTTAAGACACAAAATCAAACTTTTTGGTATCCTTTGAACGAATAGTAGGGGAAATGTTTTAGTAACGTGCGAATATTTTGTAAAGTTTTTATTTTATTTATTTATTATTATTATTATATGCTACAAGTTCTCTCTCACTTAACTTTTCATTCAATATCGATATAGCACATGTAAATACATGATTGCTTAAAGTTATACTACCTCCGTCCCAAAATTATAGTCCCCTATTGACTTTTTCGGTCTTTACCTTTCAACTTTGACCTTAAGTATTTTTGTTTATATTACATAATACTTGATACAAAATATATGAACGAATTGAGTTTTAAATGTATTTTCATTTGGTATAATTTTTATCAAAAATTGTATAACACAAACAAAAATTATTTATAGTCAAAGTTGAGGAAAAAAGACCGAAAAAGTCAATAGGGGACTATAATTTTGGGACGGAGGGAGTAATAATCAAACCTAGCAAAATATAAATAGAATGTATTTTTATAGATTTATCACGATAGACTTAGTAGATGTATTCATTTTAAAGAGGTGATTATTTAACATTTTACAGGTAGATAATGGATCGTGCTACTAATTCTATCAATATCGGCATCTTACAATATTTTTTGATAAGCTAATACGTCAGAGAAACCGTGTTGACGATTTAACAATAATTAAACGAGTCTAGGTACACCAATAATGACTCGATTATAATATTACCTTTTTGGTCTAATGTTCTCATGATTGTTTGATCACTTCATATTGTGTTGTAGATTAATTGATACCAATAGTTTATTATGCATCTTCAAAAAAAAAAAAAAAAAAAAAAAAAGTTTTGTCAATAAATTTTTATTGTCATGTGGCAATTATGACCCAAACACTTTGAGATTGGTTCATTTAGGTCATCACTTACACCCAACAGGTTCAACAAATACACAGTTGATGATACATAATATATCCATCGGGTCACTTGAAATGCTAGTGTACAAATAGGATGGTCCCAATGGGTCTTTTGAAATTATTCATATGAAAGAGTTAAACTAATGTTTATACGTTTTGGCCAACTGCCATTTGTAATTATTTTAATCTCTTTTTTGTTTATACATTATCAAATTTTATTCAACATCAACATCTCTACATATAAAAAGTTTGATGATAACATAGAAAAAGTCATGTGTTTGGGGTTGGTGGGAATAATCACTAAAGTTTCAAAATAAAATATTATTCAACATCAACATCTATACATTTAAATAGTTTGATGATAACATAGAAAAAGTCATGTGTTTGAAGTTGGTGGTGATGATAACATAGAAAACTACAATTACATTTACCTTTCACACTCGAATTGTGATACTTGTAGAAAACTTCACAGACTTACATTTTAACAAACAAGAAAGTAACATTTGCAACGAATTTACTGGGCCATCATAAGAAAGCATAAAGTGCTAGGATCTTTTTGAGACTTCCAGTCTATACACAAAACTGAAGAAACTGATGAAGTTGTAGCCATATCCAACTTTACTCCTATTATAAACCACCACGATGAAAGATAAAAAACGATCAAACGGCCATAAGTCTATACTATAATGGATTTTACATCTCCTTCGACTTCAATATACCAAAAACTATAAGAAAGTAAATAAAAAACTTTTGCTGTACATGGAACAAAACACAGCAAACATATTGTTCAACAGCACAAATTTAAACACAAGTATCTGAATCATACATATCTATCTTACAGTATCTATTAAAAAGACTATGAGCTGATGTCAGCAATACCTTGAATTTGCTGAGTTTACATGGCTACAAGTCTACAACTTTTGCATTTTTAAAATCAAAGTCTACGATGAGTATTAAAGTTTAAGATGCTACCCATTGAGAAGGAACACAAGATTAAAAATATTCATGTGCGAGGGATCTAGCAAACACATGTTGTCAATTTGTCATGTTATAACAAACTACAATTAGTCGATCGCCAAAGACATTGTTTTCATAATCAAATGTTTATCACGATGTCATGTAAGATGCATCTAAACTCGTCCGGGTACATGTCATCCATTAAATATTCAATAAAAAAAAGTTAGTGGATCGTAGTTGAGAGTCACTTACCGTTGATGAATAGGATTAACAGGGCAACTTCTTTTAATCGTACGTGCCAAAACGGTTGTTTGCAAATTGTATATTCACCATCAAAATTTGATACAACCTTTAAGGGTGCATTTGGTTGGGAGGTATGGGATTTGGGAATGAGCGAAATGATAATGACTATGATTGTAAATGTTTGGTTGACATATATGGGTTTTAATTTATGGGCTCATTTTTTAATAATTTCCATACTCCATAGGGCTGAGCAAAGGTCCAAAACCGAACCAACCCGAGAGCCGATTTCGTGAAAAACATGAACCAAAACCGAACCGAATATGATCGGTTCAGTTCGGCTTTGGATCGGTTCGGTCCGATTTAGGTGTGTGTAGGTGTGTCGAAAACCAAACCGTCCCGAAACCGAAAATAGGAAAAACTTGAAACCAAGCCCGAACCAAAGGGCTGTCGAGTTAGCTCGGTTTTTGTCGGTTTTGTCGAGTCGGTTCGGTTTTGGGTCATCCATGCTCAACCCTACTCCATACACTTACAAGAGGTTCGTTTAGATCCATTTTATGTAATCATTCTACCCTACAATAAAACATATACCGATTGTGATTCCGAAACTTATACCAAACACACCCTTAGAAAGATTGCTAACACTCAAAAGCTAGACACACAATTACGCAACATTGACAACGAGCCGTTTTTATTAATTAAACGGCAATTTTTCATGCACTATACCATTTATCTCACAAAATACCTCTCTAATGTCTCTAACGATACTTGAACTCGCAACATTTTGATTAGTGAGCAATTCACATATCACTACACCAAACACCTTGGGTATCATTCACAATGAGTTTAATCGGTCATCACAAGAAAGCATGTCCAGTGTTGGCATTGTTTTTGGAATTCCGAGCGGTTTAATAGTAGAGCTGGATACGAATACAGGCTTCTAACATCATGTGTTACTATGGTCTTGCTCCATATTATTATGGATTTCTAAAATAGGAGTAGAGTTGGATTCGAATACATGATTTTAACTTCATATGTTACTTTGGTCTTACTCCATATTACTATGGATTTTTTAACTCCTTTGATTTCAATATACCAAATTTATAAGATATACTTTCCATGTGACTGGAACAAAACAATGTTACACAAAATTGGTTGATCAATAAAGGTGCAACTAAATGTCTAGAAAAGGATACCTAATTGGTCATACTTCATGGAGGCACTTACCATTGATAAATTCAATCACATTGGCAACTACTTCACCTAGTACCACAACGGTTGCTTGCAAGTTTTCAGCAAATTCTTCAGGAATTGACTTTTCGCCATCAACAAAATTTGAGACAGCCTTTATAAATATTGTTGGCACTCTCATAAGGCTAGACACGTAGGCCAAAGCTGCTCCCTGAAACTCGAAGAGTTATATTTTAGAACGGTAATCCAGTAAGTAGATAGTACTTCGTATATTCATAAGCTGTGGCAAATTTGATCCATTTACGTATGGGTTGTTTTGGGTTGTCTTTATCTCAAACTGGTCAAGTAATAAAAATAGCTAGGAGGGGAAGGGTCAGATGGGTAGAAAGGTTTGACAGTCACTAAAAGCCTACTTTTAATTCATGTCCTAAATATTACTCAAAGAATATTTGCGGGTCAACCCGAACAGCCCTGTTATGATCCACTATTAACCCACCCAACCAGCCCATGGCACGTTTATGTTTCATGCTAGATAAAAATGAATGTTTCTGCATATATAAACATAAATTGTTTATCTCAAGATCAAACATTATATGTTTAAAAGTCTATTAGATACTCAACATGCATATCCGATTGCAGGAAAAGGGTTCCTAAAACAAATAAACTAGAAAGTGACATAATGAATGGATGTACCTCCATATCGACAACAGTTGCATCATTGGCCAATATGCATATTTCATCCTGTGGCGACATATCTAAAGAATCTCCAGTAGACAGTTTGCATACATGTTATATTATACATTAAGATATTACATCCATTTGTCATGTAAACAAATTGTGGTTTTGATAATTTGATATGATCCTGGATAATTAATTATGGAATAAGTATTAGGTTATTTTATTTAATTAATAGATAGTGTTTAATTAGAGTAAAGATAATATCTTGTTCTACAAGATAAGTATTAGGGTATCTTTTTATTATAAATAGATGAATAGGGTGGTAATTCTTATCATGATGAATATGATTACGGTTTATTGATTTAGTGTTAATTGGGAGAGTTTATTCGACCTCTCGAACGTCGATTATTCTATCTTTATTGTTCTTTTACCTCATTATCGAATTGGTTCATATCAATTGGTATCAGAGCTGTTCGATTATAGGGTTTCAAAAAAAAAAATCATTGTGGTACTGTTCATCGGCGAAGTTACTGTTCATCAGGAGGAAAATTTGGGTTTTAATTCGACATACAATCATGACGAAGATAACTGATTTCGAGGCGAATCTGGAACAGTACAAGATCTATCAGGCTGCAATCAACTCAGAGGCAGCGGAACAACGGGCTTTGTTACAAGCAACGATTGAGAAAAACAAGGTTGACGCGGATCGGCAATTCGCTGAAATCATGAATGCTATCAAAACACTACAACCGGCTGCCACTGCCGCCGCCACCATACCACCGCCCCACTACACCCAACCACTGCCATACTCCTACCACACCATGCCGCTGCAACAGCCCTATACAACCACTACTACTGTTATGGAAAAGAGTGGTGAATACAACGGTGATGTGTTAATCGCTGAAGTTGAAGACGAAATACAAAACTTTGGATATATTGAAAAAAGTGACAAGAATGAAAGCACAAGATCAAACATGGAAGACATAAAAAAATGAGGGACGAGATAATTGCAGCCTACGACAAACATCATCAGGGGCTGAATCGGGAGCAGAAGCTTGTCAACAGGGATAGTAATGTGGGATATGCACGCCTAGGCGACACCTTTGGTGGTGTGGCTGTTAGAGAAAAACATAAACAGGTTGTTTGGATGATATATCAAGCCCTTCATGATCATTATCTGGGAAGCTTTGATGGTTTTACACAAGAAAGAACAAAAGACGGTTCATGCAATAGTAATGTGGGATATGCACGCCTAGGCGACACCTTTGGTGGTGTGGCTGTTAGAGAAAAACATAAACAGGTTGTTTGGATGATATATCAAGCCCTTCATGATCATTATCTGGGAAGCTTTGATGGTTTTACACAAGAAAGAACAAAAGACGGTTCATGCAATAGCTTTAGTTTTATTAAACTAGGAGAGTTTTCCAACTTGCATATATGTATTTCCAACAATCATGGAGCTAAACGAAAAGTGTGGGATCCCGGAATCAAGACTGTTCAAGACAACACCTTGAGGACAAGGTGTTTTTGCGGGGCGGAGTATTGATAATTTGATATGATCCTGGATAATTAATTATGGAATAAGTGTTAGGTTATTTTATTTAATTAGTAGATAGTGTTTAATTAGAGTAAAGATAATATCTTGTTCTACAAGATAAGTATTAGGGTATCTTTTTATTATAAATAAATGAATAGGGTGGTAATTCTTATCATGATGAATATGATTACGGTTTATTGATTTAGTGTTAATTGGGAGAGCTTATTCGACCTCTCGAACGTCGATTATTCTATCTTTATTGTTCTTTTACCTCATTATCGAATTGGTTCATATCATGTTTTTCTTTCATAGCAGTTTAATAAATAATTTTCGCAGGACTAGTTAAAATATGTAATTACTGTCAAAATTTTTTACAAATGACTTTGTTTTTTTTTGAAATGTAGAACATATTTAGTCGAATTCAAACTTCGAAAAAATATACTTTGTCATAGCAACATCTGATGAAAAAAGTCTGACAACCAAGCAGTAGTAGCATTGGCAACCTTAAAGTGCAGAAGCTAAAAAGGCTATTTTTATTTTATATTTTCTTATCTTCGCATAACTAGTAGATTACCTTAAGATTAAGCTCCTTCACGAGATTTGGTGTGGAGAAACTCTTCCGTCGACCAAGTCCATATTTATCAGGACCCTGCAAATCAAGAGGGAGATTGCATTAGGGCAAAAGAATAGATAAAGTTATGAAAGACACTGTACGCAAATGATAAATTTTACAGGATGAATGTTTGTATGACTTATAACATCAGTCAACATATTTAGTAGACCAGTATGCAAGTTCATAACAGAAGGTATGGATTAAGACTACTTACCAGAATTGGAATCCGTCTATCATGAAATGCAAGATCTGATACCAGGAATACATCAAATATGCAAGCTCCTTTCACCTGGTATTATTAACATTAGTATAAATATTGCAAAAAAAGTAACAAACAAAGATGAAGAAACAAATATATGGATGTAGTGAACAATCTAACTTACTAAATACAAGAAGCCATAATTGTATTATTTTCATAGAGAAATAGTTAAAAAAAGACAATGGGTGCAAAAAAAAATACTATACTTTAAAGCCACCAGCAGTACCAGCATTGATGAAAAGATCGGGCTTCAAAGCTAGAATAGAAGCATAAGTCACAAGAGATGCAGGAACAGTGCCTACACTATTGATCCCTGAGAAAGAAATAGCCTATGAAATCAATAACCAAAACCATCCACAAATATCAATTATGTTTGTATTATGCCACAGACATCACTATTTGATGAAATAAAGCAGAAGAATTTGGTAAATCAGCGCCAATAGAAGACTGAAAACTGACATTCCAATATTAAAAAACGTTTGCTTTGATTTTATTTAGGTCATATGTTGACTACTAAATTCCAAAATAACGACAGTTGACTATTTAATACGTTCAGAGTCAAAATTTCGTTGCCTTTTCAAGCACAAGTAATCAACCCGGTACTGGTGGTTTGACCACACTATTGTAAAAGTAAAAGATAGCAAAATCAAATGAAACATCACATACACACATTACATAATGCAAAACAAGAAATGAAACACCCACCTAAGTCACGGTCCTTCCCTGGATATATGAGATTTATATTCAAATCCTTGTAATAAGCATGGTATCTGATCCAAGGGACACTTAATGGAAACCTGAAAATGCTCAAACTGTTAGATGCCCGAAAGCAAAATAGAATGGCATACACACACAGATATTCCGGAACTGAGACAGTTCTCCGACACAAATAATAAAGGCAAGTGATCAGTTATCTCCCAAAAGATATGCATTTTGATAGATATTATTTAGCTTGCAATCAATCACATCTACAGGCTACAGCTCAGTGTCTCTAGTTTTAAGACCTGAGAGGATAAACCTACTCTTAACAGTACATACCTCAATCATCCACTAGACCACTAGAATCTCAAAATAATCCAAATTAATGTTCTTAGTATCCATTACCATCTATCTCATAATCTCAAACACACCTTTCACATTCAAAGTCAAATTACAAGTCCTAAAATAAATAAAATAAAATAAAGACTGATCAAACAAAGGCATATTATTTTCTCAACTCTCAAGGTAAACAATCTAAGCATATATATAACTAGTCAAATTGCATCATGGGGCTTTGTGGTCCACTGGGTGAAGCTTATTAAGTTAAGCGAGCCTAGGTGAGAGTAGTACCGGGTTGGGTGACCAACCGGGAAGTCCTCACACGGGGACCACAGGCTCTAATGATATCAACCAGCTACCTTAGAAGTCTGGGCCCAACCATGTGATGTCTTGATCCAACTAAAGGACGCGAGTTCGATTCCGTTCCGCAAGCATGGTTGGGTATTGGGTGGAGGTATTTCACAGGCATCAAACCTTTGCTTTGCTGGGTAGGGTTGATGGGTACCATTATGGTACACAGGGTTGAGGTGTCCCTGCCAATCTACACTTTTGATCCAACTAGTCAAATTGCGTCTCATAATTATAACACTAGAAATTAATAATCCGCGCATATCATTTCAACTCTTACTTATAACCAGCAAACACTAAAACTTAAAAACAAAAAAGGGTAATAATAGAATTTAAAACAGTACAAGTAATGGAATTGAAAAGAGATACTTACAAGGAACCATCATCAGTGGATAGTTTAAAATGTTGTATTATCGGAAGTGCTTCTTGTTATCATACATTAAAAAAAAGTGTAAAGAAATAATTACCGGCAAAAATGAGGAGAGTAGAAATGGGGAACTTCTTGTTATCATCTCTGGTGGCCATTTGCAGTCCCTCAGTTTGACTATTTCCTCCCTCTTTTATTTTTTAAGTTTTTTTTTTTTTTTTTTTTTGACTTTGTTTGATTTGATTCATTGATTGAAAAGAAAATTGCAAAAATCGTCTATGTGGTTTGGTCAAATTGCACGTTTCGTACTTACTGTTCATTAATTGTAAAAATGGTACGTTGACTGCACTGTTTCGTGCACTTTTGGTCCTTTGACTTAACTGGCGTTAAATGGACTCCGTTAGCAGTTACAATTTAGCCCCTTTTGGTTAACCACCATTGCAGCACCCATCCTTTAACCTATAATTTAACTTTTTTTCCAATTTTTTGAAAAAAAAAATCACCTTGTCTTTTTTTTTGAAACATTTTTTTGAAAAATTCTTTTTACAAAAAGAATTTTCAAAAATTTTCAAAAAAGTATTTGCGACACATTGAAAAAAAATTTTGGAATTTTTTTTTGAAATTTTTTTTTTACAAAAAGAATTTTCACTTTTTTTCAAAAAAGTATTTGCGGCACATTGAAATCTTTTTTTTTGGAATATTTTTTACAAAAAGAATTTTCAAATTTTTTCAAAAAAAGTATTTGTGGCACATTGAAATTTTTTTTTTGGAAATTTTTGTTTTTTGAAAATTTTTTTTGGAAAATCTTTTTTACAAAAAGAATTTTTAAGTTTTTCAAAAAAGTATTTGCGGCACATTGACTTTTTTTTTTCCTTTTGAAAAATTTTTGCACACAAAGAATTTTCAATTTTTTTCACAAAAATAATTGCGGCACATTCAAAAATTTCTTTTGAAAAATTTTTTTGGAATTTTTTTTTTACAAAAAGAATTTTTAAATTTTTTCAAAAAAGTATTTGCTGCACATTGAAATTTTTTTTTGGAAAATTTTCTTTTGGAAAAAATTATTAAAAAATTTTTTTAAAAAAACGGGGTTTTTTTTTTTCCAAAAAATTCGAAAAAAAAAGTTAAATTATAGGTTAAATGATCGGTGCTACAATGGTGGTTAACCCAAAGGGGCTAAAGTGTAACTGCTAACGAAGTCCATTTAACGCCAGTTAAGTCAAAGGACCAAAAGTACACGAAACAGTGTAGTCAACGTACCATTTTTGCAATTGATGAACAGTAAGGACGAAACGTGCAATTTGGCCAAACCACAAGGACGATTTTTGCAATTTTCTCTTGATTGAATGAAGGGATAATTATATGACTAGATCGTTGCCCTATGGTTTGTCGCTTTTTAGACCAGGGGTAATTTTAATTCGAAAATAGACCAGGCAACTTGTACAACAGGACACTTGTCAGCATATGAAATTCGAGAAGTGTCCCGTTCTACAAGTTTCCCGGTCGCCCGATCTATCGAAAAAGTTGCCCGGAGGACTGGTCTATTTTGGTAATTTTCCCTTGAATGAATGGATTTGGATAAATTTACATTTGGGTTAGTCCTAGACTTACCATATTCATTTCGAAAGGTCTTGTCTACGTTATGTTTATTTCAATGCTGGGTTGAGCAAATTCACCCGAAAGTTGACCCGAACTGACAAACCGAACGAAATCGGATTGAACCAAATCGAATCGACCTTTTTCGGTTCAGTTTTCGTTTTATATATTTATTTTGGTTTTTTTTGGGTTTCGGATCGGTTTTGGTTTGATTCAGTTTTTTGGTTCGAAACCCGAAAATGGATCAGAACCGAGTTATTTGGTTCGGTTTCGGTTTTGACATATATTTCTCGGTTCGGTTTTCGCTTTGAGTTTTTTCTTTTTAGGTTTGCAGGTCGGGTCATTTTTGTCGAGTCGTGTCGAGTTTGACCCGACGCTCACCCCTATTTTCAATGTAAGACCCGTGCCTCCTTTGTGGCAGAGGTGTAAATGAATAGAATGTTTATTGAACATTTCATGAACCATTCCATAAAGCTTTGTTTATGTTTATTTATTTATTAAATGACCAAACATGAACAATATTTTACGTTCGTTTAGTTAAATGAACGAGTATGGACAAAAGTCTTGTCCGTTTATTTGCGTTCGTGAATGTTTGATTATGCGTTTGTTAATGTCATTTATGTTCATTTTTTTTATGTTCGTATATTGTATCTTTTTATTATATACTTTTATAGTTGGTTTACTTCAACAAAACTTCTCTTATAAAACATAAGGCTATGTATATTTTTGTAAATTTTATGATTAATTTTTTAGATTCATTTATGTTTGTTCTCATTTAGTTTCTTAATGAACGGACATAAATAGATATTGGCAACCTTATCTCCTAATAAAGGAACATAAACAAAGTAAGCGAACGAACATGAATAAGGTTACGTTCGTGTTCTTTTGGTTAGTTTATAACCTTAGGGTGTAGGTTTACAAACCGCGCTCGTCGGTTTAGAGACACCGATTGCACCACTTCGTCGATGGTGCGTCGGTTAGGGGTTCTTCGTTTTGGTGACGACAAGGGACAAGGTGGTGCGGGGCCCATTTGTGTTTTGCGTGAGTGTTTTATGTGCGTGTGTTTTGTGCAGTATATTTGTGTAGTGACGCTGAAAGAGACACACCACCATTAACACAGGTGTGTCAGTTTGCGAAGTGGTGATGTAGCGCTGAGATACCAACTGACACAGAAAGCTACACATCACGGTTGGCAGTGGTCTAATAGGTCATGTTGACTTACGAAATAGAATTTATGCAAGAAAGGTTCTCGCTTCTAATAAATTGAAAGATCCGTTTTGGTAACTTCACAATATTTTTTTTAACATGATCTATTATGTTAAAGATAATCTTTGTTCCGTAAAAAGAAAAACAATACCCACAAGATAACACGAAAAAATACGGCAATGATAGTTAATCTTTGTTACGTTTGACTACATTTAAACTAACAAAGATGATAAAACTTCAAGTCCTCAAACTCGATAAAATGAAATAAAGGATATGCATTAGTACATAAAAGAATATAGCAGGGTACTCGCGCGTTGTGGGCTTGTGGCGGCGGGTACCTTGTAATTAAAATTTTCGGCGACTAATATTTGTTAATTATATGTTTTCCGTGACGAATGCTGATAATATTATGAAGCTAATAGGTACTCAACCATTGTTTCTTACAATAATAAATGTAGACGCTTATTAAAATAGAAAATATGAAAATGAGAAATATGACATAACGACGATTAAGAGAAAAATATAAAACATATGAACATTAGACCTAAAATATTAAGGTAGTTAAAAGGTCATTACACTTTGGTTGGTTAAAATAAGTGATTGCAAAATTAGAAAACATATATATGCATGGACGGAACTAGGGTGGGTCCCAAGGGGTCCTGGGACACCCATGGAATTGTGCGTCGTAGTGTTGATTTTTGTAAACAACCTCGAATTTTTCTAAATGCACTCGGTCCATAAAAATTGTGTTCCTAGTTTTGTATAATTTTTCGTTTAATGCATATGGTTAGATTGTGTCCCGGTTCTGTCCATGTATATATGGTTGGTTTGTAATTTTGTATCAAGTTAGATAAATGATGACGACGTTAGGTAGTAGCTTTTATCATTTGTACCATCTGTTATTATTTGTATTTTTAATGTAGGACGTGTTTATTAGTTTTATTAATTGTAGGTGTTTAAATTAGTAAGTGGTTTTCATCATTTGTACCATTGTTTTATTAGTTGTATTTTTCATGTTGAAGTTGTTTGATTAGTTACATCAATTTTAGGTGTTTAAGACAATTCATAATAAGTAAATGTGTAAACTTAATATTTAAAAACTTTTATTCAAAAAAATCTTAAATAGTTTATAATATAGCAGAGATTGACCTACAACATCAGAAAATTCAAAGACCAAAGGATTATAAATCTAATCTTATTATCGTCAAATAGCGTTTTTTCTTTTTCCCTTTTTCCGTTTTTAACGACTCATAGCTTCTTGTTACGAAATGATATGACCTAATGACGTTAAACAAGCACAGGTTGGACCTAATGAAGTAAGTTAGTAGGTATTTTAGTTGTAATAATCTTCCCTTAAATACTTCATTTTTGTGTTCATTTGAATATGAAAAGATATGATGTTTCTTTCTCCGTAGTCTCTCTTTAACACAAACAATTACGCTTGTTAGCTCATACATGATACATCCAAAGTACCAGTAATAACAATTCTTGTTTTACTTTCACAAAGAATTATAGAATTTGGATTTTGGTCTACGGTTCTTAACTTGAATCCTGGTTCGGATCATATATTACATAACATATCAATCTTTTGCATCTTTTATCCAATCCATCAGCAGTTCTTATGACACTAGAGTACAATAGAGATGTGAAAGATTTTATTCTATCCCTTTTTTTTTTTTTTTTTTTTTTGAATTGTTCCTAGAATTCAATTGAACAAACCAATAAATATATTTAAACTAATATATTTATATGAAGTGAAAGATTCATGATAAAACATTGCATGCACAGCCATCAAAGAACATAAACCTTCACATGGTAACTGGTTTGCATTGATTGAGATGCAACATACAGCTACTTGAGTACGTACGTCTTATGCAAGTATATCAATTTGCTCGTTGACATGGGCCCCTGGCTACTTATAGCCGGCCAATGCATGCTATTAACTATTTAGTCTCTGAGATCACATAATTCATAATCTTTCTCGTGTTATCATTTTTCAATATAGAAACCAATGCTAGAGAGCTTTTAACATTATAGTATTTGATACCTATTTCTTGTTGTAATGCGTGTGGGAAAAGCCATGCATACTGAAATACATAATCTCAGAATGATTTGACTATGTTTCCAACCTCATGCTTTACAATTTCTATATATATGCACAATATGAAGAATGTATCAACTAACAAGCACTTTCTTTTCAGACCATATAAGAAAGAAGAGAAGACCTCGCGTGATAAAGAAGAGACTGTCAAGTTAATTATCCAAGGCGTGACTGCCAGATAAACCAAACAACGTGTTGTTTTCCTTGCTGTTAGAACCACTTCTTTATATTCAAATGATAATCTTCCATCTACATTTACTTGTCTTAAAAAGAAAAAAAAAAAGATTTGGCCTAACATGAGCAAGAAGAGCCTGTACGTCAAAGAAGCCAAGGAGTGACCTGCCTAATGAACCAAACACGGTGTTACGCTTCCAACACCTTAAATTGGGATAAAGGCAAGTCATCCCTGGCTACGAAACAAGAGTGCTCTTCTCTTCATGTAAGAACCTCTCTTTGTATCATATTATCAGTTGAATTGAATTGTACTTGTTTTTGGTAAATCTGCATATTTATAACCTGTGATAATTGCGGGCCAATAGAACCACACGATTCTTATTCTTTCTTATCTTTCCGTTTTTTTGCCATATACACCATATTTTTGGAAGAATATATCATTTGAACCTGATTCTGTATACCTATAAAGAAAAGAGAACTAAACATCAAAGGGAATGCTCTTCAATCTATGGCTGAAGGTTTTGCATGGGAGTTGACTTCTATTATCTGATGCCACCTCACATTATTTCATGAAATATCATTTAGATAATCTCTCTAGTGAACCCTTGTTGGTCAATGGAGGCTATGAACTTTCACTTTTTTCATTAGTTTCACTCATGCCAGTGCTGCTGCTAAATTCGGAGCTCACAAATGTTACTAGTCCAGCTATGATATTATTTCCTATTGTCTTCTATTAATTTGTAGTTTTACTTTATAGTTTGGAAATTTACGTTCTCATAACAGGTTCAGAAATTAAAAAACTGCACTGGAAAAAAAATATCAAAAGCTTCATCCTCTCTCAGATGTAATCAATATATGAGGTCTTTTTCTGGAATTTGTTCTATATATCATCTATGTAGTCCATGGGGCAAGAACTCAATAATAAAGATCGATGTGCTAGCTAATAGAACTTTATGCAAGTCCTTCACTTCATGTAAAAAATGCTCTTCTTTTTATCTCATTAGTTTGTTATCTGCGTCACTTGTTTTTCAGTTTGTTAACACTTGAAAGTTAAGTTTATGTATTAAAACACCTTTGCTTGCTGTAATTAGTAGTATTGTATCTAACCCATGTAAAATTAACCAACATGAGAAAGAAGATATGCCCTAACAGGCTAACATGAGGAAGAAAAGCCTGTGCAAGTTAACCAAGTAGTGCAGCTTCATGAACCTACCAAGGTACTAATTGTCCGTACACCATAAGGTTTGATGAGGCAAGTCATTTTTACTACTAATCATCAGTATTCTCTTCACGGAAAAACCTCTTTTCGTACTCATATCAGCTTTTACGTGCATTAATTATTTGTTTAGGTAAAATTGCCTATTTACTCGTACCAACCATTTCATTAGTCAATGAAATTCACACGAAACTTTTCTTTGTTGTCTTTTCACTTGTCTGACTTTCTTCAATATATGCCTCTTTTAGCCTTTTTAGGAGAATATGTTCTCTTTCTAAACCACATGAACCTGATTCTATATATCTATAAAACATCGAGTAAAAGGAATTGTGTTCCTCAGTTCCATCAGTCAATCAATGGCCAAAATCTGGCTTGAGAGTTGACATCCATTATTTGATTCCTTGAAAGGTTATCGGAGATATAACAAGTCCATTCGGTTGATCATTGACTTGTGACAAGGACTAGGATTTTCTTTTCTTTTTTACTGATAGCTTTCAGATAAGTCAGGGATGCTGCTAACTTTAAAGTTTGTAGTTTGTTTTACAACTGATGATGTTAAAATATCAGCAAACCTAATGGATATGGGATCAGGTGGTTAGTCTAAAGAATGATTTTGCATCCTGGAAATAATTTTTATAGTAGGTAATTAAGTTTGTTATATCCCTATATAGCGCCTGAGAAACTGTAATTAAACGGGTATACTAATTGGCATATTTAAAGTATTTTAGTTCATATTGTCCATCTAATTAATCCTGTTGATCATCCTTTGTAAAACTTGAGTGATTGCTTATATTCTGATGAGACATAAATGCCCAACTTTATTCAATGTATTCAAAGTTTGACATATTAAAAGTTTGACTATCAATTGGACGAATCATGTTCTATGAGTTGCTTACAACTTAACTTTGAGCATGTTTAAAACACACGTACATGGATTAAAACATCAATACTTTAATATGCTTAACATCTACCTCATGATGAGTCCTGATAGAAGCCTATAGGTGTTTATGGACTTTTGTGTTGAATTAAAGTTCAGCAATCAATTAAGCATTAAGTACTTCTATCTATTTATTTCTTTGAGGGTCCAATTTTTCCTTCATATTTCTTGAATAAATGCCAAATCATTCTAGTCCTGTATCAAGTCTGAATTAATAGTGTTGCTAGTGCAGCCTGATTATATGCAAGAAAATGGGAATACTTTGGTGCATCCATTGCACTATCTATCTATATGTGGTTTCGTTTTCAATCAAAATCTGTTAACTATGGTATCAAAGAGTATGTGAATGAATCCTCCCTTTAGCTTCCACGTACTCAGGCCATGCCTCACCAACACCACTCTTTTCGCAACCTTCACACCTGGTAATTTAACTGCCCACCAACCTCCCCCCTCACTTTCCAATCATCATCCTCTTTTGACGATGATGAAGTGTTGGGTTCTTTTAGCTTTGAGGTTGATGATGATCTAACTGTGAATGAAGTGACTGTGATTGCTCTGAATGTGTGGAAGAGTAGGTTAAGGTTGTGACGGTGGTTTTGGAGGAGTTGGTTGCCGCTGGTGAGAGGGAGTCAGGCGGAAAGCATTGTTGTTTTTGGCGGTTAATAAACGGACATAAAGAATTGTATGGTGACCGCTGCTTCTTTATCGTTGTGATGCTTAGAAAGGTACCTATCAAAATTATCAGTATTTTCATGGTGTACACGATTTTTTTCATGTACCAAAAAAATAAATAAAATAAGAAAGATGTACAACTTAAGAAAGATGTACAACTTCATAATAAATATCTAGCAATTATACTTATTGGTAAGTCTAAATGCAAAACAATATAATTTGTTTTAGCTAAGATGGAAATGGATCAAACGGGTCAAAATTGGTCACAGTTCATTCAAAGTGCATAAAACCTTGTAATCATTTTAGTTTAAATATTGAAAATTATTGTAACAAATAACTGTTCAAAAAAGAGAGAAAAGAAATGTACCCATTGCTGCAGCAACAAGAGCTTGATTAACGAAATTATGAGCAACCACAAGAACCGACCTGCTGTCGTGAACTAAGATCTTCTGCCAGCAGCTACTAGCACGATCCCACAATTCCCTCACTGGATAATGACCATCGATATTAAAATTTGGAGGATCTTTTTGCCACATGCAAAAGGCCTCACCAAACTTTGCTATGCCTTCATGCTTTAGGAGACCCTAAAGTACATAACAGACCTCTATGACACTCGCTTACAGATTAACCATAACTTTGACAAATATAGCATCTTCAAAGAAAGATACTCATGAGAACTTAAACTAACTTGAAAAGAGTATAGATCAATTTCCCTCAAGTCAGAATCAGTAAGGATCTCCTCTTTGCGAGAATCCCATATGACGTTGGCAGTTCTTTTCGATCTTTTCAAGGGACTGCAATCACATAATGCTCATTTCATAAATGTGCATAAGCTTAAAGTGACGTATAGTATTATCACCATATAAGATAGAAAGACATATGGCCTTTGGGAAATCAGTTTTAGATATCATACTCACTTGAAGAGTTAGAAATTTATAGTACTATAACTATATCTTACCAAATGGGTTCACGTTACCGGGGTGTTTGGCATTACAATTTGAAATCATCTTACTGTTGCATTTTCAAGACACATATACTGAGTCATAGTGTTTTGGGTATATTGAAACTGGTTTTAGTTATCAAATCTTTGGGTTTAGATAACGAGTTTAGACTGACGTTTGTCAGGATGGCTTATTAAAACTAGCTATCGCATTCTGGCACAAAATTAAGGGTGTTTGGGATTATTCATAATAAGAAACTCATGTTATCATCTGTTAGTGAAATATGTAGTGAACATGCAGTTTGAAGTAATTAACACTGAAAAGCGACAATGTTTTACAACGGTGGTTAGGTATTGCGTTTGCAAAAGGCTGTGTTTCTGTAAGAAAACACAGAATAACCACATAGTTTTACAAATGGTTTACCAAACACTATTTTTTGATTATCTGCATTGTGAAAATGATAATGTCCCCAAATGCACATTTTAATAATAGGGCTTCCACTATAATGCCTAATTTTATTAACCTATATACCATATTGTTAGGATTTGGGAGCAAATAATCAGTGGCAAAAGTATAGTAGCAGCAGTTCAAAAACAGAAGCACAAAATTCAGAATAGGAAGAACAAGAGTTGTAGCTAAAATTGGTATTTTCTTATTCACTAAAAAGGTCTGAGGTTACAGCTTTGGTTATATAAGTAATATAACCGACATAAAAAAAACAACCGACATACAAAGAGAATTTTCCAGATATTTAGTAACTAGTGCACGAAAATTACCAACCTGCCCTTACAAAGCAAATTACTAAAATACCCTTAGGAGTATAAGTCACAACATCTAACAATCTCCACCTTGACTTTAGCTCCTAAGTAACACTATATTTCCAATTGTCGATATTGAGCAAATCCAAACAGTGACGAAACTTGCTCAAAGGAACCGGTTTGGTAAACACATCTGCAGGATTGTCTTGAGTGCCAATCTTCTTCACTTTGATTCTTCTTTCCGTACGAATAAAGTGATAACGAACATCTATGTGTTTAGTCCGGTCATGGTATACTTGATCTTTAGCCAAACAAATAGCACTCATGCTATCGCAAAACAAGGTCGCTTGATCTTGTGGGAAACCAAGATCTTCGATCAAACCTTTCAACCAAATTGCTTCCTTCGCTGCTTCCGTTAAAGCCATATACTCGGCTTCAGTAGTAGATAAAGCTACTGATGGTTGTAATGTAGCTTTCCAACTTACAACCGAATTTCCAATGGTGAAAACATAACCTGTCAAGGATCTTCTAGCATCAAGATCCGCAGCATAATCCGAATCTGAATAGCCGGCAACCAAATATTCACGTTCACCACCGTAAATAAGGCCAACATCAGATGTCCCTTTCAAATAACGAAAAATGCGTTTCACCGCATTCCAATGCTCTTTTCCGGGATGAGCCATATATCGTGACACAACACTCATCGCGTGAGCTATATCCGGCCTTGTACAAACCATAGCATACATCAAACTTCTAACGGCACTAGCATAGGGTATTCGGGACATATACTCTATTTCTGCTTCACTTTGAGGTGCACAAGCAGTAGATAAACGAAAACTTGCTGAGGAAGGAGTATTTACCGATTTTGCCGAACTCATGCCAAAACGAGAAATAATCTTCTCGATATAACTTTTCTGTGATAAGAAAAGCTTACCATGTTTTCGATCTCGAATTATTTCCATACCCAAAATCTTCCGAGCTGCTCCCAAGTCTTTCATATCAAATTCTGTGTTGAGAAGAGTCTTCAAATTATTAACCTCCTCTATGTCTTTAGCCGCTATGAGCATATCATCAACGTACAAGAGCAAATAGATAAGAGATCCAGACGGTGCTTTTTTATTATAGACACAACAATCATAAGCACTTCTACTAAAACCATGCTTTACCATAAAGCTATCAAATCTCTTGTACCATTGTCTCGGCGACTGCTTCAAACCATAGAGAGATTTACGAAGCTTACAAGCGTAGTCTTCTTTTCCTTGAACAACGAAACCTTCAGGTTGACTCATATAAATTTCTTCCTCAAGGTCACCGTGAAGAAATGCGGTCTTTACATCTAATTGTTCCAACTCTAAGTTGTGATGTGCTACTAAGGATAGTAACACCCGAATAGATGTATGGCGTACCACTGGGGAGAAAATCTCATTGTAATCGATTCCCTCCTTTTGGCTATATCCCTTTGCGACCAAACGTGCCTTGAATCTAATGATGTCCGAATCCAGTAAGCCGGTTTTCATTTTGAAAACCCACTTACAACCAATAACTTTCCTTCCTTTAGGTAGTTGCACCAATTCCCATGTATTGTTCTTATAAAGAGATTCTATCTCTTCACTCATAGCCGCAATCCACATATCAGACTCTTTAGAAGTAATAGCCTCTCGATAAGTAGCAGGTTCAAGAGACTCCACCTCTTCAGCTACTTGTAATGCGTATGCGACATAGTCCTCAAAACCAAATCGACTTGGGGCTTTTGCATTTCTACGAGGTCTATCATGGGCTATAGACCTATCTTGCTCATGTTCCAAATGTGGTGAATTTGGTTGATCATCTTCATCAACTACCGGTGAAGTAACATCGTGGTCCATCTCTTCTGGAACAACGTGCTCCACCTGTTTAGGAGCATCCTCCACCTTCTCGGAAACACCCTCTTCAGGCTTCGATTCATGTGGATCTTGTTTCACACGAAACAAGTAATCCTCATCAAATGTCACGTCTCGGCTAAGAATGACTCTCCTTTCAGATGGTGACCAAATTCGATAGCCTTTAACCCCATCACCGTATCCCAAGAAAATTCCTTTCTTGGCTCTCGGATCTAACTTTCCTTCACTAACATGATAATAAGCAGGGCATCCAAAAACACGAAGCTTCGAATAATCCGCGGGCTTCCCGGACCAAACTTCAATGGGAGTCTTACAATTAATAGCGGTGGCAGGAGACCTATTGATTAGATAGCAAGCCGTATTGAGTGCTTCAGCCCAATAACTTCTATTTAATCCGGCATTCAACAATAAGCATCGAGCTCTCTCTAACAGAGTCCTGTTCATTCGTTCAGCTACCCCGTTTTGTTGAGGAGTGTAACGAACCGTATAATGCCTAGCAATTCCTTCATCTCTGCAAAATTCATCAAACTCTCTTGAACAAAACTCCAAACCATTATCAGTACGAAGACGCTTGATCTTCCTTCCAGTTTGGTTTTCAATAAGAACCTTCCAATTCTTAAATTTCTCAAACGCCTGACTCTTGTGTTTCATCATAAACACCCACGTCATTCTTGAGAAATCATCAATGATTGAGAGAAAATATCGAGCACCACCAAGAGAAGGTACTCGAGAAGGCCCCCAACAATCCGCATGAAGATAATCAAGAATCGCCTTCGTCTGATGAATTGCCTTCGAGAAACTCACCCGCTTTTGTTTCCCGATGACACAATGCTCACAAAACTCCAAATTAGCCACCTTGTGGCTATCAAGTAGTCCCCGTTTGCTCAATATGACCATGCCTTTTTCGCTCATGTGACCAAGGCGCATATGCCACAACATAGTCAAGTCTGAATTACTTTTCTCTGAACAAGATACAGAAGCGGAACCTGTGATCGTTTCACCCTGTAAAGTGTAAAGAGAAGAAGTACCTTTTATTGCTTTCATAACCACCAAAGCACCTTTCGAAACACGGAGTACACCATTCTCACTAGTGTATTTGAAACCTTTCGAGTCCAACATACCTAGTGAGATCAAATTCTTCTTAAGATCGGGAACATGGCGAACATCAGTGAGGGTTCTAACAACTCCATCATGCATCTTAATTTGAATTGTTCCAATGCCAACAACTTTGCACGGTGAATCATTACCCATGAAGACATGCCCGCCATCGAATTCTTCATATGTCACGAACCAATCCCGATTGGGACTCATATGAAAAGAACAAGCAGAATCCATGATCCAAGCAATAGGTGTACCTTTATAATCAACTACTGATAGTACCAAATCGCGTTCCGAACCGGAGTCGCCATTAGCCACAGCCGCTACCTGACCTTTTTCCTTCAGTTTAGGACAATTGTACTTCCAATGGCCTTCCTCTTTGCAATAATTACAAGCATCTCGAGGATTTGATCCTCGAGGTCTCGACTTTGATCTATCTTTATATCTCCCTTTTCCTTTGCCTCTTTGTGTTCGGTGTCTACCCCTATCATGACTTGTAGCTGATAAGCCGACGGGTTTGAGATTCCGAAGTTCCCGATGCTTGATGACGAAGCTCTCGGGAATGCAAGGCAGATCGAACATCTTCTAATGTGATGGTTTCTTTACCAACGACAAAGGAATTTACAAAGTTCTCAAACGAGGGAGGCAACGATACTAGAAGAATAAGAGCCGCATCTTCATCATCAATCTTGACATCCACATTTTTCAAATCCATCAAGATTGAATTCAATGCATCAAGATGATCTTTTAATGCTGAGCCCTCTTTCATTCTAAGAGAAAACAAACGTTGCTTCAGTAGCAACTTATTCGTCAACGACTTCGTCATATAAAGCTTTTCTAATTTATTCCACACACCGGCAGCCGTTTCCTCATCAGCAACCTCGTAAAGAACCTCATCT
This sequence comes from Artemisia argyi, assembly GCA_030686995.1. Lineage (NCBI taxonomy): Eukaryota > Viridiplantae > Streptophyta > Magnoliopsida > Asterales > Asteraceae > Artemisia > Artemisia argyi. Next base: position 28,317,979 of record CM060687.1, on the reverse strand, counting down.
GATAAAGATAGCAAAATAGTGGAATGGGCCTTTTCATCTTGTGAGGCATATTTCGCATCGGTCATATCAGCCGGTTTGGGTCCGGCTAGAGGAGCCCAAATACCTTGTTGTTTCAATAAGGCTCGAACTTTAATTCGCCATAAACTAAAATTACTTTTGCCATTAAACTTCTCAATACTACTAAGTGATGGTGATTGTGCTTGAGAAGCCATAATTAGTCAAATGGGTTTTGCTACTAAATAACAAATAATTGCCCTAATAACTGCTATGGAGCAAAGGCCAGAGTATAAAACCCAACAAGGAGTCAATCCACAAAACCAAATTCTAATTGTTCCCAAATCCTAATCAACAAACTCCTTCAACTTATCAAACAAGCAGAAGCAAAATCAATTGAGCAACAACAAAGCAACAAACCTGATGTCTTCAACTAATGAATCAGCCAGCCGCCAAACACCAAACGAATGTCAAGAAATTGATTCTTGAAATCAACCAGAAGCTGAACTTGATTCCCCAAACACGAATTGATATATGATCAGGTAACCCAAAACGAATCCACAACCTCAAACAATTGAAACTTGCTTCAAAACAATCAATTGGCTCTTGATACCAATTTGTTAGGATTTGGGAGCAAATAATCAGTGGCAAAAGTATAGTAGCAGCAGTTCAAAAACAGAAGCACAAAATTCAGAATAGGAAGAACAAGAGTTGTAGCTAAAATTGGTATTTTCTTATTCACTAAAAAGGTCTGAGGTTACAGCTTTGGTTATATAAGTAATATAACCGACATAAAAAAAACAACCGACATACAAAGAGAATTTTCCAGATATTTAGTAACTAGTGCACGAAAATTACCAAACTGCCCTTACAAAGCAAATTACTAAAATACCCTTAGGAGTATAAGTCACAACATCTAACACATATTCTGATCAAAAGTAAAAGCACCACCATGAGAGTGGCCAGGGGAAGGGTTTGAAAACAGTTGGGATAACCAATTTGGCGACATACATCCTAGTCAAAGTCTCGCCATCCAGAGGTAAGCTAAATAGGGAAAACCTCGTATGTTTACCTATTTTATTGTACTTAAAAGTATGAAACCAAATAACATAGTATCACCTAGAGAAACAAATATCAAAGGAATCATCAATAAGCATCTGCCTCGACGTCTCGGCTTGCGCCTCGCCTTTGTTAGTAAGAATGGAGAAATCAGTACTGCCTTGAATCCTCCCTTCAGCATTCCACGTACTCTGTCCATGCCTCACCAACACCACTCTTTTCGCAGCTTTTAACAGAGGAAACGACACCGTTCCACCTCAGATGATGAAGAAGTGTTGTTGAGTTCTGTTAGGCTTGATGAGGATGATGATCGAACTGTGAAGGAAGTGATTCTGATTGGTTTTGAAGTGAGGAAGAGAATGTTATGGCTGTGGTGGTTTTGGAGGAGGTGGTTGTTGCCGCCGGCGAGAGGGAGTCCGGTGGAGAGCATTGTTGTTTTTTTTGGCGGTTAAAAAAACAGAAATAAGAAATGTATGGTGACCGTTGGTTGATTCTAATTCTTTTTATCAACATTGTTATTCATAAGTGCACGTGTACTTTTTTTTAATCTTTTTATCAACTTAGTTATTTTACATACTAAGTTTTTGTTACAAACTAAGGAACAAATCCCCACCATCTATCTAGTTTGATCTAATGGTGGGGATTAACCTAAGATTTAATAAGACAACCTAAGTCCATGTTTTTTTCTTGTCCTTTTTGTCTATCTTATTTATTCATTTTTTTTTCCTTTTTTCTTTTCTTTCTTTTTTTATTCTTTTTTTCTAACTTCACGTTTTTTCTATAATTCAATTTTTTTTTTCTTTTTTTTTTTTTTTTTTTTTTTTTTTTTGCGTTTTTTTTACGCTTTTTTCGTTTTTCATACATATTCGTCGGTTTTTTACGTTTTCGTCAGTTTTCTTACGTTTTCGTTCGTTTTCATACATTTTCGTCCGTTTTCATACGTTTTCGTCTGTTTTCTTACGTTTTCACTCATTTTCATACGTTTTCGTCTATTTTCTTACGTTTTCACCCGTTTTGATACGTTTCGTCCATTTTAATACGGTTTCGTCCGTTTTCTTAAGTTTTCGAATTTTTTTCATACGTTTTCGTCTGTTTTCTTACGGTTTCGCCCGTTTTCATACGTTTTCGTCCGTTTTCATATATATATTCGTCCATTTTCTTACGTTTTCATCTGTTTTTGAATTTTTTTCATACGTTTTCGCCCGTTTTCATGCGTTTTCGTCCGTTTTCATATACATTCGTCCGTTTTCTTACGTTTTTGTCTATTTTCATACGTTTTCGTCCGTTTTCATATGTTTTCATCCGTTTTCATACGTTTTCGTCCATTTTTATACGTTTTCGTCCATTTTTATACGTTTTCATATGGTTTCAATCTGTTTTCATTCATTTTCGTCCGTTTTTATACGTTTTCGTCCGTTTTCATTCATTTTAGTTCGTTTTTAAATGTTTTCAAACGTTTTCATACCTTTCTGAATATCACAAGTGATATATTGTGATTATCAGAATATCACTTGTGATATTCAGAATATCGTGAGTGATATTAAATATCACTCGCGATATTCTGAATATCACAAGTGATTTTTAAAATTTTGTAACATGAAAATCACAAGTGATATTCAGAATATCGCAAGTGATATTCAAAATATTGTAAGTGATATATGAATATCGCAAGTGATATTCTGAATATCACAAGTGATTTTCAACAAATGTTCTGTGACATGAAAATCGCAAGTGATATTCCGAATATCGCAACTGATATTCTGAATATCAAAAGTGATATTCTGAATATAAATCACAAGTGATATTCAGAATATTACAAGTGATTTCACGCTTTTTTTAATTCACGTTTTTTCAAAAGTGATATTTTGAATATCACTCTGAATATCACAAGTGATTTTCAACAATTGTTCTGTAACATGAAATTCACAAGTGATATTCAGAAAATCACAAGTGATATTCTAAATATTACAAGTGATATTCCGAATATCACAAGTGATTTTCAACTAATATTTTGTAACATGAAAATCACAAGTGATATTCTAAATATCACACGTGATTTTCAACTAACGTTTTGTAATATGAATATCACTTGTAATTTTCTGAATATCACTAGTGATATTCAGATTATCACTTGTGATTTTCATGTTACAAAACATTAGTTGAAAATCACTTGTGATATTCAGAAAATCACAAGTGATATTCAGAAAATCACAAGTGATATTCCGAATATCACAAGTGATGTTCAACTAATGTTTTGAAACATGAAAATCACAAGTGATATTCTGAATATCCAAAAGTGATATTCAGATAATTACAAGTGTTATTCAGAATATTATAAGTGATTTTCACATTTTTTTAATTCACGTTTTTTTCACTTTCTTACGTTTCTTCTGTTTTTGTTCGTTTTCATATGTTTTCTTTCGTTTTTATACGTTTCTGAATATCACAATTGATATTATTAATATCACAAGTGATATTTTGAATATCAAATAAAATCACTTGTGATATTAAGAATATCAATTGTGATATTCAGAAACGTATGAAAATGGACGAAAACATATGAAAACGAACGAATACGTATGAAAGCGTAAAAACACGCCTGGAAAGGGACGAAAATGTATAAAAACTGCTGAAAAGTATGAAAACAGACGAAAGCGTCTGAAAAAAGACAAAATACATAAAAACGGACGAAAATGTTTATAAACGTATGAAAACAGATAAAAATGGATGAAAGCATATAAAAACAGACGAAAACGTCTGAAAACAGACGATAATGTAAAAAATTGATGAAAACGTTTGAAAGCAGATAAAAACGTCTGAAAACGTATAAATACTGCCGAAACGTATGAAAATAGACGAAAACGTTTGAAAACAGACAAAAATATACAAAAATGGATGAAAATAGACAAAAACGTATGAGTATCACCGAATATCACTTGTGATATTCAGAAACGTATGAAAACGTCTAAAATTGGCCAAAAAAAATTGAAAAACAGACGAAAACCTATGAAAATGAACGAAAATGTAAGAAAACAGACGAATATGTAGGAAAAAGGACGAAAACGTCTAAAAACGGACAAAAACATAAAATAATAGAGGAAAACGTATGAAATCAGACGGAAACATATGTAAACATATGAAACCGGACGAAAACGTATAAAAACGGATGAAATCGTGTAAAAACGGATGAAAACATATGAAAACGGACGAAAACGTATATAAACGTATGAAAACGGACAAAAACGTATAAAAACGGACGAAAACATCTGAAAACAGACAAAAACGTATATAAACGGATGAAAACGTATGAAAATGGACAAAAATGTCTGCAAACATATAAAAACTGACAAAAACGGATAAAAACGTCTGAAAACAGACGAAAACGTAAAAAATGGACGAAAACGTATAATAACGAACAAAAACGTCTGAAACAGACAAAAACGTAAAAAAACGGATGAAAACGTATAAAAACGGTAAAAAACGTCTGAAAACGGACAAAAACGTCTGAAAACGTATATAATCATGTGAAAACAGACAAAAACGGACGAAAACGTAATAAAATGAGAAAAAATTGTGAATTTATTTAAAAGAGAAAAGCTTGACTTATTTAAAAAAAAAACGTGAATTGGAAAAAAAAAAGTGTAACGTTAATTGGAAAAAAGAGCCAAAAAAATGAAAAAAAAAAAAAAGAAATAAATAAATAAATAAAGAAAGTGAATAATAAAAAAGACAAAGAAAAAGGAAAGAAAAAGACATGAACTTAGGTTTTCATGTTTAATCTTAGGTTAATCCCCACCATTAGATCAAACTAAATGGATGGTGGGGATTTGTCCCTTAGTATGTACAAAAAAACTAGTCCCTAAATGAACTTTTCTCACTATCTATAATGGAAAAATGGTCAAAAGTGAAATGTTGAGTTTTCAACAATGGTCAAATGAGAGAGAAAGTGAAATGTAATTAATACTCTTATTAAAACACCCCAATACTTAGAAGTACAATTATTTATTCACATTGTACAACCAAATTAAAGCATATCTACCAAATTAAATACAACCAATCAAACACAAATCGGGTTGACCCGGGACGCTTCAAACCCGGCGGGTTGACCCAGTTTAATTTGACCCGTTTTTGACAACCTAGCAAGTTGACCCGGTTTAACTCGACCCATTTTTCAACCAGAACGGTTCAACCGGTTGAACCAACCGGGTCGAACTGGGTTTCAAAACATTATCCATTACTTAAAAAAGTATAATGATTTATTCACATTGTACAACCAATTAAAAAACATATCTACCAAATTAAATACAACCAATTAAAACACAAACCGGGTTGACCCGAGACGCTTCAAACCCGACGGGTTGACCCAGTTTAATTTGACCCGTTTTTGACCCAACCTAGCAAGTTGACCCGGTTTAAATCGACCCATTTTTCGACCGGAACGGTTCAACCAGTTGAACCACCCGGGTTGAACCGGGTTTCAAAACATTATCCATTACTTAAAAGTACAATGATTTATTCACATTGTACAACCAATTAAAACATATCTACCAAATTAAATACAACCAATTAAAACACAAACCGGGTTGACCCGGGACGCTTCAAACCCGGCGGGTTGGCCCAGTTTAATTTGACCCGTTTTTTACCCAACCTAGCAAGTTGACCCGGTTTAAATCAACTCATTTTTCGACCAGAATGGTTCAACCAGTTGAACCACCCTGGTCGAACCGGGTTTCAAAACATTATGTTTAATTCCCAAATCTTCAAACTTTTATTATTTTTCGTTTATAACTTTTAAACTTTTTTTATCAATAAACTATTTGTCGATATAAAACCCCGTTGCTATGCACGAGTACTCGTCTAGTATATATATATATATATATATATATATATATATATATATATATATATATATATATATATATATATATATATATATATATATATATATATATAGTGTATCTTTATTTTCAGAACCCTGTTAAGTGCGGGAACTGCGAGAACTCTAATTGACCAATCACAATTTAGTAAATTGTTTTCTTTTTAATTTAATGTAATTAATTTGTAGGGGCATTAAGGGTAATTAACATTCACACACTCTTTAACTGATAATTCAAAATTTTCCTATAATCATGCCAAATATACGGTTTCTTATTTTACAATTTGATTTTCCAATTTTTTTTCTCTAAAATTCACGAATGATAATCAAACCCTAATCCAAAATTATTCTTTCATTCGAACACAAAAAAAACAAACATGGTTTCAGGATTCGCATACGGAAGATGACATTGTTGTGCAAGAGAACTAAATGATCAAACACTTTTATTATCTAAACAAGATCTGATTATTGAGAATGCGCATCATGATCAAGACGGCAATAATGGTTTCGTTTTTTTTTCTTTCAATTTATAATTATTAACTGAATTGCAAAACTATATGTTGAAGTTATGTTATTGAAGTTATGTTAATATAATGTGTACGTATTTACAAAGTCATCAGTCAAACACTATCATGGTCAAGACGACAATTATATGTTATTAAATCGTTCATTTGAATCATTAAAATGAATCATCCCATCGTTTCAAAAACTAAGGTAATCATATGTTATTAAATTGTTCATTTGAATCATTGCACATCAGATAACCATTTGTTAGTATGAATATTCCCATGAACATGCATGTTTATATATTACATGGTGTATATTTAATAAACAATGTGCGTGTACTAATTGTGGACAATTAGGCCACAATAAACGAGGATGTGAAAAGCCGACGTGCAAGAAAAAGTGATGAAAACATTGAGGAAGACGATGAAGATGAGGATCTTTATGAAGAAGAAAACATTGAGGAAGATGAGGAAGATGATGAACATGATCATTCAGATGACGAGTAAGATGCGGTCCAATAATCAAAATAAATGCAACTTTATTTAAGTTATTTAACAATTTTGTTTATGCATAATCCCTTTTTAATTGTTGGATTTATTGGTGTATTCGTTATGTACGCACTACTTTTGTAGTTGATGGTTTTTATTTTTTATTATTACACATGTAATAATAATGAATAAATGCATATTTATTCATGAGGACATGGTTGTTATCAGAAAAGACTTGTTCAACTACTACTAAGCTAATTGCAATATATTTGCAACTGGGTATGTATTTGAGAACATGTATGTTTACTTTATAGACAAGTTCAAATACATATTTGTTCATGCGAACATGTGTTCTAAGGATATAGTTGTTTAACATTAAAGAAGGCCTAACAGGTTATTCAGCAAACATTTTCAAGAAAACAGATATTTTCGTAGAACAAGTTTATACTTTGAAACATGTATTTTCGTATAATAAACTACTAGTTATAATACCTGTGCACGCACAGAGTTTTTAAAATTTCGTTTTGATTATTTATTATTATCGATTAAGAAATAAACCACTTAACATTTTTCAAATAGTTTTACTTAGTGGACTAAAAATAAAAAATCATATGTATATATGTTATAATCTACCTATTATTTTAGAATGGTTTTGGATTAAAAATTATATTTTATTATTCAAGCAAAATCACATGATGATACTTGACTTGCATGAGATGTTAGTGATATATGCTTTTAATTTTGCAAACCCGTGCTATCAATTTACGATGTGTTTTGTAATTCTGGTATTTCTTTTACTTATATTTTCGTTAATATATGTAGCATATTTAGATAGCTTTGAAGATTGATTCGTTTCCTTGATTATAAATAACCATCATACCATGTTTAATATACCTTTTTGTTTGAAAATTTGTATTTTCGTAAGTTTGTGCTATTTACTTCTCATGTTTAATCACAAAAATAGCAAATTAACATAGATGCTTACAGTATAGTTTCTTTATTACATAAAGAGAAACTAAAAAAATGTAATAGGTAGAACTCAAATTTAATCTTACGATTATTTATAATTTATAAGAATAATTTTTCTCTAAACCCGAACTATATAAGGAAATTATTATTACTTGTATAAGTAAATTATAAATGCATAAAAAATGACAAATTACATCCGCAAATCTTTTAGGATTGTTTGAATCCTTACCGACCTTTCACTTTAATGCAACTTTCTTCACAATTGACATAAATCATCAAGGTAAAACACACTCATATTTTAGACCGTTGGTTGACACCCATAATGTTATCAATGACAGGAAACACCTGCTAAGTTTTATTAATTTATTCAAAGACAAATTACACGCCGAAAAGAATTCCTACCATAAAATTCCCCATATAGGCACTAAAACACATCTTTGGTACGTTAACCTTCCATGACAATCATTTGTTGATACTTAATCCTCCTCTAAAAAGCGCACACAACAAATTGCATTACACTTTAGTGTGTGCGATAAGATCATAAAACTGTAAAAACCACTAACATGTTGCATTATAGTGAGGATAACAACAAAGTTAGTCATAACATCAAATCAGAAATCTTCAGATTAGAATTAAAGGGGTGTTTAGTTATGGTTATTAAAGGTGCTTATTGGCTTATTCAATTACCATAACACAATAAGTTTATGATAAAACTATAAGCTTTTTGAGAAGCTTAGTAAAAAACCTCTGAACTCCCAACTAATTCTATCATGGCTTAGTGTGTTTATAGTAAAAACACAATATTAAGTGTAGAAATTTTTAATAAAACATTAAAAAAAATTACTAAAAGTTGGTATGTATAACAAAAAAGTTAAACTATAAAAAAATTTACTAAAAACTATCAGCTAGATAAGGCATAAGCCAAAGTGCTGTTGAGGTCTCTTTCAGATTCTATTCATAAGCAAAAAGGGGTTTACACATAAATCATAAGTATAGAATAATGGTTGTATCTCACATCCGTGATTACCAAGTCAATAACATTATCGCAGTATAGTAACGTAATAACCTAATTAAAAACTATATATTCTTACTGAACAATTCTCATGTACATACTTTTAATTCCTTTACAACAACCAACTATTATTATTATTATTATTATTATTATTATTATTATTATTATTATTATTATTATTATTATTATTATTATTATTATTATTATTATTTATTATTATTATTATTTTTTGAAACATCAAGTCAATAAATAAAGTTAGGTTATCACCTACGTAGTTTTTCTTTTCTTGATTTAGGAGGTGATTCTTATCAAATAAGGATTATGATGCATGCATTTTTTTATAATTTAAGGAAAACACCTTCTATATTAAATAATAACTATCTAGCCGATGTTTTTTTTTTTTTTTTTTTTTTTTTTTTTTTTTTAATAATTAGCTTTGTATAACATTTTTAACTGACAAAGATGTTGAGTTTGAGGTTAATGTTGTTGTTTAACTTTAACTATTGATATCATGTTGTACAAAATGTGCGAGTTTAGTGGCACATAATGAGCGTTGATAAAGTTAAAATATGTTCCGTAAAGTTTTTAAAATATTTTTATGGATATCCATATATAATTTTTAAATAACAATTTCATGAGTCGTTGTTATAAATTTTTATAGATATCACAGTAACTCATGCTTATCATTTGATATTTATATTCCCGTTACTAATAATTTAACCGTATTTCAAACCCGTGTACGCATAAATTAAACTTTTAAATAGTAACATGAGTCCTTATTTAAAAAAAAAAAATCTAATGGATGAAAGTTTAAAACTAACATTAGTTTAAAAAATATTTAATGTATATTAAAACTAATTCACATATTTATCAAATTTATTTTAATAGATGAAAGTCAAAAAAACTAATAATATTACTCATGTAATTTTAAACAACGTTAACATTATAAAGTATAGGGGGTATGAAGTGTAAGGGGTTATTTGTTTATTATCTAAAGTTATTAAAAACATGGAGACTTATAATTTTACACTTAACCACTAAGGTTTTATTAATTACCTCATCTTTTCTTAAGTTTTTATTTTCATAAATTTGACACCTACATTTTTATGTGTTTTTTTTATCAATCAAATTCTCCACCAAATTTATTAAAGTTTGACCAAAATCAATTCAATTTTGACTTTTTATTGGCCAATCACGTTGCTCGGTTTTGCTTATGTGTCAAAATTGAGCTCTCCTATTGGTCCAATTTTTTTTTCAATGAGAAGGGATTTGCAAAAACACTCCGAAATGATGTAATTCTTGTATTATATAAAAGATTTGCCAAAACACATAAAATTAAAAACATGTGTGTTTTTTGGACATACATGTTTGTAAAACATACATGTTTTAAGCATTTATGTTAATAAACTTCATGTTTTAATCAATCATTTTTTTAAACATACATTTTAATAAACTTCATGTTCTCAAATGTATATATATGTTTTCATTTGTTAGCTTTTTAAGCACCATCCAAAGTTTCACTTAAAAAACCATGAAAGTTTTACTTTATAACATACATGTTTCACATTATAACATACATGTTTCCTTTTAAAAAACCATGAAAGTTTACCTTTATAACTTAAACGTACATGCATTAATATAAACAATTTAAAGAACCATGAATAACTACTTTCCAAAAACCACATTTCATTATCTGACTTTCTGCATAACCAAATTATTCAAACATAAGCATTGTAGTTCTTAGAAATGTACCAAGAAGTTCAGATCAGTTTCCACAAATTATTAATTCTGAAAGAAAACAAAATACCCATAAAAGCAAACTCAAAAGACCATTCCTAATAACCTCTTGTTCAGAACTATTTCTAATAAGATAAACCAATAAACAAGTCATAAAATATGTGCATTAAAATTGTTCATGCATATCTTTCCATTCAAGTGCTTCTAAGCAGGACTTTTCTAGTCTTCACAACAGCTTTCGTAGCTTGCATATCGGACATGTCTGCCATAATTTTATCCAAATGAATGTTGCACTCTGCAAGCAATAGTCGCACATCATACTTCTTTCTTAATTTTGCCAACTGGTTTGTTTGCTTTCCTACTATCATCCTCTATTGCACAATCCCACCTTGCTATATTGTACCCCATGTAATGCTTCATGTGGCGCATAACGAATATGCCACAATCATTTGGCCTACCATCAGTTTGCCAATGAAACTCCCCACGAGTAACACATGTCTTCAATATTTGAGCTGTTTTCTCATGCTTTCTTTCTCTCATGAAGCTCCCAAAATTCTGGTGTTGCAATCATTAACGTTTCAATAAGTAGTATTTCATAAACAAACTACTAAATCACAATGAAAAAAAGGACAATTACTATTTATTAACAATCATTACATAAACAACCTCAAGTTGTACAAACACACCCGTATTTACATATAATTCATTATCTGTTTTTAGTGAAACAACTATGTTATTGACCCATCTAACATATTTGTGGCCAAACAAACAAGCTTACATACATGTTTCAAAGTATAACCTTATTCTACGAACATAGTCAAACAACTATGTTATTGACCCACCTAATATATTTGTGACCAAACAAACAAACAAACAAGCTTACATACCTGTTTTAAAGTATAATCTTATTTAAAATCCATAATCATAAAACATTCAAAACATATTTGTTCACAAAAATTGGATTAATTTGTGTGATCGTGTGTGCTTTTTAGGTGATAATGTTTGTAATCACGATAATAAAAGCACAAATTAAAAAATTACGATAATACCTTTCATTGCACCTCTTTGTAGTTTGTTTACCAAAAATTGGATTAATTTTTGTGATCGTGTGTGTTTTTTAGGTGATAATGTTTGTGATCGCCGCTGCAATTGATTTGGGGTTTTAGGTTATAATGTGTGTGATCGTGTGTGCTTTTTGGAAAATAAGATATGATTATTTGATGTTTTATTTGATTTTAATGGACATGATCATTATCCCTGGAAAATAGAAGAAATAATACCGGATTTCAAGCATACAGTTATTAAGCATGTATCAAAGTTAAATACCATTTATGTCCTTTTCATAAATGTTCCAGGAAATCACTTTCAATTTATTTACAGAAATGCCATGGAACATTCTCATCCATTGATCAAGTTAATCTAAGTGTAGAAAGTGGGTTCTCGCAGTTCCCGCACTTAACAGGGTTCTGAAAATAAAGCTTCCCTATATATATATATATATATATATATATATATATATATATATATATATATATATATATATATATATATATATATATATATATTCTCTAATATAATAAGGTTATGTACAAGTAGCATTAAAAATTGGTTTAATGCTATGATGTGGACCGACTAATTTAGCACCAATATACACCTCCTTTATGCAATACTCTTTCTCAAGTAAAAATGGAAAAGTCAAACAGCTAACATTGTTCCGGTCTTTATCCTTCTTCAGTTATTTTCGTAAATATTAATGAGCATTCAAAAATCTTCTTCAATACGCTTCTTATTTTAATTCAGTCATCGGCAGTTTCATATCAACGTGTTATACAAATCATCCCAAAATAAGTTACAATTTCTCATTATACCTTTGATTCAGTCATTAGCATCAACCCTACCAATTCACTCTGCAAGTGATTTTCATGCTGTCATCATAGAAGAATGGTGGTAAGTACGAATCATCAATTATAATAGATTAAGGGTTTCGATTTATATATTATAGTTGTTTGGTTTCAATTCAATTATACTATGTTTTTCTTTGATTATGTTTCAACTCAATTATAATATGTCCGTGATTTATAAGAACCCTTAAAGGAGAATTGGGGATTCTACTAATTGTTATGTAATGTGTTATTCTTTATTTTATTTTATTTTGCTTTCCTTTGATTTTATCTACTTTAATTTTTTATATATACTTTTGATTCTTATTTTGAATGACTGTGGTGTTGATTGTAGAAACTTGCAACTGGTGAGTATTACAAAAAAACTTTTATATGTTTATGATGTTATATGTAAGATTTTGGAGACTAATTCTATGCTTTCAATTTGATATTAAGGATTTATTTGAATATCATGAAGAAATATGATCAATCTCAATATGGAAGCGTTTACTCAGAACCTACAGACTTACATGGAACAAAATATGGAGCTTGTAGAAGGTATGTCAAAGAATCTTGAATCAAAAGTTATTTTTTCTAACAGAGATGACAGTGAAGTTTGTCAATCCATCAGTATCATTTTGCCATCCGAATTACATGGTCTAGAAATCATAATTTTTAATAATGTTTGAAATTTTTCTCTATGTTTTGCAGGTTGAATATGCAGATAACGGCATGATAATGTTGATAAAGATCTTCTCATATTTGCATTTTATGGGTTTGATGAAGTGCGTGAACAAAAAAAAAAGATCGAATATCATATAAAGAGGTATCTTATGGTTGAGTTTTATCGCCAAGATCAAATATACCTTTAATGAACCATTATCAGTAAGCAATTAATAATAAGCATCATCTTTTTGGATGTTTTGTACTTAGGTAGTTAGGTACAAGGTTAATATGCAGTTTCAAGATGGCACAAGAAGTGGGTCTTTCCTCTTATTCGATAGAGAGGTACATAAATTGATTGACAAATCTAGGGAAATGGTGTACATGCAAAAGCACGTATAAATTTTTCGGCTTATCATTTTCTGATGTGATATATATGGGACTGCCTTTATACAATGTCTTTTATTAACTCAACATCCTTTTTAATTAAGTGTGGTGATGTTGGTCTTTAAGACATAAAAAACAGTCAGAAAATATATAGTTTTCCGAAGTTTACAAATGATCTCATTGTTATTAATGAGTTGTCCAAAAGAACGGAAGTCGATCATGTTACTACTCTTTTGAATTATGTACTTCCATAATTCTTCACATGTCAAAATGGGTCATTCTTGATTTTATGGCGGGTTAGGTTGGCCGGAAATATGATGTTTACTTTTATGGCGTCGTTAGTTGACCAGCACTATGATAATATAGAAAAGGGAAAAGAAAAGTTGAAAACCTTGCTTACTTTTGCATTACACAATTGGTATAACTTCTCTTATATTGTTTAGGCATGTTCTTCAGTACAAATGAGCTGCTAGAGGCAATGGAGATATCATTCCACGTTGCGCCTGCTGAGGAAAGTACTATTCAGCAACATTTACTGGTGCCTGGATATTGTCCCAAGTCAATTGTTCAAATTCCTATGGTCGATGTTTCGCTTTCTTCCTTTATCCCCATTTTTTTGACCGAACACGCATTGGTTGAACATCAACCGTCTGACAATGGCAAGGGAAAAAGGAAATTTCAAGAAAGCGGTGTCTTACACTTACGTCCTGCGAACAAAAGTGTGAAGGGTCACACCATTTTGAATGCGGACACACATGGTTAGTTTTTTAAACGTGTTGTCAATACCCCCTGGCTGAATGCTAATTTTGGTTTATGTTACACAATCTCTACGGTCTAATTTAGGCTGAATGCTGATTTGAGTATGAGTTTGAGCTGGTGATTTAATACGTCGTTTAATTGAAGTAATAGTAAATAGATACGGTTTAAATAGTAATAAATAAAATGTTTGTAGTTCTTGATTTGACTTTTTAGTAAAAGCAAATTGACCCATTCATAACAGGTCACAATTGCCACCTCTAGGAACATTCACTACTGTACATGTTACGGCATATTTTATCATCTACTTGTACGTTTCATGTTGCTGAACAAAATACAATTACATGTGGAGGAAGCCGTTTTAGAAGATAAAGGGAAACTTATTGTGCGTGCTCCCCCAACTAGAAGTGACATGCTTCATGCATGTGACATAGCAGAGGTATATAACTACGTTATAATAGTTATTACTATTACTATTCGTGTAGCCAACAATGTCTCATTTTTTATGCAACTGACATGAATTCAATATATTCTTTTTAACAAACTCCATAGGACGTGGCAATTACATATGATTATAATCGGCTACCAAGGTGGAAGCCTACTTTGTGTAGCTTAGATATGGAAATTGTACTTTTTTAGCTTAAAAGTGAATGGATAAAAGGAGGTTTGGGTCACAGTGGGTAATTATTGGAATGGGTTGAAATGGATACTTGAATTGACCTTGAACACTTTTTATACTCAAATTATCAAATTTTCTATACAAATTGTGTTTCTCTTATATGGTTATGCAAATCGTAATACTTCAATATTGATATGACTTTTACTAGGGTTGCTTATTGCGGTTTTGCTCTTGGCAGAAGTATCCTGTGGAATCTGTTCCAGAGGCTATGATGCGAGAAAATATTCTTCATGGAAAGATGGCATTACCTAAACATCAGGTATTAAACCAAATTATATATAGAGTTATTATTATGAGAAATCAATGTATTACTTATAACTTTGAGGGAATAGGAGAGAAATATTTATCATAAAAGCCTAAAAGGTAAAAGGGGGTAAATGGATTTATTTAAAATGTGTACATCTACAGGTTTTTTTGGGTGGGAATCTGAGCTTCCAGCAGATGGGAAAACGGGCATGATTGACATCCTTATTTCTGGTAATCTGGAGAACAATGATCGTGCTAAGACTATGATCAACGCGATAGTGTTGGAGGTGAGTTTTTACACTTTTTTTTACTATATAACAAACATTGCATACGTTGTTTATTTTCAATTGAGTAATAAACTATTTGATTTGTTTAATCAAAGAAACTCCTCAATTTCATTCTGATCATATCATTTTGGTGAAGGCAAACAACCAGAAGGCTGCAAAGCCACCGAAGATATTCGAGTTTAAGATGGGCGATTTTTTATGGGAATGGATATGAGGCACTGCACTAAAGAGATTTGAATGGGGATGTGGATGTTGTGCCTTGAAGACGCAAACATGAGAAGATAAAAAGGCCACCAGCAATGTGGACAATTCCTTTGAGGTGAACCAAGTGCCATCAGTTGCTGATAAACTTGTACCTACCGCCAAGCTAAACAAGGTATGACAGATTCCATGATTGCATGCTCTGATTTTACGTGTTATGCCTACAGGTAAAGAAATTGATAGGTCGGGCGGGTGGGCTGGTATTGGGTCAAAACGGGTATTTTAATATGGGTTCACATGAATGGAATGATTTGGAAATTTTTATTATTTGTTGATAATCAATGTACAAATCTTTGTATCAGGTTTGTCATCACCCTTCATTATGCGTTGCACTGCTTTTCGGATTTATCGAGTGCTAACGTTCAACTCATTACTTGCAGGATCTTGGTATACAATGGTTGAGAAATACTAATGCTGATTTTGGAGATCAAGGTTGAGAAATACTAACGCACAAGTTGCGGTTTAAGCGGCAATAAATTGAGTGTTCGTCCATTAATTGGCAGAAGATTTTGGAGATCAAGTTTTCAATTTTAGACATTAGTAATCCAAGTGTATAGAGTAGTTATCATGAAAGATTTGGACAATGCATACTTTAAGTTAAAAGATGTGTACTTATGCAAATTGAACCTTGCTTCAATCGTATTTATGAAAGTGAATTTGCTCTATAAAATTATGTGCCAATTCCTTTTGCGATATACGAAAAACTGTTGCTATATTTTAAACGTATTTGTTGAATTTTGGTAATGTCTTCAAAACTGCAACAAATGTTGTGTCTAGAGAAGTAATATGCTCGGTCCAAGGCGCGCATTGGTTTAGTTGAAGAGGAAGAGGATTCGACTGATGTGGCCTTTTACAGTGACAAGGAGAGTTTTGATGCCCTTGATTACGAAAATGCGTATTTAGCATTTGACCCGTAGATATCTCCAAAGTTTCATTATTAGCTTTTTATAACGTATAGACAAGTACTTGAAGGCATATCATCACGGCATGGATTGAGTTTTGAATCGATAGGCGCTCACACAAATCATTTTATGTTCGAGACAATCAATTTTACAATCGCCAACACTTGGACGTTTGTTAGTTTAATTGTAACAAACTCAATTGCTTATCGGATAATTGACGCATTGTCTCATTCTTTCTTTTATATATTAAATGGAACATGTTTACATTATCAGTTTTCTTATCATCTCATTTCTTTATTTCTTATAATGAACGCATTGTGTTATTCTTTGTTTTATATTTTAAATGCAACAAATTTACGTTATTACTTTTCTTATCATCTCATTTCTCTATTTCTTTAAAAACGTACCCGTTGTCAACGGGTCTTCTAAGCTAGTATATATATAGAATGAGGTTCATGTGAGATAGTTCTTAAAGTAGAATAATATAAGAAGCTAATCACATGATGACAAGTGGAAATTAATTCTCTTAATTAGATGAAATTGCAATTTTGATGACAAGGGCATAATAGGTATTTTAACACCCACTTTTATCTCCATCAAACTATTATTATGTTCTCTGACTTTAGTGTAAAATCAAAACCGTCCCTATTTTCTTCAACCTTACTAATGACCAACCCCATCTCACATTCTCACGTACCATTTCTTAACCACGACAATATAAAAAATCTCCGGCTAGCCATATTTACTTCTACTTCTACTCACTTTTATAGACAACCCATAGCATTTCTCAAATGTCGATCTCTCTTAGTTTTAGATGTTAACGCATGCATGATTTTTGCCTTTTTCGAAGTTTGGCGAAGTTTAAGTGATACTCAGTTAACTTCTATGAATGATTCATATAGTGTAGGGATGAGCTCAGGACTAGCACCGTTTCGGTGGTATTGGTTTTTTTCCCGACCAAAAACCATAGTCCCGTTCCCGAAACCAATCGAGTACCGGTTTTTGTATCGGTTCAGGTTTTTTGATACAGTCCCTTTCAAGAACCTTTTAGATTAAAAAAAATGCACATACTCACTATCATTAAATATCTATAGTAAAACTTTGGTTGTGAGATGTAATACGTACTATTCAATATTGTATCATCAAACTTTCATGCATTGATATGATATACTATTATATGTAGCATAACTGTAATGGAGCATATATGGTTAGAATCTCGGTTAGAGTTTCACATTCAAATGCATTATCTTTGTATAACATCTTACTATATAAAATGTCAACAAAATGTATGGCATGTGATGAGATTGATACTTAGAGAGCTATAGTTACTTTCAAGAATTATCACTGTTCTTCAAGATCGTCTACGAGAATGTATTTTATTAACTCATAGTTCAAAGTTCAAACCTTTGGTGCATCGTTAATGAATTTCATCACTAATATTTAGGTTGCATCGTTAATGATAGATGTTGTATCATTATGTAACTTGTAGTGTATCAACGTATTTACGTATGAATCACTTCCAAAAAAAATGTACGGATTTTTTTTGTATTAATATCCTATCATGCATCACCATGGTTTCTCGTTTATTTGTGTTTGTATGTACAAAAATAAAAATACATATATAAAGTGATACAGGAAGATGAATCAAATAATAAAAAAGTTGTGTTAAAAGTCAAAGGATTAAAAACCACTAGCAAAAAGGAGCGTAAATTTAGTCTTCATAAATTGGCCATTATTTTCAAGATATTCACATATTTGCCATTACCTCAATTTAAATAATTAATATTATTATTGATACATCCAATGGCTAAGATCGCTTCATATTCTTCCTATTTTAAAGACTAACTTACGTTAACCTCCCTATATATATATATATATATATATATATATATATATATATATATATATATATATATATATATAGGGTGTGGTTATTCTAAAAAGGGCCTTATAATAAAAAGTGTAGGAAGGATTGTGGGAGTAACATGTGTCACCCCCTTGCCACATCATATGACATGTGTCACCCCACCCCCACCCACCCCCCCCCCCCCCCCCCCCCGCCCCGCCGAAAATAAAAATTTCCCGCCAAAAAAAAAATTTTTTGGGGCAAAAAAAAAAAAAATTCCTGCCAAAATTTTTTAGTACATCACAGTTATAAAGTTACTGCATCACGGTTATAAAGTTACTGCATCACGTCTACTGCATCACAATTATGATTTTACTGCATCACGGTTACTGCATTCATGGTTTTAATGTTACTGCATCATGGTTATAAAGTTACTGCATCATGGTTATAAAGAAACTGAATTATCATAAGTTTTATGCATCATATATGTATGTAACTGCATCACAATTAAAATACGATTCTTTTTTAAGTTTTGGTGCATCTTTATTATAAGTTACTGCATCATATTTAATAGTTTAGTGCATCAGCTATGTTGCAGTAACTTATAACCTTAATACACTAAAATTTAAAACTATGATGCAGTAACTTTTATAATTGTGATGCAGTAACTTTATAACTGTGATGCACTAAAAATTTTTGGCGGGAAAAAAAAATTTTTTTTGCGGGGGTGGGGGGTGGGTGGGGGGTGGGGGGTGGTGACATGTGTCATATGATGTGGCATAGGGGTGACACATATCGCCCTCACAATCCTTCCTACACTTTTTATTATAAGACCCTTTTTATTTTAACCCATACATATATATATATATATATATATATATATATATATATATATATATATATATATAGGGATGCGTTATATGCAGTACCATTCTTATATACAGTACTTTACAGTACCATTTAGGGCAATCTAGACCATTGGATCATTAAATCAATGGTTAAAAATACAAGGTGGCATTTTTGTAATTAATTCAAAATTTTTTTGCCTGGAGATCATATACTAAGGGCATAATTGGGATTCTACAAAAACAAAAAACACACAAAAATGCAGTAACCGCTTGTTTATTTTATTTTGATAACGAAGTACCAAAAAAAACGGGATCAACTTGCACCCATGATTAGACGGAAATTAAATTTCCACTATCTTCTCATAATTTTCAACTACAATCATCATTATATATACCGATTACAACACACAGCTACTATCAAAAAAACACACACATTACTGGGTTTTGGAGATCGATTGAAAAAAAATTGGTACAATTCAATCGTTTGATAATTGAAGACAAATGACAGGTAACCTAATCGTGTTGTGATTTTGCTTATAATTATAGTGATTTTTTTATTTTTATTTTAATTTTTTTTTACAATGACGAGTATAAATTTATTTTTTGTTAAATTATTTGAAAATGAAATTGAAAAGGGTGATGCATGTGTGTTACTATATGGTTACTTTTTTATTGATAAGATGCAATTGGTTGTCAAAGGTTTGATTTGATATTGTTTAAAGGTTATGAATCGATATGGTTTAAAGTTTATGAAAATGATCACTAAGAAATTAGAACATGGGTGTTTGGGTATGGGTACGAGTAATGAACATGGGTATGAGTAATGAACATGTGTGTTTGGTTTTGGTTAATGCATAGTATGCTAATTCAGTAAACAAAAAAACATAATATAAACATGGATGTTTGGTTTTGGGTATGAGTAATGAACATGGGTGTTTGATTTTGGTTTTGGTTTTGGGTGTTTGGTTTGGGTATGGTTATGGTAATGTACATGGGTGTTTGAATGAAGAAGTAACTTGGGTGTTTGAATGAAGAAGTAACTTGGGTGTTTGGGTAAAGGAAGAATAACATATTTAGTGAGTCAGTAGTGTACATTGTTGTATGGGTATGGGTACGAGTAATGAACATGGGTATGAGTAATGAACATGTGTGTTTGGTTTTGGTTAATGCATAGTATGCTAATTCAGTAAACAAAGAAACATAATATAAACATAGATGTTTGGTTTTGGGTATGGGTAATGAACATGGGTGTTTGATTTTGGTTTTGGTTTTGGGTGTTTGGTTTGGGTATGGTTATGGGTAATGTACATGGGTGTTTGAATGAAGAAGTAACTTGGGTGTTTGGGTAAAGGAAGAATAACATATTTAGTGAGTCAGTAGTGTACATTGTTGTATGGGTATGGGTATAGTTTGTGTTTTGATATGGGTAAGTAGCAGGTGTGTTTTTTTATATTTGAAAAATAGATTGAAGATCATAGTATGTAACAGGGTTTTTAGATATTGGTTAATGCATAGTATGTAACAGGGGTTTTAGATATTGGTTAAAGTTTACGAAATGTGTTTTGATATGGGTAAAATAAAATAATAGTGTTTGACATTTATGTTTAAGCTGGAAAAACATTATAAAAAAGTTGTAATGAATATGGTTTCATAAGTAACATGGGTGTTTTCATAAGTAACATGGGTGTTTTTAGATAATGAAATTATAATAAAATGGTTTTATGGATGAGTAAACAGGTGTGTTTAGATTATAGTAATCATGATAGTTGTAGTAAACATGGGTGTTTAGATATGGGTTAAAAATGAAGTAAAATGATTCTTATTTGGTAAACAAGGGTGGTTGGATTTAGATGATTTAAAGATGTAGTTAACAGTGGTGTTTGGGTATAAGGAAATCCGGAAAAAAATAGTGTAAGAATGTGTAATGTGCATGGTTGTTTTGACTGGTCTCTTAGCTTTAAATATAGTTATGTAACAGTGTGTTTTTTTATATTTGAAAAATAGATTGAAGATCATAGTATGTAACAGGGTTTTTAGATATTGGTTAATGCATAGTATGTAACAGGGGTTTTAGATATTGGTTAAAGTTTACGAAATGTGTTTTGATATGGGTAAAATAAAATAATAGTGTTTGACATTTATGTTTAAGCTGGAAAAACATTATAAAAAAGTTGTAATGAATATGGTTTCATAAGTAACATGGGTGTTTTCATAAGTAACATGGGTGTTTTTAGATAATGAAATTATAATAAAATGGTTTTATGGATGAGTAAACAGGTGTGTTTAGATTATAGTAATCATAATAGTTGTAGTAAACATGGGTGTTTAGATATGGGTTAAAAATGAAGTAAAATGATTCTTATTTGGTAAACAAGGGTGGTTGGATTTAGATGACTTAAAGATGTAGTTAACAGTGGTGTTTGGGTATAAGGAAATCCGGAAAAAAATAGTGTAAGAATGTGTAATGTGCATGGTTGTTTTGACTGGTCTCTTAGCTTTAAATATAGTTATGTAACAGTGTGTGATCAGTAGTTTAGATGTTTGAAGCTTGAGTCACAAAAACATAGTGTAAGTGAGCACATTAAGGGGTGTTTGGTTCAGGGTAAGTTGTAGTAATCTATTTGTTTTATCATTGTTACTGATGCACCATTAGTTCATTATAGGTTAGTCTAAGTTAGTTAAGTCATAAAAACAATAGGCTAGTAGTAAAAAGTCAACATATTGCTTAATCTCCATTACTGTTTGCATAAGTAGGATTATGAACTTTTGATTCTTGCATATAGTTAGAAATAGAGTATACTTTTGTTAATATAATCTCAAATTAGTTAAATACATCATATAGGTAGAAATCTAAGCCATCATAATTCAACTTAGTCAAACATGTGGTGCAATCAAAAAGTCAATAAGTTGTTTCAAACCAACCTGATCTCAATTAGGTGTTAAATTTGATGTTTATAAGTGTGTGGAAGATAACTAGATTACTATAAACATCAATGTTACTTCATTTAAAAATATAAATTTCATTTAGTAATGCTTATAAAGCGTTTTAATTTGATGTTAATGTGCATATGACAGATTTTATGAGAACCGGCAAGGCCAAGGGCAAGGCAGTTGTTGAAGAACCTGATGACATTATTGATGTAGAAGAAGAGGAGACGGACGACGATTTTGTTGAAACAGCGTGGGACAATTCAGGTAAATTTTTTAAAAATAAGTATCATTAAAATTTAAAAATAATAAATGAGAGTTAACATGGTGTTAATGTATACATATTAGGATTTAGGAGAAGTCAAAGGAAGAAAGGAAAAGAAATAGCGGATGAAGGAGTAAGTGATAAAAATGGTGCTGGTAACAATGGTAAGCATACATGTTTAGTTGTGAATATATGTTAGTAACAATGGTAAGCATACATGTTTAGTTGTGAATATCTGTTAGTATGTTGTTAAAATATGATGTCAATGGTTAAATCTGTAGAAACAGGGGTGTTTGGATATGGTTGTAAAATGAATAAAACATATATTTAATGAGTCAAAAAATTGAATGTTTGTATTATATTTAGTAAAATGAATAAAACATATAGTTAATAAAAAAATCAAAATGAATTGTATTGAGTAAAATTGCATGGGTGTTTGGGTACTTGGTAAACGTTACTGTAAATGTTAGTGGGAGTTAGTACATCGGTGTTTTTATGTAGATGATTTGTATTTGTTGCAGGGAAAAATGAAAAAAAACCGAAAAAGAGATCAAGAGATATTAAGCTGTTGACAGAGATGGAAAAGGCAAATGATAGTAAATTTGGAAAAGATAAAAAGCAAAAATTAGTAATACCAAAAACAAAGGCAGGAACTAGTAAACCACCTTTGGAAAAAATGGCATCCCCTAGTAAACAAGTTACGGTGAAAACTGCATCAACTAATTTTCAATCTAGGTCTAGCCCAAAAAGCTTATACCATGCATGCTCAACTCTTAGGCCGCATCAAAAAGCATGCTTGGAACAAATAGGATTCGGAGGGGTGGTTGACTTCAAAATGGACGGTATTCCATCCAGGTTGGGTCTTTATGTGGTAGATAATTTAGATGTGAAGGAAATGGAGATTAAGTTGTCAACAGGTTCAATCAGATTAACAAAGGACTTAATAGCAGAAATGCTTGGAATAAAAAACGAAGGGATTGATATTGAAGCTGTTGAGTCAAAAAAAGATGAAAATATGGTGGAGAGTTGGAATAAACAGTATGAGGGTGTTAAGGACATTAAGCCGGCTGATGTTAAGTTCATGATTAGGCAATCTAAAAAAGCAGATCTAAATTTCAAACTGAACTTTATTGTTCTTTTTACTTCTGTAATGGGAAGGCTTAAGAATAAAGGCGTATGTGATTTGAAGATACTAGATTACATCACACCAGACACGAACCTTTCAAACATTAATTGGTGCGATTATATTTGGAAGTGTATAAAGTCGTGCAAAATTGGATGGAAAAAGGGAAAAAAGGATTGCTTCTTCCTTGGTCCACTGACATTTCTTACTGTAAGTGATTTTCGGTATCAATAATTACAATTGTTATTGTTAAAATTTGTTGGTATGCATTAATGTTTTTAATGGATCATAAAAAAAATAATAATGTAATTATTAATTGTTTATGAAACAGTTATGTTATGTTGATGGTACAAAATGCAACACTTTTAGCGTTGGACGCAACAGACCACCAACAAGTGTATGGACATCAGAGTTGCTAAGTGAAAGGGAAAATGCAGAGGTGGTGGCAGGAGGTTTAGGTCTTGGAGAGACCGAAGGTCCTTTTGTTGAGGAAGAGGAGGATTCAGCGCCGGAGAATGTAGAGGTAATATGATGTGTTTTTTTAAATATTGAATTGTGTGCATAGATGTTGGATAAAACATAATGAATTATTGATTTACATGTTTATCAGGGATGCTTGTGGTTGTTAAACAACTATGTTAAGTGTATTATCAAAGAACGGCAAGGGTTTGAGAAGACGTTGGATGCTGCAATAAATATGACCAAGGGGGACATTGATTTGAGTGGTTTGATTGAAAAGTACACTGAAGCGCTGAAGAACCCAACGATTGTTAACCCATTGGTTGCTAACCGACCAAACAGCAATGTAAAGATGGATATGCCAAAAGAACAGGAAAATGTACAAAAAGAAGGAGTCGATAATAGGGCTAGCTTAGAAAACATAGTTGAGGAAGGATCCCAGTTCGCAACATACGAAAGGGGAAGCGGTTCTGGAACAGGAATGGAAGGAATGGAAGATTGGGGACAAGAAACACAACGTTTGGCTGTGGAGCTTGTTGATTCAGCCGCATTGTCAGGCTTTGACTCACCTGGTGCCATGATTGGACCATTAACACAAGAAGCATTTGTTGAAGTAGCAAATGAAGTTGAACGGACAGTTGAAAAGGCAAAAGCCATGAAAGAACTTGATGAAGGTCCAAGTTTTAGTCTTGGGTTTACTCAACCTGATGAAATGGCGAAGGAAAACTTTGTTACACCAGTAACACATAAGGAAAAAACAAATTTGTGTCCACTTCCTATAAGATGTGTTCCACCAGAGAATCCAGTTAATCATAATCAGCGGGAAGGGAAAAGGCAGAAGACAGTAGGTGGAACAATGAGGTCACCATTTGTCCCGAGAATAGTTGAAATTGAACCAAACTTTAACACAGAAGAAAACAAGCTCACGAAGTACCTGTTTTTGATGACTGCGGAAGATATGACGTAAGTAAAATACTACATGTAATTATATTATGCATACATGTTCCATGAATGAAAATGAACATTTTCTTACTAACATTTTTTTTTGGTTGTTAATAGTGAGGTCCTGTTCATGTCAAATTGTGGGAAAAAATTAACGAGAGAACAATTGCACGACTTGGGAGAAGAGTATGTTGAAACTTACATGCTGGATGTGTGGGGGGTATATATGAATTACATGGAGGAGTTTAAAAGCATTGATTCTCCTATGAGAATGTTTTTACCTACATATGTGGTGGTAAGTATATTTGTGACATATATATATATATATATATATATATATATATATATATATATATATATATATATATATATATATATATATATATATATATATAATATTTTTACGAATTGTAACAAATGTAATTAAATGAAATAAAATGTGACGCAGGACAAGGATACTTTTTCTGATGATCCCTTTAATAATGAACGGCAAAAAACATTTGTGCAACATATGGAGAAGGCGGCTATAATTAATAATGACGTTAAACATATGAAGAACATCGATCTTGTAAGTATATTTAAGTAACTTCATAATCACATTTATTTTAATAAGCCTTTTGATTAAAATAGTTTTGTATTATAATATGAAGAACATGGGTGTTTTCATAAGTAACATGGGTGTTTTTAGATAATGAAATTATAATAAAATGGTTTTATGGATGAGTAAACAGGTGTGTTTAGATTATAGTAATCATGATAGGTGTAGTAAACATGGGTGTTTAGATATGGGTTAAAAAAGAAGTAAAATGATTCTTATTTGGTAAACAAGGGTGGTTGGATTTAGATGACTTGAAGATGTAGTTAACAGTGGTGTTTGGGTATAAGGAAATCCGGAAAAAAATAGTGTAAGAATGTGTAATGTGCATGGTTGTTTTGACTGGTCTCTTAGCTTTAAATATAGTTATGTAACAGTGTGTGATCAGTAGTTTAGAAGTTTGAAGCTTGAGTCACAAAAACATAGTGTAAGTGAGCACATTAAGGGGTGTTTGGTTCAGGGTAAGTTGTAGTAATCTATTTGTTTTATCATTGTTACTGATGCACCATTAGTTCATTATAGGTTAGAATTCTTTTGATATTAAATATGTGTCTGTCATCAATTTATAACTGGTACATTATTATAATGCAGGTTTTTTTGCCGGTCGATAATGACGGTCATCAATTTCTAATGGTTTTTGATATTAAATATGTGTCTGTGATGATGTTTGACCAAAAAAAGAATTCCAAGAATGCAAGAATTCCCAAAATGAAAAAAGGAGGAAAGATTCATAACATGACTGTTGCAGAAATGATCGTAAGTACAATTAGTATAATTAATGTGTTATTGAAATTACAAATATAAATAAATTTAATACATGATATTACGATGTTAACCATAAACATTATACAATGCAGACTAGTGATTTTGTCCGACATCTTTTTAATTCAAGTCATAAAAAAGCTGGATTGTTTTTGAACGCTGAAGTGGAGATTGCTGAGTTTGAAGGTCAAACTGCTAGGGTCAAAGAGTATGCTGGTAGGTTTGTGATGCGTCAGATGGAATCGTACATGGGAAAGGGAAAAAAGTGGAATTGGGGCCTAGATGGAAATAAAGATAAACTACAGAAGCAAATGGTCATCTTAAGAAAGAAATATGCTACACGTATACTGCTGTCAAAATGCAACTTGTTAATGGGATTGGTGAAAACCAATATTGAGAATGCGGCAAAGTGAATCGAACTGAAACTTGTCTTGTCTTTTGGTTTAATACTTTTGTTATGAAGGTTTTCTACTTAGGAAGTTAAACAATGTTATTCTGAATTTGGTTCAGTAGGATTGCAACTTTGTTTTAATAATTTGGTTATGTAGGATTTATAATTTGGTTTGTGACTTAAGGTTTTTGTGTTTTTGAGTTTATGTCTTTTATTATGACTTTCATTAGTGTTATTCTGGTTGAATTGGTAATTGGTAACACGTTTGATCAGTTGGTATCTTTTGTTTTTTATACAGTCTAAATTGTAGTATATGCGCCTGGGGAATTAGGCTTTGCTATTGTTGTATATGTAATCTAAGCTTGAAAATGGTTGTTCATGAATCATTTTATGAGAAAACTAAAAGGATACTGATGGGAGTTGGATAATATTGTTGTAGATGTAAACTGTAAAAAGTGAAAATATGATTGTACATGGTTGTTCATGAATTATTTCTTGATAAAGATAAAAGAATACGGATGCGACCGGAAACCTCAAAATCTTTAGATTTGCAAGGGGAACAAAAACATGAATGCACCATTGGAAAAAGTCAGTTTAACAAAATTAAAACATGAATGTTTAATTTATAAATTGAAGGCCACTAATGAGACTGATGATACTGGAATCCTGATTTGCCGATACAAAAGTAAAATATTAATTATTCATTGTATAAAACAAGTAAACGTATTAACGTGTACGCAACGGTTCTGAAAAAGAAATATTAATTTCTAATAATCTCTAATAGAACCAAAGTTTAACTACTATAAAAAACATAAATTTAATAATATCCAGAAAAAAAAACACTAAAAAAAATAACAAAAAAATATAAATATTTGAAACAAAGTAGCCTATTCTTCAGTATCTTCATCGGTACTTTCTTCATCATCACTTCCATCTTCTTCCTGAACTGCATCTTCATCATCATCATCTTCATCTTCCTCTTCGTCTTCGTCATCTTCAATTTGAACAACACTTTTGCCTTTATCATGGAAGCGCTTATTATGACCTTTTTGACCACAAACACTGCATCTACGTCGTTTGAATGGAACTTTCCTTGTCGTTCTTGGCTTTTTTGATGCTTTACCCTGTTCAGCCGGATGTTGTATTCTTTTAGAGCCCTTGGTACTAGCTTTTTTAGGATTCTTGATGGCAACTGTTTCAGGTACAGTAACACCAAGCAAATCCGCATATAATGCGTCCTTGTCAACATTTGGTTTTGGTATCTCATCCTCTAGTTGTTTCTTCCACTCTTGGACCTTTATAAGGAACTGACATAATTTGTCAGTGTCGTTCCTTATAAGACTTACACACTCATCAATTGTTGCATGAACATCAGCTGCTATCCTATCTGTTTCTTCAATGCAAGGACCATATCTATGCCGCTTGTCAAGCAAATGGGGAGGAAGAACGTTTTTTGTCCAACGATGATTTATGAATGGACTTGGAATTTTGACAATATCATGAATCCGCAAAACACAAAATATGTGTCTACAAAGATAACCATGGCGGTTATAATGACCGCATGAGCACTCGACACTACCATCCATTAGATTAAAAAGAACCTGAAACGTATCAGTAAAGTATATTATGAAAAAATAACAAATTATCTGCAATGATTATTTCAATAAGATGGAAATGAATTAACGAAAAACATACCGTTGCATCAATAACTTTATTAGATCGCTTGTCCTTTTGTCGTATGTTGCAAGTTTCAACAGAACCTTCAGAATGAGAACTAATCTGTGAACATGAATATAAACCCTTGTGGATTTCATTTTGAACCTCCCTGAATATCGAGTGTGTATACACATCACGGGCATGTTGCTCAATTGCTAATTCAGTCAACAAAGAAAGATTGGATTCATTTTCCTTATTGTCCAAACAACGTTGAGTGTATCTTTGTTTCTCCATGGCAGATTCGAAACATAACATAAACTGAACAAACGTGTTACCTTTATGTGAATAAATCTGGAAAAACGCATTAGAACTCTCAGATCGAGACGTAGTCTTCATCAAACCACACATAGGCACATGTCTAAAATAAGCGGGGATCCACCTATCTCTAAGTTCGTACATGTCGGACAACCATTTGTTATCATTCAAATTATACCTGGTAATCAAAGCTTTCCATCGTTCTTCAAAAACTTGAGGAGTAATGTATACATTCCAAATGAGTTTGTGAAAATCTTTCCTAAACCCAGAATCTTGATCAAGATCACCTAATACCTGTATAAACATATAAAAATACATAATATTATATGGAACATGCATGCACAGAATGATGTCATAAACTTTAACATAAAAAAATACCTTCCCGGGCAGCTTTTGAGTTATGTGCCACATACATAACCTATGGTGAGCTTGGGGGAAGACTTTTAAAACAGCCTTCCTTAAAGCAGCATCTTGGTCTGTAAGGGCAAGCAGTGGCTGCTTTGTATGAACTTTTAAAAATGCCTCTAACATCCACTCATATGATTCGGTCGTTTCATCGCACAACAAAGCAGCACCAAAAGTTACGCATTTTTGATGGTGGTCAATACCAGTAAATGGGACAAAAACAAAATTATACCTGAAAAAAATAATTGGTTAAAAAATAAAATATTTGCACATATGTAATGAAAAAATAAATAATTATGAAAATTACTTGTTAGTCCTGAAAGTAGCATCGAAGGATACAACATCACCGAAAGCAACATAGTTGCACTTCATCGTTTCGTCAGCCCAAAAAAAACTGACCAACTCTTCCTGGTGAGTATGATATTCAAAACTGAATTCGGGAACATGATTTTTCCTATTAATCATCTTGTCAACTAGCATCTGAGCATCCCTGTCTCCAACGAATGAGTTCACAGCACGCCTAAAATTCCTCCAATCCATGGGTGTTCCACGAACTTTATCATAACCACCCATAAGAGCTACTTTTAGTCGGTGAGCTTGAGTAGGACCAACATTGGAAAGCGAAGCCCGGTGAATAAAGACGTAATCACCAAATTGCAGCTGTCTTCGAGCTCGTGATAGATCCATATTGTTCTCATTCATAAGTGGATGATTATGATTTTCCACAAAGTCGTTTACCTTATAAGCTGGTGTCCCAAGAATTTTTTTCAAAGTTATTTTTGCAGGACAATTACATGCCTTAGACACACATTTTCGTTTTCTTTTTCTTTTATTTTCACCTTGGTCTTCTTCTTCCTCAACTTCCTTCAATGTATTTACTTCAACTTTTGATCTTCGTTTACCAGCTCTATTACATAGTATGGACCTATGTGTAATTTCACCATTTTTACGTTTTAAATTTGACTTACGGATGTTGAACCTACCCTTCTGGGAGTATTCCAAGTACATGTCATAAGCAAGCTGATAAGTGTCAAAAATATCACCCTTCTTAGGTTTCTCATCTTCGTTAATATCTGGGGTCCAATACGGGGTACCTTTTGGAGTTGGGACAAATTCAGGATCCAACTCATATATTTCAATATCAGATTGATCTACAACAATTGTAAAACATTGTATTAAAATATGCAAATATGTTTATGGTACATCTAAATAAACGATAACTTCTACAAATATACTTGGCGGAATTTTTTATTTTTAAACATTAACCATATATGAGTTTTGTAAAAAACAATTCAATTAACAATAGTGTGCTAAACATATATTGTGCTAAAATCAATATACAAACCTAACATATTAATCACAAAAGATAACAGTTAAATATATAGAAAACATGTATGCAAGGCTTTAAAAAATTCTAACATATTAAACATAAAAGATAAAAATTTAATATATACAGAACATGTATGCAAGGCTTTCAAAAAAATGAAAAATATGCTAAACACATTTAGCCATAACATATCAACCATTTATAAATTACTAAACAATTATAATCGGAAATTAATCTAATAATGTCAAAACCATGTATACAAGGATTTAAAAAAAAAAAAAAAACAGTTATAAAACTTTGATTGGATTAAAAAAAATTTAAAACTAAACATACCAGACTGTTCTTGATGATCAGTTAACACAATCGATTCATTATTCACTTCTTCCACATCCCTGGACATCGAACCCTCTCCTACATCTGTCGTACTTTGTTCATTGATCTCAACCATTTTTTTCCTCCAATTATTAGATAACGAATTATGGTTTTTATGTAATTCGATTTTGGGATTGATGAATATTTATAGGTATAAAATTTGTGATCATTAAGGATGCGTACCAATTTTGTGTCAATCTTTGATGAAAACATCGTTATCCTTTGAATCAAATAAGAACCTGGGATTTTTTTTTAACTGATAAGAACAAAAAAAATTTAGGATAAATCTGGATTTTTGGAATCTGATAAAAACAAAAAAATGACCACTATTGTAGGATAAATCCGGATTTTCAAATCTATTTGTGTAAATGTAAAATACCATATATACCCTTTGATGCTTTTATTAATTAAATAAATGGAAATTATTTTACTAAATTGTGATTGGTCAAAATTGGTACTGTAAAGTACTGTATATAAGATTGGTACTGCATGGAATACATCACTATATATATATATATAGTGTGAGGTTATTTTCAGAACCAAATAAATTGCGAGAACTGCGAGAACCACTTTTTTACTCCTAATAATGCAGTATGTATATCATATCAATGCAAGATGGCATTTCTGAAAATATTTATTACTTATTTTGAAAGAAAAAATTAAATTAGGGGCAAGTAAGGTATTTCTATTCTCCACAAAAATACTCATACCCTAAATATACTCATCACCACGTCCCATACGTCATTATCCCTTCCTCTAGATCTAACCACCACCACTTTTCTCTTTCATCTTTCTATAGATCTGATTCTCTTAGACCCAAATGGTGATGAAGAAAAGCACTTAAGAATTTCATTATAATTGTTATTGATCCATGATTATTAATATTGTCCGCTCCATGGATATATCTCGTGCACTTATTCGATGTTCAACATGGATATATTTGAAATCCAGGTTAAAATTATCTTTATGCTTTCCTTTGATTCACGTATATATATATATATATATATATATATATATATATATATATATATATATATATATATATATATTTTGGTTCATTGGTTCATTGATTTGTTTCGGAGTAAAGGGTTTATTTTGGCCTTAAATAACGAGTGGTTTTTAGAAGGTTATCAATATTTTTTTTTTGATTTTATCTTAATTGTTTATGAATCTCGTGCAGGTCTCGTCTTTGACCTTTTAAAAATTAAGAAAAAACTTAAAATAACGAGTGGGTTTTTGAAGGTTATCAAATTTATAGGAAGTATTTTGAATGGACGATCAAATTTGATTTGGAATCATTAGTTGTTATTATTCTTTAAGAAACTTTGATAAGAGGGTAACTGTTTCTTTAATTGATTTTGTTTTGGTATTTCATCACATGTTTCACTCATAATTATTTTTCTTTTTTTAATTTTGTTTTATCATTACGTTGTTTGTACATATGTTCTATGTAAGTGTGAATATTTAGATTCGGTTTTTTTATTCAATAATGATGAATGCCAAATGTTGTTACCGACATTTGCTCCTTCCAATATTTGGAGAGCTTCTACAGTGAGCTAGAAAGATTAACAGAAGGTTAATTGGGTGGTTCGGATTGGTTTTGATCAAGTGTGCACATGTGTTAATGAGAGTGCATATGTGTTTTTATAGTTTTTTGTGAATTTGAAACCTTCTATGCATATGTGTTTTTACATTTTCATGAACTTATTCCTTTTGTGCATATGTGTTTTGTTAGTTTTTATGATTAAATAATTCCTCTATTATTTGTTTGTGATTACAGGTATGAGTATAATGAGCAATAAGAAGAATGCACATACGCATTATAAATAAGGCCATATGGACGAACTCAAATGCACATATGCATACATAGAGATCGAGAGTGGATAATGAGGAAAAATACATGTGCATATACGGCAACATGTATATACAAAGATCACGAGAGTCTTTTATTACGTTAATTATTATTAGTGCACACATGTATAATCAATATATTGTACTTCCGTTTTCTTTTAGACATTCGTATAATGTTTATGTTCCTGATTTTAAGTTTTGTATATTAAAAAATTGTGCTTCAAAACACGTTATTTTAGATAAACACATATGCACCACTTTTAGAAAACATAAATGTAGAAAGAAAAAAAAAACAATTCCGATAACAAAGGATTTAAGAGATTGAACACTAGATTATACGAAAAAAAACACATGTGCACATTACATTATCAAATCATGCACTCTTGAAAAAAGAAGTTATTTCAGATAAAAAAAATCCCTAAAAATAAGGAACCAAAAAAAGGTTTTTCTATTAAAAATATTAAAAAGAAAATAAATGTAACTTTACTGTTGTACCCTTTTTAATTAGATAGTAAAAATAAATATTTAAAAAAATCTGATTGGTTGATTTTGGTTCTCGCAGTTCTCGCAATTTATTTGGTTCTGAAAAGAACCTCACCCTATATATATATATATATATATATATATATATATATATATATATATATATATATATATATATATATATATATATATATATAGTCTCGATCAAATAAGAATATTACTTAAAATAAGAAGGAATAAGAAGAACTATAACCACAAATCCGAGATGCGCCGACCTAAATTAGATGCATCCCTATAATCTTAGATGCATTATAACGCACCATAGTGCGTTTTCTAGCTTTTAATCATATGCATATACGCATATTAGATGCATTTCATGATTTCTCTTGTTTTTTATTCCTCTGCACGTGCCAAAATCATGAAAATCAATTTGCACCATCTATACATCAAATTAACTTTCGAAACTTAAGATGTTGCATCTATATGAATAGAAATGCATCTATTGCAAGTCTTTGCATTTTATATATATATATATATATATATATATATATATATATATATATATATATATATATATATATATATATATATATATATATATATAATATTTCCAATATGATTTATGTTGTGAAATAATTCCTAAGGTTTGCTATTTATAAGAAATTTTGTCTTCATTGAGTCTAATACCGTTATGCACTTGACCCCTCACAAATCAGTATTCTATCCTTTGTAAGCTTGTGGGAGATCGTACATCAACATCATTTCGATCACGAGATATCGATCCTTTTGCTCTATTTAAAAACCGGAAAAAAAATCTAAGTTGAACTTCGTTACAAATGGTTGTTACATTGGATATTTTGTTTTCAAACACTCTCACATGAATATATGATCTAACATTCACCAATACACTGCTTGCCAAATAATCTTTTTGTTTTTTGTTAAAGTTATTTAGGCCCTTATAATCGAGGATATTTTCAACTTAGTCAATCATGTAAGGACCCATGTTCTATCACTTGAAGTTTTTTCCCACCCTTGCATTACTTTATGACACCTTAAGAAAATAATGCTCCACCGTTTCAATCTTGTTTCCACAATGAGAACAAAGTATAGAATTAAGACCAATACCAAGGTGACGAAGCCAATAAAATTGGGACTCTTTCTTGTTGTAGACACCAAATAAAGATGCAATACTTTTCTAAGGATAGTCTTGTTCCATTTTGTCTTTTGTAACACATTCGATTGATGAAGAATTTTTCATCAATTATTTCTCTAAAATCTTTTACGGTAAAACAACCATCTTGGTCAAGTAACCACGTACAATAATTTGAAATTAAAACATTTGGAAAAAAATGTTATCAAGTTCATCAATTCTATAAGCTCACCCAACCTCTCTCTACGAGGAGTCCTCAACCACCTCCAACTCCAAACCCATGTTTCACCATTCCACAACCTCATCTTGCCCACCGAAACACTCTCATTTACTTCCAATATAAATAATTTAGGACACTTTTCCTTAAGCACGACTACATCTCATACCTAAGGGTCTAGCCAAAATTGAGTACATTTTTTTCTTTAAGAACGGCACCACACTTGAAATCCGACCCCCCAAGTTAAACCATCCAAAAAGGCAGGCCCCGGGACCCGAACTACTAGGAGAGACATGTGAAGGGAAACCCTTAGAACTCACAACTTCACACTAAGAGGACAATCCGAATTTTCTTTGTCACTTGTGAGACTCAAACCTGCGTAAAAACCCCTCCCCAAACTCCAGAAGGAACTGAGGTGGTCAATTGAGCTAAGTCAGTTGTTTAAAAATTGAATACTTAAACCATTCCGTTTTTATTTTTTTATTTTAATTTTTTTTTCATATGAAAGACAAGTAAAAACTAATGCCTGAAGCTTTAATATCACTTCCACCCATCACTGTCTCACCCCATTTTTGGCTTCCACGACGATTATCACTGCCTACATCCTTCAAACCCCCATCATCACCATATATACTTTTAATGATCCTATCCAAAGTCTATTTTCTTAAACTCAAAATCTCCACCACCATTTTCCAAGTAAAGCCTAATTAGAAGCTTTAAGGCAATCAATATTTAGACCTAGGGGTGGAAATGAGCCAAGCCGCTCGTAAAAATCTCGGGATCGGAGTAGCAATTAACAAAAAAAAAATAATAATAATAAAATAAAAAAATAAAAATAAAAACAAACTAGTCGCACCAAAATGTAACATACTTTCACCTTTTTAGTTTTTCCAATGGCAACTTAACCAATATAACATATTTTTCTGAACTTTTGCCATGGCAAGGGGCGGAGCCATGTGCAAGGTAGGGAGGGCACTTGCCCCTAACACTTTCTTCAGTAGTCTAGTTTTTCGTGGGTAAATATTTGTGTTTTTTGAGATTTTAATGGTGTTGCCCTCATCATAAAACTGATTGTGCCCTCTGTAAATCTCAAAGTTCTTGAAAATGAGTTCAAGATAGATGGGGAAGATGATGCATCGGATCTTGTGATAGGAGAGAAGAAAAGTAAATTAATATTTAAAACCAAATTAGTGTGGAGTCATGTGTGAGTGGTAGTGGAGTGGAGTTATTTATTACCTTTTCTACATCATCTTGCTATATACTGTATATGATTTTGTGTTTGTTTCCAATTATGTCAATTTAGTTACTTATAAAACTAGGTAGATATCAAATACATGAGTTAATGTTTCAAATTTTTTTTGTTAGTTACTTTTGTTAGTTACAGTGTATGTTGTGATTTTTTAAATGTATTGTTAATTTGTTATGATGTGAATGTGCAACACTAACTGTGAATTTTCTTACTTGTTATATTATTTCACCACAAATATGCAATGATACTAAAAACTAGAAATTTCATCTTCAACAATATTTGCTTGTATTGTTTGCTAATTTTATGTTTTTGCTCAAATTAGATTAGTGTTTCTTTTGAATCTGTTTTTTACTTAGATAAATAGTTTGTGTTATGCTTAAAACGAGGATTTTTTTATTTCTATTTATTTATTTTGTTTTCTAACTTGGAATTGTAAGCCGACTAATCTTAAAGCTACTACCCGAGCTCGAAGTCGGCGGATATGAACCTCCGTAGCCACTTATGTTGCAGTTTTTTTTGGTTTTTCTTATGCATTTTTCCGCAAGATTAGTTTCTTTAATTATTGTTTCACACTGTATAAGTTGTAGTTTTCTTTGTTTTTAACTTTTATTTTTGCATTGGATAAGCCGCTCCTTTACATAATATATCATGTTATTTTGGTGCAACTATTACGCAACTTAAGTTGGTTTTGCGCAATATGAGCTATTTTTTATTTTTTTTACCTTTTTTTAACAACTTACATGAAAGTATAAATTTTTTGCCCCTTCCATGGCAGTCTGAGTTTGACTATTTCCCACTCTTTTTGACTTTCTTTTCTTCGAATGACTCTTGGAGTCTTGGGTAAATGAATAATAGTTGACATATGGGTTGGGCCTCGTCCTCTTTTAGTTCTTGTAAACCCAATAAAATGAGTATTTTCAAATTTCAAATATAAATGACTTCCATATACTCTTTCTGTAATTGTTGTGATTAGTTTTTGAAATGAGCAGCGTAACATATTAGCTACTTTTCTACCTTAACATAGATGGGCTTCTGGTGTCTAATTTAAGATCAAATAAAAAAATTTATGTGTAATCTGATTGTATTGTGCCTTTGTAAACTCTGTTAGACGATAAGTATTAGGGGATTAGGCCCGTGTGTATTAGGCCCATATTGTATCTTATATATTATCTCATGTACCGAACATATTAGGTATTCAATATACGGTTTTACTAAATCTTACATGGTATCATACCTAACCGATCCCCACCTTCCGTAAGTTTAACCCTAACCCTCTCGATCGTTTTTTTTCGTTTCTAGTTACTGTTTGTCGACCTTGTGTTGTCGACCAAAGTGTTTTTGTTTGTCGGCCTTAGTGTTGTCGACGTGTTTACCTGGTGTGTTTGTCGACCAAAAGCGTTGTCGACGTGAACTGCTACTGTTCGTTTGCCAACCCTAAACTCTGAACTGCTACTGATCGTTTGCTTTTAACCCTTATCGGTTCGAATACTAGATCGAGGTTTCGAATCGTTTTCTTGAAGTAGTTACTGTCGACGAGAGGTTGAAGACACAGTTTGGCATTCTTTTTTGTTTTGTTTACACATTGCCATAAAGAACGTGGGTCTCCTTTTTTCTTTAAATACTAAATAACATAGTGGTTGGTTTTTGTTTTATTTAACCCCACGTGAAGCTTTTGGCCTACCACAGGTGTACCATATAAAGGTTTTTGTTTTTTTAACATAAACTTATCTACTATTCGATTGCTACAAAACCTAATCATGACTACGGATACAACTCCCTCTCCACCGGTCCTTACTTTGTCCGATAAACTTATGGCTATGAATCATGATTCGTGAAAAACACAATATCAATATTATAGTATAGATATAAACTCAAGAGATCCGCAAAGAAATACGGATAACCCGAGGTCGTAGTCCGTGTGAAGGATGAATGGAATTTTTAATTCCCGATTCGTGAAACGTGTCGTGAAAGTGGTAAAAAGTGATTTGAATGAGATTACACTAATGAAATATTAAATGAAGCACAATTAATCAATTAAGCACGTAATTCAACTAAACAAACCAAAAACGTAACGTAGAAACGAAAACCGTAAATTAAAACGTAAAATAAACGTAATCGTACAAAATAAAACTCGACTTTTAAGCTACGCGACTCCTACGGACTTGGAAATAATTTTCAAAAATCAAAAATGATAAAAGAAAATTTTAAGTAAAAGAAAAATATTTTTTTGGACTTTTTATTTATTTTTTATGAATTAAAAACTAATTTAACTAATTAAAAATTAAAAGAAAATGAAAATAAAGTGAGAAAAATAAAAATTAAATTTTTAAAATTATAAAATAACTAAAAAGAAATTTTAAAACTAAAAACTAATTTTTTTTGCTTTTTATGTAATTTCTAGAAATTAAAAACTATTAAAACTAATTAAAAATGAAAAATAAATTCAAAATAAATGGAAAAATTGTAAAATAAATTTCTAAAAATCTAAAATAACTAAAAATAATTTTCTAATATTTTTTGGATTTTTCTGGGGTTTTTATGATTTTTTTTGTATTTTTTAGTAATTAAAAAGTAATTATAAATGATTAAAAATGAAAATAAAATAAAAAAATAGTAAATCTATTCAGAAAAATTTGAAAAAATTACAGAAATTCTAAAATAATAAAATAAACTTGAGAAAAAATTTTGAAAGAAAAATAATCTAGAAAAATGCCGATAAGCTAGAAACTGCTTGTTTGGAGTGCTTATTTATAAGCACTCCTTTGACCAGGTTGACTGAAACTTTGACCAATTGATTTTTAGACTATAAAAAGCTTAATGGAATAGATCTTATGTCAATTTGAACTCAGAAACACAGATTTGGAATGAACTGATTCAAATAAGCACTATTTGGAATTAGAAATAAGCACTTCAGAAATAGCAGGGGCAAAAACTCAATGGATAAAGCAACAATATGTGAAAATGAACTCAGAGAATCAATTAAACTCAGCTTATGGTTAACCGAACACAATTGCAGCCTTGTTATGAAAACAGATTATTAATCTCAGGCACCCCACTTGACAGCTAAAAAATAAGCTAATTAAACAACACCAAAAGGATTTTCTCAAAGTTCACCTAGCAAACTACTTATAAACCTCAGAATACCTAAATTCTAAATCCAATTGCTCCCTTAAAAAGGGCCTAGATCAGCACTGTATGGACAGAATCTGACTGCAGGGCTGACTTTACAATTGCACGTTATCTTTGACTAATCACAATTTACGCAGCTTAATTCTTATTCTAGATGTAAATTAAGGATGTTGAAACTTAAAAATCACCTAGGCAAACACAAGAATGCAAGTAAAACAAGCTAAGGCTGGACAGATTCTCAAACGTGAAGGTGTAAATGAACGATAAAGATAAATTTGACTTAAGCTAAGGTACCTATGTGTTTTATGCAACTGCTAACCCTTATATGCCTAATGTGACTTAATAATGCAAAAGTTACAACTATAAATGACCAAGTCCACAGTACACTTATCTAATCCAAACACCCCTGAATGAACTAACTGTCATCAAAACTAATAAGAAACTCAGTTGACAAATCAATCCAAACCACAAACTAATGCTCTATTACTGATCTAATCTACTTAAATCCAAACAGAAACACAAGATCAAACACAAACAACCATAGTTACACAGATCCAAGGTTAAGACAGCAATGAAACAGTAACAGTGAACACACCACTCAAATGAAACCAAATGCAATAATGAAATTAAGCTATAATAAACTAAAACAAAATGTAAACAGAAATAAGCAATAATGAAACAGTAACAATGATCTATAAGCAAAATTAAACTATGAAACTTAAAATGAAATCTCACCAATCACCTCTCAGCCAAACAGAGAGATGAAATCCAACACAGCCTGTCTCTAGACAGGCCAATTGCTCCTCTTTGGCTGCCTTTTACTCCTAATAAGCTTAGCTTATTTGCAATAAACACTTGTATTGACTTTGTTTGACTGAGAACTTTGAATGATTGGTGCCAAATAAAGCTCCACAATAGCTATTAGAAGCTTATATGGAACTGATTAAACTAAATAAAAGCTTATTGAAGCTTGTCGAATTAAGTACTTTGTATATATATATATATATATATATATATATATATATATATATATATATATATATATATATATATATATATATATATATATATATATATATATATATATTTTATTTTATTTTTATTTTTTTTTTGTTTTTAACTGAAAATAACAATTAGTAAATAAGCTAAAAAAAACAAACTGAATTTAAAATGCAATAGTAAAAGAGAAACAATAAGTTGAAAACAGAAATTAAGAAATAAGCAGTAAATAAGAGAAATTAAGACAAGAAATAATAAAACTGAAATTAACTTTTCATTAATAAAAGGAATTCAATACAAAGTAATTTTAACAGCATATCAATACATAAAAAATAGCACACCATTACAATGAAATGGAGGGGGTATATATAGGAGAGCAGGGAGCTGCTGGGGTATGTCCAGGTCATCAATCCGCGTCACTTTGTGTTTCTTTGAGTCCATATCAGCCCTTGGATAGCCTTGGTCCCCAATCCATCATCTTCAGCCGTTGGATTAAATGGTATGATGTGATGGATCCTCAGTGTATCATTCCATTGGTCCACGTGCTCTGACCACACCCTGACATACTCTGGTCTTCTAGAAACTTTTTAATCATGAGGTAATTATGGGATGAGGTGGGGTAATTTGGAGGAGGGGTAATTCTAGGGTTCATTGAATAGTAAATATTTCTGGGTTTGATTTCATTTGGGGGGCGGGTAAACATTTGGGGGTTTTATTATAGTTAGGCGTTGACCAGTTTGGTCTTGGGTATTGACCGGGGTATGTAGCAGGCTGGGTAAAAAAAAAGTGAAGGTGTTGGGCTTTGGTTGATGGGCTAAGGGTTTTCATGGATCCGGTTGTTATAATTTTTTATTTAGGAGTAGTATAATTTCAAGGACCAAAGGTGTATTATCCCAAACCTTAGGGACCAAAACTGTACTTCTCCAAAAGTTTCTTCCAAGGGTAATTTATGTCATTTCTGAATCATGAAGGATCAAGTTTGACTTTTCTTCCGATTTTTCTTCAAAGGACCATTCTTGTAATTTTCTGAAACTTGAGGGACTAAATTCGCCAATTTCTCAAAACTTTGTTCAGGGACTAAACTTGTGACTTTAAGAATCTCAGAGATTGAATTTGACTTTTTGAGCTTGGACTTTGACCATTTGACTTTCCCGGCTCCGGCTTTTGACCTTTTTCCAATCTCGTGCTCGTTTTTGTCGGTTTTGCTTTGTTTTTGTTCATTTTTCTCATATCCGTACCTGCACATACACAAATACAAAAACATGCATTCTCTTGGCATTTTTGGTTAGTATTTGGTGTTTTTGGTCTGAAATAAAGCCTAAAAAGGATGAGTGATTAAGCACTCATCAAAATCCCCCAGACTAAGGTATTGTCGTGCCCTCACGCAATGTCATCTCCTCACGCTTAAGAGATAAATAATTTCAAAACCTCTCTTTACTGACGTTGTAAAGTAGCAATGATGTTCAAAAGAGATAGTAAAATCATTTATTCTCAAAAACCTCCGTTTTCCGATTTTCATGAATAACAACTACAGCTACTATTTTTGTACTTTTTTCATTTATATATGTGACGGTTTGCCTTGACTTTCATTATCAATTCTTATCTGTTGATAATTTTCAGGGTCTACGAGTAGAAACACTTCTCACAGAGAAGAGACCGTACGGATAAAAATCGTCATCCTTGATTTTTCACAAGCTCCCAAACTAAGCGTAAAATCGAAATCATTGTTTATCCAGAAGTTAGATGCTAACACTGCCCACAAAAGTTACTTGTGTATTACCTCTTGTCCCCAGATCCTTAGTTTTGTATCTAGAGATTTTAATTTGTGAGAAATGAATTGCTTCATATTTTCTCGTTCCGATATTTGTTAGTCCGATAAGAGCACAAAATTTGAACGCTAAGTAGTTTCCAAACTTTCCCTCGAAAACCCCTGCATACAGAAATCGGGTCCACATGAAGGTCTCTGATTTAACACGATTTGTGGGGGCTCCCTTTTTATTTACGACCGAGACATACCATGTTTGATACCCGAAACGGAAGCTTTTTATTAGGGAAACCCCCGGAGTCGAAGTTTGGCATTTTTGCATAATCATAAGCACTTTAATAATACTTTTGTCCTTAGTCCTTTATTCTTTTACAGTCAACGGTTTATGAACCGCCAAGATGTAAGAGCTTTATTATGACTTTGGATTTCTATCCGCTGCTTTTTTTATAGCTTTGGATTCCTCTGCCTTTTTATTTTAGCTTTGGACTATTATTATCGATATTCATAACTATATGCCAAACCCCGAGTCCTACGGCCTTTACTAAGATCACAACATCGGCTGCGAACCGGCAAGATGCAATAGTCTATTTCACCGTAACACTGGCAGTACCTCAATGTGTACCAAACCCCCATATGCAGAGATTTTGTTGGGAACG
Organism: Artemisia argyi; assembly: GCA_030686995.1. Classification (NCBI taxonomy): domain Eukaryota; kingdom Viridiplantae; phylum Streptophyta; class Magnoliopsida; order Asterales; family Asteraceae; genus Artemisia; species Artemisia argyi. Next base: position 28,275,543 of record CM060687.1, on the reverse strand, counting down.
AGAAAAAACTAAGTATTGCCCAAACCGTATACCCTTAATTAATCCTAGACATCTATTTTTATATATTGGTGACGTTGCTGATGGGAACAAGGAGGCCACAAGTACCTCTCGTGGGTTTTTTAAATCCCAGTAATGCGATCCGTGTAGAGCACGAAACTTCTAAATAAACTCTATCATTCCTCGATCTCCGCAAATTTAAAATCCCAAATAATGAGATCCGCGGATGCTTAGCCATAATCTTTGATTATTTTGGTTAAGGGAAACAAGCTAGGGCTCAACACGCCCGGTCAAGTCGGAACATTTATTTCTACTCTCGCCGGTAGGAAAGTCAAAACAAGGTGTCAAAACTTATTATTCATATCATACATTTTTTCATCATTTTTTTTTTTTGTGCATAATAAAGCGGTGACAAAAAGTAAAATTTTTGGTGGAAAACGGAGTTGCGTAAGTTAACAGCTCAGACGATGGTACAGGTCAAATTGAATCGAAGATTCACCCCCCCCCCCCCCCCCCAGACTAAAGTGAAACATTGTCCTCAATGTTTTAAGGGTACGGGTAATCCTACGTAAAATCTAAGGCCGTTTATTAAGTATGCCAAGAGATAAACGTTAGTCGATAAGATTTTGGATATAGTGAATTTCCGAAAGAGCAGCGAAGGATGAGACTCGAGTGGAGAGAACGACAAACCACGAGCACGAGAGTCCTCAAACTTCGGGGAAATTCCTGAACATTCATAAACAACAACCACGAAAACACGAGTTTGGAAAGGGTCGCCCCCCTCACGTCACGTTATTAGAAAATAGAAAATATAGAAAATGAAAATGGATAAGCATGGGGTGCCTCCCACGAAGCGCTTGTTTTTGTTCACCGAGTCACATGAGCTTGACTCGATCCCCGAATTTAATCGTCCTTGGGGAAAGTCTGGAGATCCGGGACAACCATGGGTGGTATGTCCTGGTGTGTGTTAATTTACACAACTTTTATTTGACCAAAACCGGACCAAAAAGACCAAAAACTGAGCCAATTATGCCAAATATATGTTGTTTTTGTGTTTGTGATTGTGATTGTGCAGGTACGAATATTATGAAAATGGACAAAAATCAAGAGAAAACGGCAAAAACGAGCATGAGATTGGAAAGAGCACGAAATTATTGGATCAAAGATAATTTTATTTTGAGCATCGAGGCAAGAGACGGAAAATTGAAAAAAAAAACTTAATGAAGCCCAACGTGTAACTAGGCCAAGAATTTAGATATAGCCCACAAATTACTTTGGAGCTGTCACTAGTAGAGTGTGCGACAAAACAAGAAAAGAACACAAGCCCAAGTCCATTGTTTGGCCTGCTCCATCCAACCAGGTCCAAGAAATGAGTTGTAGTCCAAGATTTAAAAGAAAATAAATACTGATAAAGCCCAATGTGGGACGAATAGAAAACAAGGTCCAGCGAAAGGGGTGCGTTTGTTTTTACTCGAAGGTCGGGTAATTGTTCTTCCAATTTAAAGGTGGCACGTGGGACAAACAAAAGAAAAAGAAATGAAATGGTAAATTGGAATTGTACCATGCCCACGTGATCTATGCCTACTCATCTTGCACACATGCAACAAATTGGTGATAACAATTTGGAGAAATTTTACAATGCTTGCGTGTGGAGAAAAAGAAAAAAAATAATATACTAATTGACTCAAAGTGAAGAATGAATTTTTGTGAGTAGCGTTTGAGGTCCACTCGCTCAAAATTAAATCAACAAGGGTGCGTTTTGTTGCTGCTACGGCCCACTCTCTCCTCTGCCACTCGCTCCAATATAAATGATCCAACCAATTCAGTACTACCACGTGTATACGCTTTCACAAAAATCTGGATCCTTCGAATTGGTAGCTGTCATGCGCTGTAAGAACATTCGAGAGGATAATCATTTGTTATAAATACACGCTGGATCCAAGGACTAGCATTCATTCTCTCTTCTCACAAATTTTCACACACTCTTTTATTTTTATTAGGTAGCAATTTTTTTTAGAGTAGTATTTTTATGCTTTTTAGTTGTAATAACTTATTGGAGTAATAGATTTAGTTTAATTCAAAAACTTATTGTACCACTTATTTCAAGCTTATTGAAGATTAAATTTATTAAAGTTACTTAGCTTTTTCTATCTCTTCTTCTCATCTCTTTCTTTTATTTTTTCTTTATTTCATCTACAAATCTAATTTGGCTTAATAGTTTTTTAGTGGTTTATTTAGATCTAGCTTTTTAATAAATACTATTTTACTAGTTTGTTTTAAATGCTTTTATAACTTAGATCCACTTTTTATTTTACAAAATACTTTATAAAAAATAAAAAAATATTTCATTTTTATTAGTTTTACTTTTATTAAAAGACATATATTAGTTTATTTTATTAGATCTAAATAGTTTTAATACTAATTTCTTAAAAAGTTTGCAAATTTATTAGTTTTTGTTATAAAATTAGCTTATTATCTTAGATCTATTAGGTTTTTTATAATAAAGTTTTAAAATTTTAGCTTTTTCTTAGTTTAATTAGTACTCTCTTAACCAATAAGCTCTTCCATAGCTTATTTGGTCCATATTATCGCATATTTGGTTCTAACCTTTTATAAAGTTTTGATTTTTATTAGTTTCTCATCATTTCTACCGCTAAGGCCGGAGCTTAAGGGTCTTATAAGCTTAAATTTCATTAAAGTTTACAACTTTAATAACTTTTATTGAGTTATTTAGTTAATAAGGCTTTAAACTTTATTAACTAACTAGTAAAATAAAAGTTAATAAGGAATTAAACTTTAATAAATCATTTAGTTTATAAGATCGGGTGGTTTATTATTCTCATCTCTTAGATCGGGTTCTACTTTCTCATCCTTTTTACTTTTAGTTAATTAGAACGTTTATGTTTGTTGAAATATTTGTGGTTGTTAGTTTAATTCAAATGAGTAGTGAGTAGATTGTTATTATGCTTGTTGAGTAGATTGTTATGTGAATTAAGTGTGGTTTTATAAAAGTTAGACACTATATTGGTTAGTAATTCTAAGTTACTTGGATTGTAATTTTGGTTGTTTAAACAGGCAAAAGCCGTGAAAATAATTGGGTTTTAATCTAGTTATTGATATCTCTTTACGAAATTGTTTTCAAAATAAACTAACGTTGTGAGAAAATAATTGTTTGTAAAAGATATTGATTCATCAATAGAGTACCTAAAAGAAATAATAAACCACACTTAAGGATCGTAATGATTTGCTTAACAAGTATATCTTTTTTTTCATTTATCTCTTATTTGCTTGATTAGCATAGTTTAGTTGGTAATTTTTAGCTTTATTTCCTATCATATCTCTTTTTCTCATTTTCACGACACGTTTCACGAATCGGGAATTCGAAATTCCATTCACACCTTCGTTGGGACACGACCCGGGGAAATACTTTCCTAAACATTTCTTCGGTTATAAACTATACTATAAAAAGACTGTATCATGTCCCCTCCAAAGTAATGTTTAACACGATGACCATTCACTTTAAAATTGGGACCATTAGGTTGAGCAAGTTCAACAGTTCCATAAGGAAATACTTGGGTAATGGTGAATGGTCCAGACCAACGGGTTTTCAACTTGCCCGAGAAAATCTTTAATCGAGAATTGAAAAGAAGGACTCGGTCACCAACATTGAAGACACGATCTTTAATTTTAGCATCGTGAATCCTCTTTGTCTTCTCTTTGTAGATCAAAGAATTCTCATAGGCCTGATCACGAAGCTCGACTAATTCATTCAATTGAACTTTTCGGTGATCACCCGCGGTTTGAAGGTCAAAATTAGCATGTTTCAAGGCCCAGTAGGCCTTGTGCTCAAGTTCAAAGGGCAAATGGCAGGCCTTCCCGTAAACCAGCTTGTAAGGAGTGCACCCAATGGGTGTTTTGTAAGCTGTACGGAAGGCCCAAAGTGCATCATCTAACTTATCGGCCCATGAAGCACGATGTTCACCTACGGTCCTTTCTAAAATACGTTTCAAGCCACGATTGTAAACCTCAACTTGACCACTCGTCTGTGGATGATATGCCGTAGAAAGACGATGTGTGACACCATATTTGAGCATAACTTTAGCGAATTGGTCGTTACAGAAATGGGTCCCACGATCGCTTATGATAGCAGGAGATGCACCAAATCGGGCGAAGAGACTTTTAAGAAATTTCACAACGACTCGGGCGTCATTGGTGGGTAGCGCCTTTGCTTCGACCCATTTAGACAAGTAATCGACGGCCACGAGTATATATTTGTTACCACGAGAAGACGGGAATGGACCCATGAAATTGATACCCCAGACGTCAAAAATTTCACAGACTTGGATAGCATTTTGAGGCATCTCGTCCTTCTGAGTAATTTTTCCTTGACGCTGGCAAGAATCACATGATTTAACCAACTCATGAGCATCCCGGTAAATCGTCGGCCAGTAGAAGCCGGAATCAAAAACTTTCTTAGCGGTGAAATTGGCACCATGATGTCCCCCCGTGGGTCCATTGTGGCATGCCATAAGAATTTCAGCGGCTTCTTTGCCGTGAACGCACCGCCGGATCACTTGATCTGCACATATCTTAAACAAATAGGGATCGTCCCAGAAATAATGCTTAACATCTTTGAAGAATTTTTTCTTCTGCTGGAACGACATCCCTTTCCGGATAAAATTCCCCGCATGGTAATTCGCAAAGTCGGCGAACCATGGGGTACTAGAATCACAATGTGATAAACTCCCCAGTGTCTCGAGAGGAAAAGCTTTGTTAATCTCCTTTTTCTCGAAAACACTTTGGTGGGGATTCTCTAAACGTGACAGGTGATCAGCAGCAAGGTTCTCGGCTCCCTTTTTATCTCGAATTTCCACTTTGAATTCTTGAAGGAGGAGAACCCACCGCATCAGGCGTGGCTTAGCGTCTTGCTTTGCCATAAGGTACTTAAGAGCCGAATGATCCGTATACACTATGCATTTCTTCAAGAGCAAATAAGATCGAAACTTTTCAAAAGCGTAAATGACGGCTAACATTTCTTTCTCCGTAGTCGTATAATGATATTGAGCGTCGGTCATTGTTTTACTGGCATAGTGTATCGGCTGAAAATGCTTAGACTTGCGTTGCCCCAGGACTGCACCAATGGCATAATCGCTAGCATCGCACATTAGCTCGAAGGGCAAGTCCCAGTCGGGGGCAATTAAGACGGGAGCCTCCATTAACTTCTTTTTAAGAACATTAAATGCTTCGATGCATTCATTTGAGAAGATAAACGGAGCATCTTTTTCAAGCAAGTGTGTCAGAGGCCGGGCTATCTTAGAAAAGTCTTGAATGAAACGTCGGTAAAAGCCGGCATGACCGAGAAAACTTCTAATTCCTTTAACGGTCGTGGGATGAGGTAATTTTGCAATCACGTCGACTTTAGCTCTATCGACCTCAATCCCAGATTTCGAAATCTTGTGGCCGATGACAATGCCCTCTTTGACCATGAAATGGCATTTCTCCCAATTTAGAACCAAGTTGGTGTCTTCACACCGTTTCAGCATATTTTCTAAATGGGAGAGGCACGAAGTGAAAGAATCTCCATAAACCGAGAAATCATCCATGGAAACTTCCATGGTTTTCTCGATCATATCCGAGAATATCGACATCATACACCTTTGGAACGTGCCTGGAGCATTGCATAAGCCAAAAGGCATACGACGATAGGCAAACGTACCATAAGGGCAAGTAAAGGTAGTCTTTTCCTGGTCCGGAGGGTCAATTGGTATTTGAAAATAGCCGGAAAATCCATCAAGAAAACAATAGAACTCATTTCCCGCTAGGCGTTCTAGCATTTGATCCATAAATGGAAGTGGGAAATGGTCCTTGCGAGTCGCATCATTCAATTTACGATAATCAATACAAACTCTCCATCCGGTAACGAGACGTGTCGGAATCAATTCATTATCTTCATTTGTTACGACGGTCATTCCACCTTTCTTCGGTACGCAGTGGACCGGGCTAACCCAAGAGCTATCCGAGATTGGATAAATCATTCCGGCATCGAGGAGTTTGATAACTTCCTTTTTGATAACCTCATGAATTTTTGGGTTAACCCGTCGTTGTTGCTGAACGGACGGTTTGAAATTATCTTCAAGTAAGATCTTATGCGTGCAAAAACGAGGGTCGATACCCTTAATATCAGAAATTTGCCAAGCGATGGCACTCTTATGCTTCCTGAGCACATCTAAGAGACGTTTCTTCTCCTCATCTTTAAGATCTTTAGAAATAATGACGGGAAGTTTGTCGGTTCCTTCCAAAAATGCGTATTCGAGATGAGGAGGTAAATCCTTGAGCTCGGGCTCCGGAGGATTCTCAGTAGACGGCTTAACTTCTTTAACGTCGGCCATTTTAAGGTCAAGCGGAGGGAGGGACGGGTTGGGATCTTCGTTTAGCATTGTTTCAATCAAAAGAACATCCCCCTCCGGGTCACAATCAGAATGATCAATTTCCGGTGAAATCGAATCATTAGCAAGAAAGGCCTCGATCTCTTCCAAAATGAAATCACTTCTGTTGGATCGTGTACACCTTGAACTTGTGTTGATAATGATACTTTGAGTGATACCACTAAGTATGCGGAATCTACTTAATGATACTTAGAAGATTAATTGTAAGTGAAACAGATTTATGTATGAACAATAAATATAACAAAACAACTAGCTCCAATATTATTAATAATAATAATACGAGTGATCTGAGATATCACTAGGGTTACACCTTGAAGCTCTAAGAAAAACGTATATCAAAGTTATCATCTAGGATCTCCTTTTATACAACAAGGAGTCCTCTTGTACAAGATAAGTATAATACTAATAGAATAAGATATACTCAAAATCTTTTCTATGTTTATCAATACGCGTTTCTCTAACAACTAACAAGTGCTAACAAGTGAGCAGTGGTAATATTTGTTCTTGCAGTGGTAATGAGTTTCCACTGCAAGTACAATCTTCTTGCAGTTGTAATATCATCACTAGCCGTGGTAACTGATAGAATAATTCCCAACAATCCTCCCCTAAACTTATGATTTATTTGTAAATCAATAAGTTTCTTCAAGTATACAATAAACCTGAGGATATGGGAATTCTTCCAAACACTTATCTTGTTTTTCTTAATCGTTTATCAGCTCTTACACTTTGATCTTTAATCAAAGCTCTAACCTTCTCATTCTCTGCATACACTCTTAACTTTGACATGCTGAGAGCAAACCATGCTGAATCAAACCTCCCCTGAATCTGATCATTATTATTAAAATTTTGTATCCTCCCCTGTTTGGGAGAATCTCCATCAAAAGCAGCACAATTAGACAAAATTCAGAAGTCCTTCCTTCAATAAATATCCACCTGTTAAGAGAATGGGGTACACAGTTCCATCAAATCCTTTTGGTAACATACTACCTTCAGCACTTCCAAATGTATTACCTTCTGGGAGAGGTGCATCATAAGGCATAGAGACTGCACAACCTATATCTAATTCTTGAGAATCAGACACATGAAGTGTTGCCAAAGAAAAAGTTTACACTGTCAGTGGTAACTGTGAACCTGCAGTGGTAAAAATCAAAAGAGTTTTTCAAAGAGCAATGATAAGTAAAACATGTAAAATTTTCTGCTCTAATTATAGTTTTTAGCAAACTATCAGCTATCAACGGATTTGATATGTCTTTACCATGAGCCGTTTGCTATGGACTAGCCAACTCTTGATCACAAAGATGTATGGTGAGTTGATAACCTAGTTTTTGGTAAACTATCAACCATGAACGGATTTGATGTGTCTTTACCTGTAGCCGTTTGCTCAGGACTAGTTGATTCTTATGTGGATTAGACATGGTGAATCAATAACCATTTGTTGTGTATCAATATTACATACCTTATAACTCCATTCAAATTAACCATCCAATCTTAACCAAAAATAGTAAACCCAAGTAACTTTTAACCAAGTTACTATTTATACATTTATTGCTCCAAAGGCAACTTGATATCTTCCATAATTACTTCTTCAACCTACCAAAATGGATGGAAGTAAATAATCTTCATTAATTAGCCATAAACCTTGACTTTGCAAATAAATAGGGATCAAAAACTTTTATCTTTCATCAACAATATCCCTCAAGAAACATAATCCCATACAGCATTATGAGTTGGTTTCCACTTATCTATATCTCCTCGGATGATTCTTCAGATGAAGAAATCAGCTATTACTCAGATTCTGAGGAGCATTCTACTGGATGGAGTGGATATTTTCCACCAACAACTGCATCAGCTCCATCTGTTGATGTTGATTCAGAGAAAGATGATCCAACCTTCAACCTTTCTGAGGAACTACCAAAAGCACTCACAACTGCCTTGAAGACTGCCATAAATAACATGAAGTGGCCAGAGTCATCAAAGCCTGCGAAAGATCTGAAACCTCCACCACAAGTGCTTGGACTTGCATGTCCAAGGAAGCAACTATCTTTTGATGAGAAGAGGAACAAGCCAGCTAAGAGCAAGCATACATATGAGGGCAAAGGAAAGAAGCCTATGTAGTGTCTGAAGATCTTAGGTTGTTAGGTTGTAAGTTGTTGACATGTGTTTTGAAGTTGTCTTTGAAAAAGAATGTACTCTGCAACCCTTGTTAAGCAATAAATAAATGATCTTCTCTATTTCCTTGTTATCACTGTGAGAGCAAATCTTTCCACTGTGTGATGCATAGTTTCCACTGAGCTGATTTGTTAGTGAAAAGCCATACATACATATACAAACAATAATAGTACATTAAAAACTATCCTGCTACACTAAAAAGTATTAGACATCAAAAGTTTATGGATTAAGCATTCCAATACCTGTTACCAAGTACTGAAACCTACCCACATCAAGCCCTTTTGTTAATAAATCAGCATAATTGTCATCAGTATGAATTTTGACAACATTAATGAGCTTTTTCTCAAAACAATCTCTAATAAAGTGATGTCTAATTTCAATATGTTTAGTTTTAGTGTGTTGCACAGGATTCTTAATAATGCAAATTGTACTACTATTGTCTATATGGATGATGGTGTTCATGAAATTGTACCCATAATCCAAGAGTTGATTCTGAAGCCAAAGGATCTGAGCACAACAACTAGCAGCTGCAACATATTCTGCTTCAGTAGTTGAAGTAGCAACCATTGTCTGTTTCTTGCACTGCCATGACACCAATCCACATCCAAGGAATTGACATCCTCCTGTGGTTGACCTTCTATCCAAGCTTGCACCAGCATAGTCACTATCTGAGTAGGTAATCAACTCCATAGGAGATTCCCTTGGATACCACAATCCCAGATTAGGATAAGTCTTCAAGTATCGAAAAATCTTTTCCACTGCAGTCATATGAGATGTCTTTGGAGTCACTTGAAATCTTGCACAGGCACACACAACAAACATAATGTCTGGCCTTGATGAAGTAAGATACATCAAAGAGCCAATCATTGACCTGTAAGTATGCACATCCACATTTACACCACTAGCATTCTTCAACAATAAGTGAGTGGTCTTGTCAGCAGGGGTATTGGAAGATTTTGCATCAGTGAACTTAAACTTCTTAATAATCTCAGCCACATACTTGTCTTGACTAATAAAAATTCCTTCTTTACTCTGTTGAACTTGCAGCCCCAAAAAGAATGTGAGTTCCCCCATAGAACTCATCTGAAATTCATCTTTCATCAGCTTCTCAAACTCTTTACACATCTCTGGTTTAGTTGATCCAAAGATAATATCATCAACATATACTTGAACAAGTAGAATATCACCCTTATCTTTCTTGATAAACAAAGTTTGATCTATCTTGCCCCTATGAAACCCATTATTCATTAAATAAGTAGCTAAGGTTTCATACCACTTCCTTGGAGCCTGGTGTAGACCATAAAGAGCCTTGACTACTTTATAAACTTTGTTGGGGTGATGTGGGTCTTCAAAGCCTGGAGGTTGAGCAACATATACCTCCTCATCAATAGTACCATAAAGAAAGGCACTCTTAACATCCATTTGATAGACAGTAAAGCCCATAAATGATGCATAAGCTAGAAATAGTCTAATAGCCTCAATCCTTGCAACAGGAGCAAAAACTTCTTCATAATCAATACCCTCCTCTTGAGTGTATCCTTGAGCAACTAATCTAGCTTTGTTTCTGATGACAATGCCTCTTTCATCTTTCTTATTTCTGAACACCCATTTAGTACCAATCACTTTCATACCATCAGGTAAGTCACAAAGAACCCAAACCTTTTGAAGCTTAAACTGCAATAGCTCTTCCTGCATAGCTTCAACCCAGCTTGATTCTTCTAAAGCCATAGAAACATTTTTAGGCTCCATTTGTGATAGAAAGCAGAAGAATAAACATTCATTCTTGGTAATATGATTCTTGGACTCATAGACTTCACTTATGAACCCATGAACATCTGTCATCCTTGTTTGCCTTCTTGTTTTCACACCTGAATTAATTTCACCAATAACATTCTTAATTGGATGAGCTTTATGAATTGTAGACTGTGATGTGTTAGGAATATCATATGATGATGGCATATTTGTGATTTCAACATCATCAATTGGTGTCTCCTGAGCTATATTTTCTACAGCTGGACCTTCAGTGGAAACATCATGTGTTGCAGTGGTAGTAGGATTACCACTGTCTTCAGGAATATCATCATGCAGAACATCAAAATTCACAAATTCATCTTCCTGACTAGTATTCTTTGAAGGTTGTGAGTCTGCATTAGCATCAAAGTCCCAAATTGGCATAACAAATTGATCTTTATCATCCTCATCATCTTGACAAGATTCATCATCATCAATAAACTCTTCTGAATCTTCAAGATCAACATCACTTGAATCTGAAGCAATAGGAACATAATTCATGGTATTTGATAAAGTCTCAAGATCAAATAGCCATTCAGGTCCTGAACCTGCTATATTAGCTTTATTTTCAAGAAACTGAACATGCAAATTCTCTTCTATCTTTCTTGTTCTTAAGTTGTAGACTCTAAAAGCCTTACTAACCATGGAATAACCAACAAAGAAACCTTCATCTGCCTTTTCTTCAAACTTTCCCAAATGATCAATGGTATTCAGAATTGTGACATGACATCCAAATGGCTTCAAGAAATCCAAAAGTGGGGGTCTTCCTCTGAAAAGCTCATAAGGTGTCTTGTTCTTTGACTTGACCACTAATACTCTATTTTGAATATAGCAAGCAGTGTTAACTGCTTCAGCCCAAAATGTCACTGGTAACTTTGAATCAGCTATCATGGTTCTAGCAGCCTCAATTAGTGTTCTATTTCTTCTTTCAGCAACACCATTTTGCTGAGGTGTTCTTGCAACACTAAATTCTCTTTTAATACCTTTGTCTCTGCAGAAGTCATCCATTACTTTATTCTTGAACTCTGTCCCATTGTCACATCTGATGATCTTTATCTTCTTTTCAGCCTGATTTTCAACTTCAGTGATGAAAGTCTTGAGTATGTCTGTAGTTTCATCCTTGGTATTTAAGAAGAAAACCCATGTAAATCTGCTAAAATCATCAGTCACAACAAGGCAATACTTCTTCAAATTGATGCTGCTAACAGAAGTAGGACCAAACAAGTCCATATGTAGCATGTAGAGTGGATGATCAATAGTATTAACTGTCTTGGTCTTGCATGATGCTCTATGTTGCTTTCCTTTAAGACAAGCAACACATGTTTGGTCATTTTCAAATCTCTTTTGAGGTAATCCTATGACCAGACCATCTTTTACAATCTTATTGATGGTCTTGAAATTAACATGACCAAGTCTTCTGTGCCAAAGCATAGATTCATCCAGAGTGGCTTTTGCAAGTAAATAAGTAACATCATCCTTAGCCACTATCTTCTTCATGTCAATGCTATATAGATTACCTTTTCTAGGGATTTTAAGCAAAATGTCTTTTTCTTCAGGTAGCTTATAATCCTTAGATAAGATAAAGCATTCATCTTCTGAGAATAGAACTCTGTGTTTCTTGTCACACATTTGTGACACACTGAAGAGGTTGTACTTGAGTTCTGGTACATAGTATACATTCTCAAAGTCCAAGTTTCCAGCCTTGATAGTACCTTTGCCTGAAACTTTTCCACCAATTCCTCCTCCAAAACTGACAGCTTGCCCATCAAGTGATTTGAAATTAGAAAGATAAGCCTTGTTGCCAGTCATATGCCTAGAACACCCACTATCTGAATAACCTTGATCCTCTTTTGTCTTTGAATGTCCCTGCACACAATATAAAGGAATTAGTACCTTTTGGGGACCCAAGCCACAAATGACTTGGATCTGCCTCGTGTATCAATATAATTATATCTATCAAAGGTCATTGATACACCATTGGGATTGTTTGTTGTTCCTTTTGGTTTCCATTCCCAACGAGCTGAGGCCTTAACAGCTTTTCCCAAGTTTACCCTTTTCTTTTGAACATCAGTGGAAACAATTGGTCTTGCAGTGGTAACTGCATGCCTAGCAGTGGAAACTGCTGGATTAGAAATTTTTGGTTTCCACATGTGGTTCTTGTGATCATCCTTTTCAAAATAAGTATTTTTCCCTGTTTGATAAGATTTAACAAAAGAAGTGACAGGGGACTTAGGATAAACTCTGTTATTACTTCTGGCAGTGGTAACTGCTGGTCTAGCAGTGGAAACATGTTTAATGCCAGTGTTAAGCATAACAGACCTGGGAACCATCTTGCTTAGGGGATTTGTGTGAGTCATTTTATTAGAATTTGATCCATTCACCCTTGTAAAAACTTCCCTTCTTCCCATGTGGTAGGTACAGTCTTTAGCTAAATGGTCAAAGCTACCACATATATGACAAGCCTTATTGTTAAACACAAAGTCACTACCAAACTGTCTAGTTTTAACATGATTCCAACTTCTCATGTTACCTCTAGGAGATTTAGGCCTATCTCTGTACATTTCAGCATACCTAGTAGTAGACCTAGTGAAATTAGACTGTGTTCTAGGCTTCTCTTTGACTTCTTCAGGAATACTTTTACTCTCCTCAACTTTAACATCTTCAGTAACACTAGCTTTAGACTCAACATTCAAACATTCATCTTTAAGAGATGAGTCACTAGCACTATCAAAAGTCTCAACCTCAACCTGAACCTTTTCAGTTTCAACTGGTTTAACAAATTTTGGTCCATAGGTCATGGGTGGATCCTGAAACTCTTCTAAGCCTGTGTGAGCTAGGTCAATTCCAGGAGGTGCTGGAACACCTCTTAGAGGTGGTGGAACAGTATTGTATCCAAGACCTGATTTAGCTTTGCTCACAATTTGGGCTTCCCAAATTTTGTCAATGCTCTTGGATTGATGGTCTAGTGTTTTCTTAGTAATCTCAATATTCTCACTAGCCTTTTTAACTTTCTCAATCTCTTCCCTAAGAGCTTTATTTACTTCAAGATAAAAATCTAAGTCTCTTTTTAAAACAGCAATATCATCTCTGAACTTAGATTCATTAGCCCTATAATGCTCTATCTGCTTTTCTAAAACACCTAGACCTCTTTTATGATTTGCTAAATTATAATTAGTATGATGTAAATCTAGCATCAGTTCATCATATTGTGTTTTAGAAATCTCTAACTCTTTAGCAGCCTTACAGTTTTTAGAACAAGCATTATCAGTATATACCTCAGAGTCAGAGAAAGCCATGAGTGCATGCTCAGTGGCTAGCATTGCAGATTCTGTATCATCTTCTCCATTCTGAGACATAAAGCTCCAATCAAAGCTTACTCCATCAATAGCTAATAGCACCTTTGGCTCTTCTGTTGTAGGTTCTTTGGTCTTTTCCTTCTTGTACCAAGTTGACTTATTGTCAGATTTCCTTGGTTTTCTGCATTCTCTTGCAAAGTGCCCCTTTTTGTGACAGTTATAGCACTCCACCTTCTTTTTATCAAAACCTACAGTCTCATCTCCACTTATATGAATCTTTCTCCCTGTCTTCTTCCAGAACTTCTTTGATCTTAAGCTGAGCAATGCTACCTGCCATTTGATGTCCATTTCCTCCATGTCATCTTCATCAATTTGATCCAAGTCCTCATGATTGAGGATTGAACCACCCACATGGCTTGATATAAAGGCATAGAAAGTAGCATCACTTAGTCCTGCAATCTGCTTCTTGGAGCTCCTAGTGGAAACATTTCCATTACCAGTGGAAACAATCATGTTACCACTGTCATCATCACTGTCACTTTCATCATCAGAACTGTCATTACCTGATGATGATATGAGTGCAACTCCTGCAGAACTTGTCTTTAACTTGCCAGCTTTCTTAAGTCTTTGTTCAATAACTTTGAAGTTATTGTACACATCATTAAGCTTCATTGTCTCAAGATCTGACTTGTCCTCCCATACAGCAACATTTGTATCAAACTCAGCAGGTAAACTTCTTAAAAATTTAAGATTGAGGTCTTCCTTTTCTACCTCAATTCCAAAAGCAGTCAGCTGAGTTACAATCTTTTGTAGCCTTGTGAATATGCTATCAAGAGATTCATTGCTTGATGAGCCAAAATTCTCATAGGTCTGCTTCAGTAAAGTCTTTTGAGTTTTCTTGGTATAGTCATTACCACCAAACACTTCACATATCTCATCAAAGAGGGTCTTTGCAGACTTGTATTTGGTAAAAGCCAGAACTTGTTCTCTGGGTAGAGCCATCAATAGCAAACCTCTAGCCTTCAGATCATTCTTAAGTTGGTTTCTTTCATCATTTGTAACTGGACCAGCATTTACTTTTGTTACTGGCTTGCCACCAACCGTCTCAACAGTTGTACCAGGTTTGAATGAATTTCCACACATTATGATCTCCCATAATGTGTAGTCTTGAACCATAAAGAATTGTTCAATCATAAGCCTCCACATCTCAAAGTCATTAATTTTAAGCTTGGGAAGCTTTGCAGCAATATTAGATTGGCTTGTTTTTGTCTCCATTGTATCTTTTGAATCTGCCATAGGATCTTCTAAATCAAAATATCAAAGCCTTGCTCTGATACCACTTGTTGGATCGTGTACACCTTGAACTTGTGTTGATAATGATACTTTGAGTGATACCACTAAGTATGCGGAATCTACTTAATGATACTTAGAAGATTAATTGTAAGTGAAACAGATTTATGTATGAACAATAAATATAACAAAACAACTAGCTCCAATATTATTAATAATAATAATACGAGTGATCTGAGATATCACTAGGGTTACACCTTGAAGCTCTAAGAAAAACGTATATCAAAGTTATCATCTAGGATCTCCTTTTATACAACAAGGAGTCCTCTTGTACAAGATAAGTATAATACTAATAGAATAAGATATACTCAAAATCTTTTCTATGTTTATCAATACGCGTTTCTCTAACAGCTAACAAGTGCTAACAAGTGAGCAGTGGTAATATTTGTTCTTGCAGTGGTAATGAGTTTCCACTGCAAGTACAATCTTCTTGCAGTTGTAATATCATCACTAGCCGTGGTAACTGATAGAATAATTCCCAACAATTTCCCTCAAACGGAGTAAGGGAAGGGGAAGGATCGGAAATTATTGGTTCAGAAGAATGAGTGGGATTTCCACTCGAAGCATGTTCGGTAAAACCAAGTAACTCTTGAGCGTAATCCTCCGTAACTTCGTCGATAACGTCGATTCGGTTAACGGAATATTTGTCAAACTCGGAGGAGTACCTCGCGGTTTGATCCAAGTTAAAAGTTACGGCTTCGGTACCAACGCGTAAGGTAATTTCTTCATCGAAAACATCAATCAAAGCACGGCCAGTCCTTAGGAAACCTCTCCCGAGAATGAGAGGTACCCGCGGATCAGCATCAAAATCAACAACGACAAAATCGGCAGGGAAATGGAATTTTCCCACATTAACAAAGACATCCTCGGCTATTCCCATCGGGCGGGAAGTAGTTCGGTCGGCTAGCTCGAGGGTCATACAAGTCAGAGTCAAATTGGGCAAAGACAACTTTTTCCAAATGGATAACGGCATTAGGTTAATGCTAGTACCAAGATCGGCCAAGGCGAAGCATTGAACCATCCCAGGAAAATTACACGGAATGAGAAATCGACCGGGGTCTTCAAGCTTTTCGGGGAGCTTTTTGAGGATAACTGCCGAACAATTCTCATTCATCTGGGTGCGAGATTTTTCAAACAATTTTTCTTTGTTATTCAAAAGACCTTTTAGCATAGAAGCAAATTTAGGCATCAAAAGTATAGCATCCGCGAGAGTTATGTCAAAATGTAGCTCTTGAAAAACTTGGTAAAACTTTTCCATCTGAATTTTATCTCTCTCACGGTGCGTTTGTTCGTTTAAACGTGACGGATAAGGTAATTTTGATTTGACGGGTATTTCTTTCTCAGATTCATAAACAACTTTATCTTTTCCTTTGGACGTCGGGACCACCGGAGGTTGGATGTTCTCGGTCCTTTCATTATTACTAGGAATTTCCGTATCCGTTGTCGCCTCGGTTTCACGGACGACTACCTTGGGAGACGAAGAAGAAGAAGGGGTAGTCGGAGCCGTTGGTCCATCGATTACAACACCACTCCTAGTCGTAATTGCTTTTGCATCACCCCGCGGGTTAGCAATTGTGTTGCTCAGATGAGAACCAGACGTCGATGCTTGATTCATTTGTATAAAACTGCTCATCATTTGCTTAAGCTCATTCGTTTGTCGACTCATGGTGGTGTCGATTTCTTTCTTAAGCTCGACCCTCATGTTGTTGATTTGATTTTGCATTGCTCGAAGGTTAACATCGTTCATTTTGATGTAATTAGCAAGCTCAGGAGAAGGTTGCGGTGGTTGATAAACTTGTTGTGGTGGAGGGACTTGATAATTGGTTCCACGGTTTTGATTGTAACCTTGGTTTTGATAACCTTGGTTAGTTTGAGGATAACGGTTTTGATTAGTTTGCACGGGTGGAAACCCAGGTGGACTTGTTTGGTTAGTACGAAAACCTTGGTTTTGATTGTAGTTCACGGCTGCTATGTGAGCATTATAAACTTGGCCATCGGTGGCTTGACAATCATAATACGGATGCGGTCCACCACAAATCACACATTTTTCATTAACGGCTTTAACGGTCTCGGGTTTTTGGTTCTGCAACTTAAACTCTTTCATCATACAACGGATAGCGTCGGTAAGTTCGGCCAATTCCGATGATTGGACCGACGAAGGTGAAGGAGGAGTAAAAGAAGTTATTTTCGAAACATTCGGTTTGTTACGAGAAGTCGGAACCTTAGATTTGTTCTCAATAATCGTCAAAATATCCCTAGGCGTACGATTCAAGATATTGCCACCGGCGGCTGCGTTTAAAGAATCTTGATCGTTTTGCGTCAAAGCGTTATAAAACGTGTCGATTTGGTGTAACTCGGAGAAACCATAGTGAGGACATTTTCGAAGAAGATCCTTAAAGCGTTCCCAAGCCTCACCAAAGTTCTCATCAAAACGTTGTTGAAAATTAGTTATATCATTCTTAAGATTAGTCGTTTTGGACGGCGGAAAGAAATGATTAACAAATTTCGAGACGAGTTCTTCCCATGTGTGAATTGATCGAGGGGGTTCTTTTTCGAGCCAAATCCGGGCTGAACCCTCGAGTGAAAATGGGAACAACGTCAATTTGATAGCATCGTGAGGGACATCCTTAAATTTCAAAGTCGAAGTTAACTTATTAAACCATCGGATGTGTGCGTGAGGATCGTCCCTCTCAAAACCGTGAAATTGTTTTGACGTAACAAGTTGAATCAATCCAGTTTTAAACTCAAAATTATCGGAAAGGATTGGTGGTAAAACAATTGCATCCCCGTATCCCTCGGTGGGACACTGGAGCAATTCTTGCATAGTACGTTGATCGTAAACCGGTTATGGTCCCATCGGCGGAATCACATTGTTTTGGATACCACCCATCGGCGGGGGTCCCAAGTGTTGTTCGTTCGGGTTCATTTCCTCCGTATTAGGAAATAGAACTCGATGTGTGTGACGAAACAAACTTTCCGGATTTGAAAGTGGTGAAACAAGTCGTTTAGACGTAGAACGTGTGTTCATACACCAAAAAAATCAAATTTTTGAAAAATAAAAAGAAAATCAAATTTAAAAAGGAAAATCTTTTTGTATTTTTGTTTTTATAAAGCAAAATTCAAAAACTTAAACTTTTGTTTTTTTCTTTTTCTAACGTTACGTTAATTGTAAAATGTTTCCCTTAATCTACTCGCGACGGAACGGGAGAGAAGAATGGATCTCTCTTCAGCTTTCAATTTAATGTCAAAGCTATCCGTATTTTCCGCTTATTCGGTCGTAGAATCAAAGTAATCCGATTAGCAATTAATTTCACGCGTAATTATATTGGGAGACTTTTTTGGTTTACAACGCCCTTTCTTTCGATCGGGTCGAGGCTGTAACTTTATTATTTTTTTGGTGTTTTTGAAAACACTTTAGGAAAAGTGTTTTTGATTTTTCAATTTTTATAGTTTTTATAGAAAATATATACAAGGAAGGTTTTCAAAATACAATTTCGAAAAACGAAAACGAAAAATTCACTTCAACCCTCCCCGGCAGTGGCGCCAAAAATTGATTCGTGAAAAACACAATATCAATATTATAGTATAGATATAAACTCAAGAGATCCGCAAAGAAATACGGATAACCCGAGGTCGTAGTCCGTGTGAAGGATGAATGGAATTTTTAATTCCCGATTCGTGAAAGTGGTAAAAAGTGATTTGAATGAGATTACACTAATGAAATATTAAATGAAGCACAATTAATCAATTAAGCACGTAATTCAACTAAACAAACCAAAAACGTAACGTAGAAACGAAAACCGTAAATTAAAACGTAAAATAAACGTAATCGTACAAAATAAAACGCGACTTTTAAGCTACGCGACTCCTACGGACTTGGAAATAATTTTCAAAAATCAAAAATGATAAAAGAAAATTTTAAGAAAAAGAAAAATATTTTTTTGGACTTTTTATTTATTTTTTATGAATTAAAAACTAATTTAACTAATTAAAAATTAAAAGAAAATGAAAATAAAGAGAGAAAAATAAAAATTAAATTTTGAAAATTATAAAATAACTAAAAAGAAATTTTAAAACTAAAAACTAATTTTTTTTTTTGCTTTTTATGTAATTTTTAGAAATTAAAAACTATTAAAACTAATTAAAAATGAAAAATAAATTCAAAATAAATGGGAAAATTGCAAAATAAATTTCTAAAAATCTAAAATAACTAAAAATAATTTTATAATATTTTTTGGATTTTTCTGGGGTTTTTCTGATTTTTTTTGTATTTTTTAGTAATTAAAAAGTAATTACAAATGATTAAAAATGAAAATAAAATAAAAAAAATAGTAAATCTATTCAGAAAAATTTGAAAAAATTACAGAAATTCTAAAATAATAAAATAAACTTGAGAAAGAATTTTGAAAGAAAAAAAATCTAGAAAAATGCCGATAAGCTAGAAACTGCTTGTTTGGAGTGCTTATTTATAAGCACTCCTTTGACCAGGTTGACTGAAACTTTGACCAATTGATTTTTAGACTATAAAAAGCTTAATGGAACAGATCTTATGTCAATTTGAACTCAGAAACACATATTTGGAATGAACTGATTCAAATAAGCACTATTTGGAATTAGAAATAAGCACTTCAGAAATAGCAGGGGCAAAAACTCAATGGATAAAGCAACAATATGTGAAAATGAACTCAGAGAATCAATTAAACTCAGCTTATGGTTAACCGAACACAATTGCAGCCTTGTTATGAAAACAGATTATTAATCTCAGGCACCCCACTTGACAGCTAAAAAATAAGCTCTAAATAAGCTAATTAAACAACACCAAAAGGATTTTCTCAAAGTTCACCTAGCAAACTACTTATAAACCTCAGAATACCTAAATTCTAAATCCAATTGCTCCCTTAAAAAGGGCCTAGATCAGCACTGTATGGACAGAATCTGACTGCAGGGCTGACTTTACAATTGCACGTTATCTTTGACTAATCACAATTTACGCAGCTTAATTCTTATTCTAGATGTAAATTAAGGATGTTGAAACTTAAAAATCACCTAGGCAAACACAAGAATGCAAGTAAAACAAGCTAAGGCTGGACAGATTCTCAAACGTGAAGGTGTAAATGAACGATAAAGATAAATTTGACTTAAGCTAAGGTACCTATGTGTTTTATGCAACTGCTAACCCTTATATGCCTAATGTGACTTAATAATGCAAAAGTTACAACTATAAATGACCAAGTCCACAGTACACTTATCTAATCCAAACACCCCTGAATGAACTAACTGTCATCAAAACTAATAAGAAACTCAGTTGACAAATCAATCCAAACCACAAACTAATGCTCTATTACTGATCTAATCTACTTAAATCCAAACAGAAACACAAGATCAAACACAAACAACCATAGTTACACAGATCCAAGGTTAAGACAACAATGAAACAGTAACAGTGAACACACCACTCAAATGAAACCAAATGCAATAATGAAATTAAGCTATAATAAACTAAAACAAAATGTAAACAGAAATAAGCAATAATGAAACAGTAACAATGATCTATAAGCAAAATTAAACTATGAAACTTAAAATGAAATCTCACCAATCACCTCTCAGCCAAACAGAGAGGTGAAATCCAACACAGCCTTTCTCTAGACAGGCCAATTGCTCCTCTTTGGCTGCCTTTTACTCCTAATAAGCTTAGCTTATTTGCAATAAACACTTGTATTGACTTTGTTTGACTGAGAACTTTGAATGATTGGTGCCAAATAAAGCTCCACAATAGCTATTAGAAGCTTATATGGAACTGATTAAACTAAATAAAAGCTTATTGAAGCTTGTCGAATTAAGTACTTTATATATATATATATATATATATATATATATATATATATATATATATATATATATATATATATATATATATATATATATATATATATATTTTATTTTTATTTTTTATTTTTATTTTTATTTTTTTTTTGTTTTTAACTGAAAATAACAATTAGTAAATAAGCTAAAAAAAACAAACTGAATTTAAAATGCAATAGTAAAAGAGAAACAATAAGTTGAAAACAGAAATTAAGAAATAAGCAGTAAATAAGAGAAATTAAGACAAGAAATAATAAAACTGAAATTAACTTTTCATTAATAAAAGGAATTCAATACAAAGTAATTTTAACAGCATATCAATACATAAAAAATAGCACACCATTATAATGAAATGGAGGGGGTATATATAGGAGAGCAGGGAGCTGCTAGGGTATGTCCAGGTCATCAATCTGCGTCACTTTGTGTTTCTTTGAGTCCATATCAGCCCTTGGATAGCCTTGGTCCCCAATCCATCATCTTCAGCCGTTGGATTAAATGGTATGATGTGATGGATCCTCAGTGTATCATTCCATTGGTCCACGTGCTCTGACCACACCCTGACATACTCTGGTCTTCTAGAAACTTTTTAATCATGAGGTAATTATGGGATGAGGTGGGGTAATTTGGAGGAGGGGTAATTCTAGGGTTCATTGAATAGTAAATATTTCTGGGTTTGATTTCATTTGGGGGGCGAGTAAACATTTGGGGGTTTTATTATAGTTAGGCGTTGACCAGTTTGGTCTTGGGTATTGACCGGGGTATGTAGCAGGCTGGGTAAAAAAAAGTGAAGGTGTTGGGCTTTGGTTGATGGGCTAAGGGTTTTCATGGATCCGGTTGTTATAATTTTTGATTTAGGAGTAGTATAATTTCAAGGACCAAAGGTGTATTATCCCAAACCTTAGGGACCAAAACTGTACTTCTCCAAAAGTTTCTTCCAAGGGTAATTTATGTCATTTCTGAATCATGAAGGATCAAGTTTGACTTTTCTTCGGATTTTTCTTCAAAGGACCATTCTTGTAATTTTCTGAAACTTGAGGGACTAAATTCGCCAATTTCTCAAAACTTTGTTCAGGGACTAAACTTGTGACTTTAAGAATCTCAGAGATTGAATTTGACTTTTTGAGCTTGGACTTTGACCATTTGACTTCTCCGGCTCTGGCTTTTGACCTTTTTCCAATCTCGTGCTCGTTTTTGTCGGTTTTGCTTTGTTTTTGTTCATTTTTCTCATATCCGTACCTGCACATACACAAATACGAAAACATGCATTCTCTTGGCATTTTTGGTTAGTATTTGGTGTTTTTGGTCTGAAATAAAGCCTAAAAAGGATGAGTGATTAAACACTCATCAAATCACCTAACCACCTTTGTTCCCATCAAACTTGATGTTGATGAGATGAATTACTCTCAATGGGTGTATTATTTTTCTCACCTTTGTCATGGCTATGGCATCTTGGACCATCTTGTTGATCCACCCGAATCCTCCTCTGCTACACCTTCTTCACCACCAACTAGGGATCCGGAATGGCTAAAGGTTGATTTCATTATTCGGTCTTGGATCTTTTCCACACTTGCAGTGAATCTTCAAAAGCGATTGGTTGTTCTTAATCCCCAAACTGCCAAAGAGGCGTGGGTGTCCCTTGCAACGATTTTTCAAGACAATAAACGCCCAAGAGCTATGGCTTTAAAGGCGGAGCTACGGAATTTGAAGCTTGGGGATTTAACAATTGATGCATACTTTCATAAAATTGAGTCAATTGTTTCGGTTTTAGCTGGTCTTGGTTCTCCTCTTAGCAATGATGATATTGTTACATTTGCACTAGAAGGTTTGCCAAACACGTATGATGTGATTTCTACAGTTATTGCTAGTCGGGAACCCTTTCCCGATCTCAAGACGGTTCGTTCTTTGTTAACCACGCAAGAGATGCGTATGAAATCCAAGGTTCGGGATACGCTTGTGGATGCCACATCTGCTTCTCCTATGGTCTTGTTGGCGAATAACAATAATGCTCGGCGCTCGTCTAATCCATTGGAAAAAGTAAACAAACCTTGTTTTTTGTTTGCTAAGGGAAATTGTCGTTTTGGTGAGGCGTGTCGGTATCTTCACAATGGGGTTCATGGCAAGTCTACTTTACTACCTCGTGGTTCTGGTTCCTCATCTACTGGGTCGAGTTCTTATTCTTCGGACTTGCAAACATTGCAACACTTGTTGGCTAAATTGGGATTTACCTCTACCACGACTACTGTTACTCCTCCTAGTCCAGTTGCTTACCATACAATGACCCCCTCCTTGTACCCATATTCTCAGGTGCCTCACTCACCTTGGGGGTCCAATATGTTTTCTATACTTCCACAGGGGGCCCACGTTATGACAGGTTCGCAGTCACAGCAGGGGTTCGCAGTACCGGTTCAGCAACAGGGGTTCATAGTACCGGTTCAGCAGCAGGGGTTCACTGCACCGGTTCAGCAGCAGGGGTTCACAGCACCGGTTCAGCAGCAGGGGTTCGCAGTGCCAGTTCATAGTGTCGGTTCACAGGTTCAGCAGGGGACTTCGACAGGTCACGGCACAGGTCCGGATTCTGGCTTCGGTTTTAATCCTGTTCAAATTTTTGCAACAGGTCCACAGGGTTCGGGTCAGGCGACTCTTTTACCGAATGCTTTTGCTACTCCGACTCTTCAGGAACCGGCTGCTAGCAATTGGAATATGGATACAGGTGCGAGTTCTCACCTTAATGATTCTGTACATTGTCTTAGTGATATTCTTAATGAGTGCATTTATCCCTCTGTTGCGGTTGGTGATGGGCGTTTCATTCCTGTCATTAACTCTGGTCATAGTTTTTTGTCTACTCCTTTTCGTCCTTTACGTTTAAACAATGTTTTAATTACTCCTCATATTGTAAAAAATTTAATTTCTGTGCATCAATTTGTTCGTGATAATTATTGCACTGTTGAATTTGATCATTTTGGTTTTTCTGTGAAGGACTTCCTAACTCGACGGGTACTCCTCCATTGTGATAGTACGGGTGATCTCTACCCTGTTACAAAGCCTTCTCCTATTCCTCAAGCGTATCTTACCAGTCAGTATATGTGGCATCAACGACTTGGTCATCCAGGGAGTGAAGTGTTGCGGCGTCTAGTGTCTAGTGCTTCCATTTCATGTAATAAAGAGAAGCTTCCCGTTCTTCGCCATGTTTGTCAGCTTGGTAAACATGTGAAACTTCCGTTTGTTAGTTCGTCTAGTTCTGTTACTTCTTGTTTTGACATTATTCACTCGGATTTGTAGACATCCCCAATTCCGAGTCTTTCTGGTTTCAAGTATTATGTTTTGTTCCTAGATCATTATTCTCAGTATGTTTGGGTTTATCCTTTAATGAATAAATCTGATGTTTTGTCTAAATTTAAGTTGTTTCGTAGTTATGTTCGTACTCAGTTTAAGTGTGAAATCAAATCGTTTCAGTGTGATCATGGTGGTGAATTTGATAATACTGGATTTCATAAATTATTTTCCACTCATGGAATCCAGTTTAGATTTTCTTGCCCTTGCACCTCTCAACCAAATGGGAAATCTGAACGCATGATTCGTACCATAAATAATCTTATTCGCACTTTATTGTTTCA
Source organism: Artemisia argyi (assembly GCA_030686995.1). Classification (NCBI taxonomy): domain Eukaryota; kingdom Viridiplantae; phylum Streptophyta; class Magnoliopsida; order Asterales; family Asteraceae; genus Artemisia; species Artemisia argyi. Next base: position 28,251,018 of record CM060687.1, on the reverse strand, counting down.
AGCACACCTACCACCAAACTATTGGACCGAGGCTCTTAATATGGCTATTTATTTATTGAATATATTACCATCCCGTGCCATTAATAATGAAATACCCTTCACCAGACTTTTTGGTGCTACACCTGATTATAGTGTTCTTCGTGTTTTTGGATGCCTTTGTTACCCACATATAGATACCAACCATAAATTAGGTCCCCGTGCTACACCTGCAATCTTTCTGGGACATGCTGCCAATCATTTTGGCTATCGTTGCCTTGATCTTAACACCAATAAAATTATCATCTCTCGTCACGTTACCTTTGATGAAACGGTTTTTCCGTTTCAATCTAACCAATTTCAACCCACTCCTTCATATGATTTTTTGGATGATTCTTCCAATCTCATTTCCACCATAATCAACACCACTCCAACTGGTCCTAATTCGAACCCAATTCCTACTACACCTGTCACTATTCCTGCATCTCCTGCACCACCTACGCCTCATGCATCACCTGCACCTCCACCGTCTCCACCAAATGATCCTGTACCCATTGTTCATGTTCCTGAACCCACACCTCCACCTGTTGCATCTACTCATCCCATGGTCACACGTTCTCGTATCGGGATTACTCGTCCTAATCCTAAGTATGGTGGTCATGTGTCTACCGTTTCTTTTACACCTAGGTCCTATAAGGATGCTTTAAATAATCCAAATTGGCGAAATGCTATGTATGATGAGTATAATGCACTTATTAAGAATAAAACTTGGAAACGTGTACCTCGACCTGAAGGTGTCAATGTTGTTAGTTGTATGTGGTTATTTCGCCATAAGTATTTGGCTGATGGCACTCTTAGTCGGTATAAGGCACATCTTGTTGCCAACGGTAGCACACAGATTGAGGGAGTTGATGTTGATGAGACCTTTAGTCCGGTTGTTAAGCCGGGCACTATACGGACTGTTCTTAGCTTAGCTATTTATCGGCATTGGCCTGTTCACCAGCTTGATGTCAAGAATGCGTTTTTACATGGTGATTTAGCTGAATCTGTTTATATGCATCAACCTCCTGGTTTTCGCGATCCAGAGCATCCTGATTATGTTTGTTTATTACAGCGGTCTCTTTATGGTCTTAATCAAGCACCTCGGGCATGGTTTCAGCGGTTTGCTACTTACATTACTACTGTTGGGTTTACTTCGAGTCGTTGTGACTCTTCCTTGTTTATTTACAGACAAGGTAATGATACTGCTTTTCTGTTACTCTATGTGGTTGATATTGTGCTCACTGGTTCCTCTGATAGTTTACTACAGCAGATTATTGCTTCTTTGCATAAGGAATTCTCTATGACTGATTTAGGTGCTCTTAACTATTTTTTGGGTATGTCGGTTACGCGTGACTCTTCTGGGATGTTTTTGTCACAGCGTAAGTATGCTATGGAGATTTTGGAGTGTGCACATATGGTTGGTTGTAACCCTTCTCGGACTCCTGTTGACACTGAGTCTAAATTGGGTGATGATGGTGATCCGGTTTCTGATCCTAAGTTATATCGGAGTCTTGCAGGTTCTCTTCAGTATCTCACATTCACTAGACCTGATATTACTTATGTTGTGCAGCAGGTTTGCCTATATATGCATGATCCTCGTGAGCCTCATTTCTCTGCTCTTAAGCGGATTTTACGCTATGTTCAGGGGACTCTAGCATATGGTTTACAGTTATTTTCTTCTACTACTAACTCTTTGGTTGCTTATTCGGATGCTGATTGGGCTGGTTGTCCCACTACTCGCCGGTCTACATCAGGTTATTGTGTTTTTCTTGGCAACAACTTAGTATCCTGGTCCTCTAAGCGTCAACCAACGCTTTCTCGTTCCAGTGCTGAAGCTGAGTATCGTGGTGTTGCCAATGCTGTTGCTGAGACATGTTGGCTACGGAATCTGCTTCGTGAGCTTCATACACCGTTGTCCTCAGCTACTATTGTTTATTGTGATAATGTGAGTGCTGTGTACTTGACCTCTAATCCTGTTCAGCATCAAAGGACAAAACATATTGAAATTGATATTCATTTTGTTCTTGATTTGGTTGCTACTGGTCAAGTTCGGGTTCTACATGTTCCTTCTCGGTTTCAGTATGCTGATATCTTTACCAAAGGGTTGCCGTCTGCCTTGTTTGCTGAGTTTCGTGACAGCTTGAGTGTTCGGTCTCCTCCCGCTCAAACTGCGGGGGAGTGTTAGACGATAAGTATTAGGGGATTAGGCCAGTGTGTATTAGGCCCATATTGTATCTTATATATTATCTCATGTACCAAACATATTAGGTATTCAATATACGGTTTTACTAAATTTTACAAACTCCAAACCAATACTTGTTTTAACATTCATTGTTAGTTGTTACATATTGACACTGAAGTGCAAACAGAGTTGTAAAATCATAGACTCTGCAAACAGATTCATGATAAAACATTGCAACAAAGAACATAAACCTTCACCAAGGCAACTCATTTGCAATTATTGAGACGAAGCATACAAATAAAGTCTTATGCAAGAATATAAAGTAGAAACTCCATATGGGCAAAATTTTCGAACTTGTACACTTACACTGGCCGAATCTCGAGGCCACTTACAATAAGGCCGGACATAGTTCCTTCATAAGCTATCAATTTCAAATGCATAGGAATATAATCTTTTCGAAGATCAGAAGTTGAGTTGAATTTCCAAACAATAACCTCCATCCATCCATCTTCCTTCTTCTTTGGAATTCGATTATTGTCATGTACATTCCATGGGCTTGGGGTTCTAAAATAAAGGATTCCCATCTCTTTGTTTTTCCAGTGAAGTACATCTTTTACTTTCACTGGACAATGCAACCCATGACATTTTTTTGAAAGCTTGAACACAAGGTAGCACATGTAATCTGTATCCGGTAATAACATTTGACTTTGAATCTTGCATTTGAGGCTAAATACTTGACGTGGTAAAAGCTCAATCACCTCTTGGAATCTGCATGTACAATATATTATGGAGTATATATGTGATTACATTTCTTTATCATCTATTATTCTCTTTTTGTAACTTAGGAAAGACTTTGAAAGATGAAACCTGTATAACTATAGAGGCATTGGGGCCATAACCATGGCATGTGGTGCATTGGAATTTTATTATGACAAGACGTTAATTATGAAATTAGGCTTCAAGCTAAAGTTGGCTTAATTTATATATGGGCATAAACCCCGTAAGTAATTAAACAGTTAGATTGAAGTTTGTTTGTAAGAACAAACCTGGGCTCTTCTGAGGGCTTCAAATGAAAAAGCTTGACACAATTCACTTTAGAAGAGTTGTACAAAACTTCCTTCGCTGAAAGCATAAGATGTTTCTTTTCATTCACTTCATTTAGTGATAACGCCTATCATCAAATTGGTTAAGAGCTTTGGTTACTAAAACCACAAGGAAATATAGAATACATTAGAACTCATAAAGATCAAATTTGTTGGAAAAAGAAAAGGACCTTTTCACCCTCGTCATCATTTGCAGATCTTTTGGAAATTTCTTCACTATCAGTTGCTAGTTGTTGCACTTGAACCATGTGTGTGTTTGATTCCAAAATTTGTTGGACTTCTTCTATTTTCACAATTTCTTCATTGTTCACCTGTTCAAAGTTTCTAATTCCTTGTTAATAATTCGTTATACATAACTTTAAAATGTTACCATAGCATTTTTGTAATATTAAAAGCAAAAGAATCTAGAAAGGGAATTATCAAACTTGCATTGTGAATGGGTCGAAACTCAATTCCTTCAACATAGATGCCATCTCTTGGGCAATAGTCTTGCAAAAAGCTCAGAAGTAGAACCTTAAATTTGGTATCTTTGTTGTGATTTAAAAAACGATACAGTTCAATCATCATCCAATTTTCGTCTCTCTGTCTAGCAAAATATGCGTGATAGGTTTCATTGCCCATTCTGTATGTTAGGTTAACATACAAAGATTTACTCGAGGATTTTCTTGGAGCACAAAATTTGAAAACCAGATAAACGCCATAGTTGACATCCTCATCTAATACTGTACTAATTTTGATGTTGATCTTCAAATTCGAAATAGTAGAAATCTTTGCTACTTTTTTGAACCTGCACTTAATAAAGGATATCAGAATGTATATTAGTCTCAGTGTGAACCTGCACATCATCGTTACATGCTGCAACCTACATTTTTCCATACTCAAAACAGATGTAATCATGAAATTTAATTTTATAGTTTAGACTTCAAAATTTTAACAATGCTTTTTATTGTACAAAAAAACCCAAACAAATTTATTTTAATATTTTACTAAATTCCAGAAATGTGTATGTATATAGTTATATATATTTTTTAGGGAAAATATCATCTTATAGTAATCATCTCTTTTTTATATCTAACTTGCCACTTGTTTCTAGTTAAAACAATATATCATTATCTTTTTTTAACCTTAACAACATCCATATATTTGAATGAAATTTTTTCACAACTTAGATGTTGTAAATTATTGCAAGATAACATTGTGCCAGCGCATCTTGATACTATATTGAGTTGTACAATCTCCTACAATGTACAAACTCAGTTACTACAGTTAAAACCCTGTCGATGAGTCATTGAGTCGGCCAAAAGGTCGGAAATCATGGTTACTACTTACTAGCTAATTACTATGCACAAAACTTAGTTACTACAGTTAATATTAATATTTAAACCAAATAACTTATTTAATTGTAAGGTGTCCTAGAATGTACATACTCTGTTTTGATAGCATATTGATAGAGTGTAGCAAAAAGCCATTCTTTTAAACTATCATATATCAATGATAGCCAAGTTCAAAATTTGAATAAAAAATCGATTGCCAGCTGAATTTAATTAACTATGGTAATTAGTCTAAATTATCCTTAAAAACTTGTCTTGCATGTTTGAAATTGAATGTAATATTTAGATGTTATAGTAGAGAGGTAAAAGTAATGTTACTATTGACAGGGAGACGTCGGTTGAGTGAGAAACCAACCTTGATTCGGGAATAGATTGCCACTTGTAAAGCCCACTGTTTTTAAGTGAACATTTTCTTGCAGATATCATCCAATTGTTTTCCCCGGTACTCCCAAGTGAAAAGAACTGTTGTACAAGTCAGACTTCTATCAAGTGTATATAGAGATACGCATGTATGATATTGGACTTGGATCCATTTAAGAACACTTTGTAATGAATAAATAAGTTATCAGATTGAAATAACTAAAAAAAATGATACAATCCATGAAACATTAATCTTTGTAAAAGCATAGATTACTAGTTTTCATGAAACATATATATAGCTGTATTCCTTTTATCAAGCCTCACTAATTAAAATCTAGAGTTGACCATCAAAGTCGCCTTAGGATAATCATTAAGGTTATTTACAAATAGAAAAGCATGCATGGAATGCAATTAATTATAAAATAAAAATAAGCTAAGAAAACAAGATAATTACCCAATTGCCTTCATTAAGTAGTACTCCCTTGCACAATAATTCGTACAAACCCTTTTTGCTATACTCTGTGACATCTATTTTGGACGACTCGAGTATTTCTTGGTAGTGTCTAGGTAGTTTTGGCTCCCAAATTTCATGATCCTCCTATATAAAGATTAAACATTCAAAACTAACGTGAATAAATATATTTTTTTGAATGCACGGATATATTTTACTTTGAAAATAAAATAAAAACAACCAACCAAAAAAATGACCTTTTAAAAATGCATCTTACAAAACTGATTCTAATTAATTACAGTATTATTTTTCAAGAAATGTTTATGTCACCTAAATATAATTTCCATGAAACAAAATGTTTAATATATTCTTTGAGAATTTCTGTCAAGTATTTTGTTTATCTATTGCGTGATAACGATCGATTCACTAGCGACCCCAATTCTTTATAAAATACACATGTCAAAATATATATGAAACTAATTTAACTCTGTAAGTTTAAAAACACGTGCCTGGGCTTCCAATGCCTTCTCGAGTCTTTCAATCACGCGCCGACCATCCTTATCTTCGCCACAATACAAGGCAACTTTAAAAAATTTCTTGCAAGATTTTCCATTAATTTGTTCCTTTATACCCTCAAACGCCACCTTATTTATAAAATCTTCTATAGAGGCACACCTGGCGAACGTATCTTTATAAAAGCTCCACGGTTCCAAATCCTTCGCAGATCTCCCACAAAACATCTCTAATAAAATCCTACTGAACGAATACCAATCTGACTTATTTTGTACGTAAACCTTCCGCGTTGGGTCCATGAATCCCAATGAGCCATAATCATCACCATCATGTTTCCATTTCTCACGTTTCCATTCACTTAAAGCCAACTCCAAATTAGAAATTTTAGCGTTCCATTCAGCATCAAGTAGAATGCTACCACTTTTTATGTCACTGTGTACCATCCAATTTATTAGACTTTCTGTTACACCACCTTTGTGAAGAAAAGCTAATCCACTTGCAACGTCGATGCATATCTTGATGCGTTGCATCCAGCTGAGACTAGCATCTTGCACATACTTATTGAGCCTTCTGTTGGGCGCATGCTCGTAACAAATTATTCTTTCACCCATTTCGTCACAGTATCCTACAAGAGTAACGATATTTTTGTGCTTAAACTCAACAAGAACTTTAATCTCCGTCAAAAATCGCTCACGTCCTTCATCAAACTTGTTATCAAAACGCTTTACAATAACAGTGGTGTGTTCATTAGCATTAGCAAGTGGAATTTGTCCTTCGTACTGCTTCCAGTATCTTCCTTCTTCGATGCACTTGTCATCACTAAAGTTCTGTGTGGCAAATTTTATAGCTTCTAGTGAAATATGAAGGTTGTCTTTGTTCTTCTTCTGCAAATTATGACAATGGACTTGGTCATTCAAAATATTAATTGAATAAGATAATATGTCTTACAGTTAATATCCTATACACTATCGATCCCCAACAGCCAACTTTTTTGGGTAAATTCAACTATAAGCAAGATACCACATTGAAGTACAAAAGGAAAACAAAAAATGCTAATATATTTAGGTCAAGCATGATAACCCAAATACCCAATTATATATATATGTTTTAACTATGAACCAATAGCGAGAGAGCATATATACTAGTTACACACAAAGTTATGTATCTTTACTTACTTGAAAGTGAATTGCTTCCTCAAGTTCTTCGATGACGACTTCCATAGTTGGACGCTTTGCTTGAGTTTCTTCCAAACATTGATATGCAATTTTAATAAACGTATCCAAAGATTCCTGATTGATCCCTCCATGTAGCATAAACATGCTTTCATCAGCTCCCATTATCTTGGGGTCTACCATCTCCTTTAATGTTCCATCATTGAAGCGTCGACGTGTTACAGATGGAAGCCCCTTCTCGTTGTCGACATGATAGGTATTATCATAGGCCAGCCTACCACACATGATTTCAAACAGTACTACCCCAAAAGAGTAAATATCTGATTTCTTATTTAACTTGCCTGTACTTGCATATTCAGGATCCAAGTACACTTTAGTCCCAGCAATAGTTGAGGTAACAAGGGTGCGACTTTGTTGATTTGTATTGTTTAACTTGGAAAGCCCAAAATCACCAATCTTTGCCACCCAATTATCGTCCAATAAAATGTTTGCACTTTTTATATCCCTATGTATTATGGTTGGTTTGTCCTTTGTACTAGTGTGTAGGTAATTTAATCCATGTGCAATATCAAGGCCTATTTGCATGCGCTGAGCCCAAGTTAAATTCATTAGCTTATCATGATCTACCAAATAATCATCAATGCTTCCATTGGAAATATACTCGTAAATGAGTATCATCTCATCACCTTCATCACAAAATCCTAAAAGAGAGACTACATTTTGATGCCTACAATTACTAAGCATCTCAATTTCTCTAAGGAACCCTTGTTCACCTTGCTTGTCTAGTCTGTTTGAGATGCGCTTGATAGCTACTGTGCTTTTTCTTTTAGGTAAATCATCTCTAACCACCCCTTCAGTCGTTGATGAATTGCTTCCATCAAAATGGTGGAGTTCTGCTCTATAAACTGTACCGTATCCGCCACTCCCAATGCAGTGTGTTTCAGAAAAATTGTCAGTGGCTGATATTATATCACTTAGTGAAATTCTCAAGCGGTCCAAGTTTCTTCCCTGAAACATTATGTGTTAAAGTGAAAGGAAAGTGTTACATTCTACAAATGCGAGTAAGAATGAAAATGCTATTAAACACATAATATGTCACTCTTAAGACCTTTCTAGAATCACAATCTTTTCTAGAATGAAAATGTAGTTAAGGTAATATTTCGTCTCGTCGATTCTTAGCTTTGATTTGGTGACTTCTAATCTTTTTTTCTTTTATTATCAATTTTTGTTAATGTTATGCTTAGTTTAATTATTATTGTTGCTTTTATTTGTGCTATTAGCGTAGTTATGATATTTTGCGTGTAGTTTATAGATGTTTGTTTAGAAATGAGTCGTTAGGTAGTTAGGATTGCGATTGGAAGTTGTTGATGGTGATATTAGTTGTTAATTTAGCCATGTAGGTTAGTTTATTGACTAAATATTATGTTAGCCATTTTTGGTAAAAGGTAGATTTTGCGGATTTAAGCGTCTCTTGACCAAAATTTCGTGAAAGGTCCGCCTGATCGGTTTTGATGCCTTATTCTTGAAAGAGAACTCTAACTCAAAAATAAGGTGAGTAAGAAGCACATTAAATTCGCAAGACTAACTTTTACTATAATAACACTTAATTTAGCCTAGTAAGCCGTTAACAGGGGACATCCAACCTACGATTTACTTAGATGTTTTTATTTAATTTGACGGGCAAAAGCCGTTGGAAAGAATAAAAATTCTCTAGTAGTCAATATCTTAACCTAGATTAGCAACTAAGTGGTTTAATGCGCGCGAATAAGGGTTAAGATTGAAGTACGCAACCGTATGAATTAATTAACGCTTGTTCGAGTTTTAGTTCACCAATTTTAATCCTAACTATTTACCACCGATTTCTAGGCAAACATTCCCCTTTTAGTATAAGTTTAGCTTTTAGCATTCCTTTAGATAACTTAGTAGTGTTAGTTAAAAAAAAAAAAAAAAAAAAAAAAAAAAAAAAAAAAAAAAAAAAAAACTTTTGTAACTACTAAGCATCAAACAAAACTTGACTGACGTATTTTAATTCACCATTCCTTCGAAGCAATACTTGGGAGATCAATACTTGCTAAGATATTTTTGTATTAAGGTTTGTATAGTCTTTTCATTTCTTTAAATATTTTTGATCGAAAAATGACATCTCTTACCTTTCTTTACTTCTGAAGGACTGAACATACTTTCAACTAAGAAAGTTAAAAATTAGTTTGACTTCAGACATGAGAACTTGACAAGGATAAAAGGTTCATATATCAACACCCTCACCAAGGCCTTTGGAATTGATCATCAAGTTTCTATTTGCTTGTCAAATTTCTTTTTCTTTCGATCTTCTAACTCTTTAAATACTTCCATTTTAAAGTATATGTTATTCATCTTAGACGATTTTACATTTTTTGGTTTATCATAAAGTGTGAAAAGAAATGAAAACGACATCTCTTACCTTTGTTTACTTCTGAAGGACTGAACATACTTTCAACTAAGAAAGTAAAAAATTAGCTTGACTTCATACGTGAGAACTTGACAAGGATAAAAGGTTCATAGATCAACACCCTCATCAAGGCCTTTGGAATTTATCATCAAGTTTCTATTTGCTTGTCAAATTTCTTTTTCTTTTGATCTTCCAACTCTTTAAATACTTCCATTTGAAAGTATATGTTATTCATCTTACACCATTTTACACTTTTTGGTTTATCATAAAGTGTGAAAAGAAATGATGAAGTGATTGTGAGTCTCGTTTTTAGCAAATCTGAGGAGAAATGAGATGCGAGCGGGTCCTATCTCAGTTTTTCATTTTGGTTATTACAACTAAATATTTGGGAGTCTGTTGGAACTGATCCATAGATATGATATTTCCGTGTAAGGAAATATTATGCAGGGTATTGCATTCTTTTAAATGTTAATTATTTGTAAATGTATTCAAGTTGTCATTATTTCCAATTAAATAGGCAGAACTTGCTAATTATTCTATCGTGTATTGAGCGAAAGTGATTAACCGTCTCACGTCATCACTTTTACTTAATGGAGTCATTTATTACACACAATAGGATAATTAGAAATTTCTACACATTTAATAGGAAAAAAAGATAAGAAAGTTACGCAGCATAGTAAAAAGTAACAACACGAATACACTTACAACCAAATACCTTTTTTTTTTTTTTTTTTTTTTTTTTTTTTATGTTTTGTTTAGTTTTTTTATTAAGATAAAAGGTTGAAAAGTGTAAGATCGAATCATATTAAGATAGGAGGTGCATGTGAGGGGAATTTGCATCATGCCTCAAAGGTTCATTAATCATCGTGGTAGTTAAGATACAAGTTACTAAGGAACTAATATAAATTAATTAAAGACGTCACACATTAAAAAAATAAAAATAAAAATAAAAAAAATAATAATAAAAGAAAAAATTGATTAGTAACGGTTAACAAATATTACCCCCTCAAATTCTCACTTCTTCCCTCTAAAAGAAAGGGTGTTTTTATAAATTGTTATTTAGCTAAAGTTTGGTTATGATAACGGAGGTTTTTGGTTAAAGTTTAGGAGCTGATGTGACGCTGACGTGACAGTGGTTAAAGTTTAACCCCAAGTTACCATACCCTATGCTTTTAGGCCACAACTTAAAAGAAGATACAAGTTGTTAAGCAAATGGCATTTTGCTTAAAGTTTAAAAATATCATACATAAAAAAATGTTTGACTAGTCAACCTCTTAATTGATAGCATTTCCAATAGAGTTATTTCCAAAAATGGTACAAAAAGTAATCCTTTTTCTCAAAAAGGTACAAAACTAACATGTTTTCTTAATTTGGTCATGTGCTAATATGCGACTCTGTCCGACTGTCCGACTCCACTGAATGTGCGACACGTGTCCACTTTTTTATTATTAAAGTACATTGATAGGTGGAGGTTTTTCCAAACATTCTTTTTCTATTATTACAAAATTACTTATTTACCCTTATCTCTACTAGAGATAATTAAATATGCGACTGTGCTACCCATAGTGTTGTTTTGAAACTACAACAGATCTTGTGGTTGTGTAGGAATCAGGTGGTTTGGTGGTGGTGTCGGAAGTATCAAGTGGTGGTGATGACGACAGATTTGGAGGCGGTGGTGGTGGGTGGTGAATGAGGAAGAAGATGAGTGAGATAAAAGGGTATTTATTTAATATTTAAGAGGGTAGAGTTTTCATTTAAGACAAAAATCAAAGTCAAAGCCCCACCCATCACTGTACTTTTATTATTAAAAAAGTGGACATGTGTCGCAAATTCAGTGGAGTCGCACATTTGCAGTGGAGTCGCATATTTGCACGTTCGCACATGACCAAATTGGGAAAACATGTTAGTTTTGTATATTTTTGGGAAGAATGAGGACTTTTTGTACCATTTTCAGAAATAACTCTTTCCAATAATTATTTTAGTAATGTAATTATACGAAATAATAGTGTAAAGGTAGAGAATTTCACAAAAGAAGAAAACATATGCATATGTAAAATTGAAAAGAAAAATGATTATTCACCCAAAAATTTAAAAATTAATATTGGCCTTCGCAACGCAATACCCACTAATATTACTAACTATAACTTACCACAAAATGAATTAATTCGATATGAAATAAATTACCTTCAATCGGTCGGATAGTGGAGCTTCCACTGCTGCTGTTGTTGAATGTTCCTTTAATCACAATAACCACAATCAAGTTAATTGGCTTTATAAGTCATTAGTTACGACACAAATGAACGATGCAAAAAATCCAAGGAATTAATGATGGTCTTACCGGGCTTTCATGTTTTTGTTGAAAATCTAACGCTCTCTCAAGTTTTTTAACAACCACAATCATATCTCGACGCTGAGTTGGCAGCTCCTGCAAGCAATAATATGCTGTCTCTGAGAAGTTTTTTAAGGACTGCGGATCCATTTGTTGTCGTAGAACGGGATCGATTATATCACCGAGTGTTTTCCATTCATAGTGCGAACGGGCAAATCGAGCAAAACTCCAATTATCTTCATGATCTGAAACTGGAATAGACGCTACCCTCCCAAGCAAGACTTCAAACAAAACTACTCCGAAGGAGTAGACGTCTGACTTATGAGATAAAGCTTTAGTTTTTTCATAAGCTGGATCCGTATATTGCAACGTGCCATCATAATTAATAGGATGGTGAACACCATGTTTTTTAACAATCATGTCTGCTCTAAGACCATGTAAGGTGGGTTCCCAGTTTTGATTTAACCAAATCTTGGAGCTCTTGATGTTACCATGTATGACGTTATCACCATCATCATCTAACTCATTATGAATATAACACAATACACGCCCCACATCAACACATATATGTAATCTTTGCATCCAAGTGAGGGTTGAGCCACTTAAATGTTTGTCAAGACTTTCATTCACCTCATACTTGTATATCAGGTATCCCTTCCTGAGTATATTCATTTGTGTATCTTCATCTAATGCATCAAAATCATCATCGTCATCAGCCAGCTCCTCCGAAGCAACCTTAAATAGAGTTGCGATATTTTTATGTATGTGAAGGAGTGAGATCCTCGCCTCGTTGAACGAAATATCTGGGTGTGTATATCGCCGTACAACAATAGGGATGGACTGTCCTGATTGATCGAGTTGTCCTTTGTAAAGAACAAGAGAAGGAGTTTGTTTCATGAGATTCTCTTCAGAGAAGTTGTTGGTGGCTAATCTTAACTCTGACATTGCTAGTATTGCGTCATCAATCATATCGGGTTCCATTTTTTGGGTTGATGAAATTAAACAAGGTTGAGTTGAAGGAAGGAAGGAAGACTGAAAATATGGAAATGAATGTGATGGAAGAGGATAATGGAAGACAGAGGAGCAAAAATATTCAGGATAATTAACAAGCTTGAATTGAATAAAGGATCGGAATTGAAGACTGAAAATATATGAAAGATAAAGAAGCAAAATTATTGAGCATAACGTGTAAAGTAATACGGGCCTTTTAACTTTTCTTTATTTTTTTGAAAGGTGAGGTTGGTGGGGTCGATGGCCTTTTCTTTATAATGTGTGCCTTTAACTTTTCTTTATAAAGTAATACGTGTAAAGTGTAAATCATTGAGCATAACGTGTAATGTTTACTTTGACTATATCGTGTATCAGCCGACACACTTGAAAATACCAAAAGGCCCCAATGTTTATCTAATAAATTACTACTGGTATCTCATAGTCTGATTCCAAATGCTATTTTCATTCTCTGCATCATATATATAAACGTATTATATGAAAGTGTATGTTAACAACAATCAACCTAACCCAATAAAAGGAACTAGAAAAAAAAAAAAAAAAAAAAAAAAAAAAAAAAAAAAAAAAAAAAGCTTTAGGTACATGAAAGTGTTATCAATTAAACCATGGATATTAATTATGAATTACGATACAACAACTCGCAAATCAAGAGTCATGGGTCAAACAGTTTAGAAATTTATAGTACTTCAAGTTACCAACAAATTTACAGTATCGGGGGTTTGATATTATATTTAAAATCATCTTATTGTTGCATTTACAGGACACATACAATCAGTTATAGTGTTTGGGTATAGTAAAACTGGTTCTAGTTATCTTATCTTGGGCTTAGATAACGAGTTTAGACTTGTCGGAATGGCTTATCAAAACTACTTTTGACATAGTATCAAGGGTGTTTGGGATTACTCATCGACCCCACCAACCTCACTTTTCAATCATCGTTCTTTTTTGATGATGTGGTCGGTTCTGTTAGGCTTGATGACGAGGATCGAACCATGAAGAAAGTAAGTGTGATTGGTTTTAAAGTATTGTATGGTGACCGTTGCTTCTTTATCGTTATAATGTTTAAAAGGCACCTATCACCTATTACTATTATTTTGATAATTTTATAGGCTTAAACCATTTCTTCATATTCAAAAATATTACTCCCTCCGTCCCTAAATAAATGTCCAGTTTGACTTTTCAGAGTCAAACTGGTTCAATTTTGACCATAAATATTTTTTATGTGTTATATAATACATGATAAAAAAATTATACCATTAAAAACTACACTTAAAACTCAATCCATTCATATATTGTGCATCAAATATTATATAACACACACAAAAATAGTTAAGGTCAAAATTGAACCAGTTTGACTTTGAAAAGTCAAACTGGACATTTATTTAGGGACGGATGTAGTAATATAATAACTTTCTAATAATACTAAACTCTAAGCTAACTAATTTGATACTATTTACTTTGTTTGCGAGCTATAATAAAATATGGTGGGTGACTATCATAACCAAAATTACCTTATTCTTTATTTTACTTTTACCAAACTGATGAGCTTTTTTCCCCAAAACCATAAGGTCTATAGTGGAAAGGTCATTACTCTTAATTATATAAAAGTAAAATACTTGTTTCATAGCAAACATTGGTCTAGCATCTAGATAGCGTTACATTTTTTTCTCATTGATAAGTGCAAATGTTAATAATCCCATTGTCTTAAATTAAATGTGTAATTTCAATTTGTATATAATTTTTTTTAAAAATAAGCTTATTACACTCTGTATTAATAAATTATCATTCTTGATCTTTAAAAACATTTTGAAAGTGAACACTTATTTTAAAATTAATCAAAATAGACCAATATACATTTAGGGTGCGTTTGGTATGCTATCATGAATGACAATGGGTATGAGTTTGATAGTAGTGGTGAGTCCCTCACATATGAAAGATCCATACCTAGCTTTATTGATGTATATAGAGTATGATTCATTATCATAGTGGTGGCCCCTCTCATCTTAAACAAACACTTTTAATCACTTTTATAGTTATAGTCTCATTCCCATAGTGGGATACCAAACGCACCCTTAGTTTAAGACAAAAGGAGTATAAGCTTTTACTTTAGTTTTTGCCTTTGGTTATACATTATCAAAATTCTTTTAATACAAACTCCGAATTGTTGGGTGTTTATGCAATGTATATTTATTTGTGTCGCCTGATATAATTTAACTAGTACATGAATCAGATTTAAGTTATACGGCTTTTTTTAACGAACTTAAATTTAACATGCTTGGCTAAAAGATGCGTAAATAATGTAATGATGTGAAAGTGATGTAGTAATGTTGTTGAACATGTCCAAGGTTATTTATGGTTTTGTTAAATAAATTATTTTCAAATCTAACCAGATGTAAACATAATTATGTAATCAAAACATTTCCCATCTACACTAATGTTTTAGTCTTATTTATTTGTTGAAGACCACAAGTTATGTGTTCAATACCAGCTTTCTTACCTTGCCTTGTTTGGTTAACATGTTCGAACAAGTCATGTGTTCGAGATTGGGGATGATATAACAAAGAAATCAACAATATACATTTGCGTTTAATTGTTGGGTCGCTATTTTACTATTTACACTCAAACTTTGCCTCTTCTTCAAAACATCACAAAGTTATTTCGTTTTTCTAAGTTTGAAAGAGAACAAACAAGAACGCAACATTCACGACGAGTTTTATTTATTTAATTTTTTAAGGAACGACAATTCTTTCATACACTACCATTTATCTCATAATATATCTCACTAATGTCTCTGACGAGTTTATTGGGTATCATTCACAACGAGTTTATTGGGTCATCATAAGAAAGCATCTCCGGTGTTGGGATCATTTTTGGACTTTCGATCGGTACAAGACCAAAGTAATGCAGAAATTTAAAGTTAAAATCATGTATCCATATCCAACTCTACTCCTATTTAAAACCTCATGATTAAAAGTTAAATGATCATGCGGCCATTACTCCATATTATTATGGATATTCTAACTCCTTTGACTTTAATATACCAAATTTATAAGATATACTTTCCAAGTGAATGGAACAAAACAATGTTACAGATAATGTTACACGAAATTGGTTGATCAATAAAGGTGCAACTAAATGTCTAGAAAAGGATACCGAATTGGTCATAGTTCAGAAAGGCACTTACCATTGATAAATTCAACCACATTGGCAACCACTTCACCTAGTGCCACAATGGTTGCTTGCAAGTTTTCAGCAAATTCTTCAGGAATTGACTTTTCGCCATCAACAAAATTTGAGACTGCCTTTATAAATATTGCTGGCACTCTCATAAGGCTAGACACGTAGGCCAAAGCTGCTCCCTGAAACTCGAAAAGTGATATTTTAGAACAGTAATCCAGTAACTAGATGTTATTTCAAATATTCAACAGCTGTGGCAAATTTGACCCATTTACTTATGGGTTGATTGGGTTGTCTTTATCTCAAACTGGTCAAGTAATAAGAATAGCTAAAAGGGGAAGGGTCAGATGGGTAGAATTGTAGAAAGGTTTGAGAGTCACCAAAATCCTACTTTTAATTCATGTCCTAAATATTCTCAAAGACTTAAATTCTTACTTTACGGGTCAACCTGAATAGCCCCGTTTTGACCCATTACCAACCCACCCAACCAGACCATGGTACGTTAATGTTTGATGCTAGATAACAATGAATATTACTGTATATATATAAATAATATAACCATATATTTCCATCTCAATATCAAACATTACATGTTTAAAAGTCTATTAAATACTCAACATGCATATCTGATTGCAGGAAAAAGGTAACTGAAACAAATAAGCTAGAAAATGAATGGATGTACCTCCATATCGACAACAGTTGCATCATTGGCCAATATGCATATTTCATCCTGTGGCGACATATCTAAAGAGTCTCCAGTAGACAGTTTACATACCTGTTATATTAAACATTAAGATATTACGTACATCCTTTTGTCATGTCAACAAATTGTGGGTTTTTCTTTAATACTAGCAGTTTAATTAATAAATAACTTTTGAAAGACTAGTTAAAATTTGTAATTACTGTCAAAAAAATTTCACAAATGACATTGTTTATTTGAAAATGTAGAACACATTTAGTCGAATTCAAGCTTTGAAAAAAATATTCTTCATCATAGCAACGTCTGATGACAAAAGTTTGCAAACCAAGCATTAGTAGCATTGGCAACCTTAAAGTGCAGAAGCTAAAAAGGCTATTTTTATTTTTTTAATTTTTATTTTCTTATTTTCGCATAACTAGCAGATTACCTTAAGATTAAGCTCCTTCACGAGATTTGGTGTGGAGAAACTCTTCCGTCGACCAAGTCCATATTTATCAGGACCCTGCAAATCAAGGAGATTTCATTAGGGCAAAAGAATAGAAAAAGTTGTGGAAGACACTGTACGCAAATGATAAATCTTGAAACACATAGTACAATGAATGAATTTTAATAATTTTACTGGATGAATATTTGTATGACTTATAGCATCAGCCAACATATTAAGACCAGTATGCAAGTTCATAATAGAAGGTACCGATTAAGAATACTTACCGGAATTGGAATCCGTCTATCATGAAATGCAAGATCTGATACCATGAATACATCAAATATGCAAGCTCCTTTCACCTGGTATTATTAACATTAGTACAAATATTACAAAAATAAGTAACAAACTTAGATGAAGAAACAAATAAATGGATGTAGTGAACAATCTAACTTACTAAATACAAGAAGCCTAAATTGTACTATTTACAGAAAGAAAAAATTAAAAAAAAAAAAAAAAAAAAAAAAAAAAAAAAAAAAAGAAGACAATGGGTGCAAAAAATATACTTTAAAGCCACCAGCAGTACCAGCATTTATGAAAAGATCGGGCTTCAATGCTTGAATAGAAGCATAAGTCACAAGAGATGCAGGAACAGTGCCTACACTATTGATCCCTGAGAAGGAAATATAAGTTATGTTTGTATGTTCGTATTATGCAACACACGTCAGTATTTGATTATATAGAGCAGGTGGAATTTGGTATATCAGTGGCTCAGCACCAATAGAACACCAAAAAACAGACATTCCAGTATTATAAAATGTTAGCTTTGATCACATTTGATAGTACAAAATAACTACAGTTGAATATTTAATAGGTTCAGAGTCAAATTTTCATTGCCTTTTCAAGCAACAAGTAATCAGTCCGGCACTGGCAACATTATTGTAAAAGTAAAAGATAGCAAAATCAAATGAAACATGACACACACATTACATAATAGTAAATGAATTGGATGGAATTGCAAAATGTATTGCTGAGAATGAATTGGGAGAGTTGGGAGCGAGACTGGAATTTGGACAGTTCAAAATGGAAAGAAGCGGAAGGATTATTGAGGAATTTGAACTTTTCAAAAGGATAGTTATGAATACAGCCTTTAGGATGGATGATTGGAATGTATTTACTTGAATATGTTTGATTCTAGCTTTGTATGTCATTTGAATGTTTCAATTTAGATTCTAAAAGGGTGTTTGGGATTGTCCTTACACCTTTTTTGAATGCTTTGTAATGTAGATCCTTGTTTGAGATAATATATATTCACCGGATTTTAACAAAAAAAAAAACATTACATAATAGTAGAAAACAAGAAATGAAACACCCACCTAAGTCACGGTCCTTCCCTGGATATATGAGATTTATACTCAAATCCTTGTAATAAGCATGGTATCTGATCCAAGGAACACTTAATGGAAACCTGAAAATGTTTAAACTGTTAGTACATACCCAAAAACAAAAACGAATGACATACACACACAGATATTCCGGAACTGAGACAGTTCTCCGACGCAAATAATAAAGGCACGCGATCAGTTATCTCCCAAAAGATATGCATTTTGATAGAAATAATCTAAGAATTTAATTAACTAGTCAAATTGCGTCTCATTATTATAACACTAGAAATTAATAATCCGCATATCATTTCAACTCTTAGTTATAACCAACAAACACTAAAACTTAAAAACAAAAAAGGGTAATAATAGAATTTAAAACAGTACAAGTAATGGAATTGAAAAGAGATACTTACAAAGAACCATTATTATCAGGAGAAAGTTTGAAATGTTGTATTATTGGAAGTGCTTCTGAATCAAGAGCTGCGGTTTATTCAATCCATATTTATAATTATAATAATAAGATATAAAAACGCGCACATCAAAATAAAAAGTGTAAAGAAATAAGTACCGGCAAAAATGAGGAGAGTAGAAATGGGGAGCTTCTTGTTATCATCTCCGCTGGCCATTTGCAGTCACTCAATTTGACTATTTCCTCCCTCCTCCTTTCACGTATTTTGACTTTGGTGTGAATGAACTTGGGCTACGCATATAAATGAAAAATGGGTTGGGCTGAGTTTCACATTGTCAGTGTCGTTCCAATAATAATTAAGCTCGACAAAGAGCTAAAAAAATATTAACCTTTTGAGGCCCGATAAAATAAGCTAATTAGTGTATTTTTTTTTAAATAAGCTAATTAGTGTGATTATTATTATTATTATTATTATTTTTATTTGTTATTATTTTTTTTTAAATGAGTAGAAATTTATACCAATTTTTAAAACTCTTAGACTGGTCACTCGTCCGCTAAGATTTGTAGGGAATCCGCGTTCTATGTGGCCCAACAGAAAATTATCACTTGCCTTTATTTCTCAAAAAATAAATCTCTTTGAAAATACGTCCGACAACTTTGAGATGAAATGCAAACTTCCCTTTCAAACTAGTATTTCTTGTGACACTCGAGTGCAAAAAGAGAGATATAAAAGGATTCTGGATTGTACCGACCTTTAAATTTATGGAAACATAATTTGTGTAGATAAAGTAAAAGATTCATGATAAAACATTGCAGCAAAGAATATAAACTTTCACAACTTAACTCGTTTGCAATTATTGAGATGCAAACACAACTAAAGTCTTATGCGTATACAAAGTAGAAAGAAACTCAACATGGGCGAGATATTTTCACATGCACTCTTACATTGGCCGAATCTCAAGGCCGCCTACAGTTAGGCCGGACATAGTTCCTTCATAAGCTATCAACTTCAAATGCATAGGAATATAATCATTTTGAAGCTCAGAAGTTGAGTTGAATTTCCCTACAATAACTTCCATCCATCCATCTCTCCTCTTTTTTGGAACCCGAGTATTGTCATGTATATTCCATGGGCTTGGAGTTCCAAAATAAAGAAGTCCAATCTCTTTGGTTTTCCAGTGAAGTACAACTCTTACTTTCACTGGACAATGCAACCCATGACATTTTTCAGAAAGCTTGAACACAAGGTAGCAACATTTGACTTTGAATCTTGCATTTTATACTAAATACTTGCTGTGGTAAAAGCTCAATCACCTCTTTAAATCTGCATGTACATTCAATATATTATGTGATTACATTACTCCAGGAAGATACTCTAATGACCCGACCCGATCCGACCCATATAATCCACCCATTTTCCCGCTCTAAGTAAACGAAACGGAAATGTACCCACCTCTGTAGCAATAAAAGCCTCATTAATGGCATTATGAGCAACCACAAGAACCAACCTGCTGTCATGAATTAAGATTTTCTGCTAGTAGCAATGACTATCTATATTGAGATTTGGATCATCTTTTTGCCACATACCGCAAGCTTCACCAAACTTTGCTATGTCTTCATGCTTTAGTAGACCCTAAAGTACATAACAGAATTCTATGACACTCGCTTACAGTTTAACCAAAACTTTCAAATATAGCATCATCAAAGAAAGATACTCATGAGAACTTAAACTAACTTGAAACGAGTATAGATTGATTTCCCTCAAGTCAGAATCAGTAAGGATCTCCTCTTTGTGAGAATCCTATATTTGAATTCTAGGGCTGCTAACTATAGATTTCACCATCAAATCAAGAAGCAATTCTGCTGTTTTTTGTGACTGTCATGTATTAAACATTGGTTTCAGATTAATAGATTATATCGTCTTGCATATAGTAACATTACAGACAAAAAAAAACCTGTTTACCTGTATAGTTCCAAGCATGTCCATAGATGTGTCACACCATCAGAACTACTCGCCTGTTAATAAAATAATAAGAACAATGTCATAAAGTATATAAGTTTCACAATGAGAAAACTAACAGAAAATAGTAAAAGGAACACATCAAAGGTGAAAAAATGGGTGAGTCTGTTACTAAAGAAGATTAGTTATAATGAATACTTTCTTCGCTACTTTCTTGGAAACAGATTCAAATTTAAAGTTATAATGAATACCACAAAAAAGAAGATTAGTAACAAATAAATAGCTTAATGAATTTCTTTACCTGGGAAGATCCATGGCATAATAGTACAATCCGTTTACTGGCTTTCCTGCCCGCAGAGCTTCCACCACCAATAGGTGAGCCTGGAGTCTGTGCATAATAGTCTTACTTCAAGTACATGGAGCTGTTAATACTATTTGGGGTAAAGAAAAAGGTCCAGGAATCGACATTATGTATACAAATGTATTCTATGAAAACTATACGTTAAGCAGGTTTAACCAATACTTAAGAGAAGCAGAGTTTTACATCCAAATAAAATGCAGCAGATAAAAAATACAACTTCAAGTACATGAATAAGTTACCTGATTTAACCGGTTAAGACATATATATGGAGATCCACCCTCAGGCCGTGGGACAAAATCTAACACGCTTACACCACAGTTACTTTGAAGCAAAATCCTGAAGTACCCAGTTCCTAAGCCTTAATATCAGATAAAATAATTTATTTATTTTAAAATAAACAAAGTATACCAACCCAAATATATACTTATGGTACACTAGTTCACACAAACAAAGTAGAGGTTGTGATTTTGACCCGTTTATTAGTAAAATGGTTGATTGGGTTAAATGGGAAAAAAGTTATACATAAGGGCTACACTGGAAATGGGTCAACTGGGCCGAAAGTTGCCCCCAAAGTGTCTCAAAATGATAAACTCTCCTAAATCATTTTGTTCATAATTATATTTTCACTATACTAACAAGGTTTTTTTACCCCAACCCGACCCATTTGACCTGCCCATTTTCCAGCTCTAAGAAAAAGAAAAGGAAATGTACCCATTGCTGTAGCAACAAGAGCTTGATTAACAGCATTATGAGCAACCACAAGAACCGACCTGCTGTCATGAACTAAGATTTTCTGCCAGCAGCTACTAGCCCGATCCCACAATTCCCTCACCGGATAATGACCATCTATGTTGAAATTTGGAGCATCTTTTTGCCACATACCGAAAGCTTCACCAAACTTTGCTATCCCTTCATGCTTTAGGAGACCCTAAAGTACATAAAAGAATTACGGAGTATATAACATTGTCTAGGCACCGTTACAATAGCTTTGACAGATATTGCATCTTGAAAGAAAGATGCTCAAGACTTCATGAGAACTAAAACTAACTTGAAACGAGTATAAGTCGATTTCCCTCAAGTCCGGATCAGTAAGGATCTCCTCTTTGCGAGAATCCCATATGACATCGGCAGTTCTTTTTGATCTTTTCAAGGGACTGCACGTATGTAATATTCATTTCATAAATCTACATCAGCTATCATGCTTTAAAATAGACAATCAATCATAAGTGATGAATATAATACCTCCATTTTACGAACCTAAACAAATGCATCTAAAAGGGGTGTTTGGTATTCGCATTATGTTTAAAAACTAATCCTGTGATTACTGCCCTGATTCTGATTATTGCATAATTTAGAGGTTAAATGAGTAACTTTTGGGTTTGGAATTGGTTAGTAACTGCTTATTTCCTTATTATGTTTTAATGCAACAACTCAACAGTTTTGAGTGTATTTGCGATTGAAATGAGTTATTCTAAATAGCTGCTTATTTCAGAGAGACAGGAGCAGATATACATGTGAATAGTTTTAAACAACCAGTCTTATGGCCTAAATAGAAAAACAAATAACCTAGAGAAGCAAATATCGAAAGAATCATCGATAAGCATCTGCCTCGAAGTCTCGGCCTGCGCCTCGCCTTTGTTAGTAAGAATGGAGAAATCAGAGCTCCCTTGAATCCTCCCTTCAGCATTCCACGTACTCTGTCCATGCCTCACCAACACCACTCTTTTCGCAGCTTTTAACAGAGGAAACGACACCGTTCCACCAACTTTGAGAGGATCACTTGATTTGATAACACACTATGAGGTGTCGACCTTTGTAATGCGTATATGTGATACTTTGAGTGAATATGATTATGTTAAATATATGGATAAACATTAATATGTAAATGTCTAGTATCGAACCCGAGATCTCGGGATTGCACACTTTACAAACAAGAATAATGTAAAATAAATATATATATATATATATTAAATGTACCGAATATATATATTTATAAACACTTAATGGACTAAATGGTCGTTAATTATTAACTGTATGGACTAACTATCATTAGTAACGAAAGATATGGACTAGAATGTAACTTGGGAGTCAAGAAGGTTCTGGAACACCCCTTAGGGGTCCATGGCCGGTCGATCATGGGGAGGGGAAGCCCAACCCATGATTGTCTTGTGCTCCAAGATATCTTCTAGTATATATACAAGGCCAAGGATTAGGGTTTCACAGCTTTTGTGCACACACACTAAACCCTAAATCTTTTCTCCTTGTCTTTTATTTTGTGGCCGATCGTCCAACCCCCCTCCTTAGGGTTTGGGTCAATTTCTGGATATTCAAATACAAGTGTTTTTGTTTACTTGCATCAAACCTTTATTCGTTGGTAGTTTGTGTGTACAAGAACGAGGTAACAACATACTTTTGTTGTTATCAAGGGATTGATTAACAAAACGGTAAGGGCTTAATCATTGATCCATATAAACCCTAATTAGGGTTCTTCATATTATTAAAGAAAATTGTTTTTGATTCTTGTTCGGGCTAGAATCACCACGGTACGTTCTTATTTAATTTATATTAATCTCTTATGTGTTATAGATGTTCCTACGCTTCCGCATATGTGTTTACCTATTTTATGATTGTCATGATTCTATTATTCTAACAGTGGTATCACGAGCTTGCTATAACATGTAATTGATTACATAAAACACATAAAAAACGAATTTTGATTGTTTTAGATACATGTTTTGGATCTAGGGTTTTATTTTCTTTTACACTAACCCTAATTTTGGGGGGGGGGGGGGGGGATCGATTTATTCCATGAACCCTAATTAGGGTTTGTGGTTTTATTAATTAATTGGATTAGAAACCCTAGGTTGCCTACATGTTTATGTGTTAGTTGGGCGTATCCTTGACCTAATTGGTAATTGTTATGTTTTGATCCGTGACGAAACATGCATGTTAGTCATGGGTTATTAATTGTTTATTATACTTTATTAGCTTTTTCACATGTTTAGATAGATCTAATATTGGGGAAGACCCCATAATTATTAAAATCAATTATGTGCTATGTGCTAT
The DNA here is from genome assembly GCA_030686995.1 of Artemisia argyi. Lineage (NCBI taxonomy): Eukaryota > Viridiplantae > Streptophyta > Magnoliopsida > Asterales > Asteraceae > Artemisia > Artemisia argyi. The sequence goes on along the minus strand of CM060687.1, from coordinate 28,226,641 downwards.
GTGATTAGCTTTGGCCTACGCAATTGACTTGTCAATGTATGTGGCTCACTTCCATTAAGAGGTGAAGGCCCTAGTTAATTATATGCATATAAATACCTAGAATTAATTTTGTTAGGAACTTTTCTAAAAAGATTGCATGTGGCTAATTGTTTCACCTTTATAATTGTTATGTTATTAGTTGTTTTTATTTGTCTTTATTACTTGTTTTATTGTTTGATTGTTGGACACGTTTGTAAGCAATAAAAGGGTAATTTTTATAAAGAAAATAATATGGACTAATAACGGTGAAACAAAAGTGATAAAGTAAGAATCTTGCAAGGTCTTAAGTGCCGCTAGTGGTCCGATTCGCACGGTAATCAGCTCTCAGGCAAGACTAGCAAAATTCATACTTTATTACATGATTTTGAGATTCAATCCATAAACTTTTGCTTGATTGATGTTTTGTACAAATATGCTTTTAAAATTAAGTCCTTTAAGACGATATTCATAACCGTGATTTGAAGGCTTAGAAAAGAGCCTTAGAGTCTGCCTTGGTTATCACAATCTTGAATATGTCTTAAACGAATTACTTTTAAAATCATAATTGTAAAAAGTCATCTTAGGGTTTATTAAACTTCAAGTAAAACTTTGTGTATTAATTTCACGAATTGGTAATAAAAAGGTTTTGAAAACTTATATTATAAAGATGAGTGCATGCATCTTTATACAGGTTTTGATTTTCACATCAAAATTTTATACCCTAAAATTTAAGTTACATGCCATCTAACTATAAGAAACACTTGAAGTTATTATTTAGTAAACGTGAGACGCAGGCTAAATTTTAATGACAAGGTAAATTTCCGAGTGTGCGTGAGACCACACATGGAGAATTTGCAGTTTCTAAGTTAGACGACTTAATTAAGTTGATGCGTGAGACCTAGAGCTTAAGGCATGAGATAGGATGAAACATGCTTACATGACAAATTGATGAATCAATTTGATGTAAATCCCATAATGATCTAGGAATTGGAAAAGTGTTTGCCAATTATTGTTCGACAGATAACCATCTTTTATACTTTCACCACTAGCAGATCAACTGATGTGGTGGAATCTATGTAAAGTTGGATCCTAGATTTTCAAGAAATTAGTTGGTTATATGAATATAACCTTGGGTATTATACTTTCTTGGAAATATAAATTATCGAAAATACTAAAATTGAATTTTGTAAATTCTTTAAATGTATTAATGCAACTCAAAACCGTAAACGTAAGTTATTCTTTTAATTGATCTACACCTGTTAGGGTTTTTGGTTAGAGTCAATGTTACAAAAAGAATAAATATAGTCTTCTTTCCATTAGGAGAAGTGTGAGACTTAAATCCTAATCCTTTTCATGAATGAGAAAGGTATAATAGGATGATTAGAATTGTCTAAATTCTAAATACATAACTCATAGCAAAATTTAATAGTAAGATTATTTGCACTTTATGAGTTATTAAATTAGAAGCTATACTGAGTACTGCAAAATGGTAAAAGACGAATTAGATTATTTTATCTAGTTGTTTTGATTTGACCATTTAAAGATACTACATACAATTATTGGAATGGTAGATCTATACAGGAAGAAATTGCTTGCCCAGTTTTTTTTTTCAAGTTAATAGTTTGGAATGTGATGAATCACATTTATGTAGTAGAATACATCCTTTTATAACCTATATATAAATGTTGGAATAGGTTTTCTTAAAAGATGTAGGAAAGTAAACAAGTACACTATTTCCTTTCACTGATTTATGAAACATTTAGAATGTTGTCAAATTCAGTGGGAGTATTGTGTTCTTATGGCTGAAGAAGGGATTATTATAATGTTCTCTAATTTAGTGGGAGTTACAAGACTTATTGTCTTGATTGTAACTTAGATTATCTTTTGAATATCTGGTGAGTGCTTATTCACTCACTTTTATTCGACCAAACCGGACCAAAACAACCAAAAACATAATAAAAATGCCAAAAATATGTTGTTTTTGTGTTTTTGAATGTGCAGGTAACGGATATGAAAAATGAACAAAAGTCAAGACAAAATGGACAAAACGAGCACAAGATTTAAAAGAGCACGAAATTACGGGATCATCATTCATTTTATTTGGACCATCAAGGAAAAAGACGAAATTTTGAAAGATTAATCGAGAAATGCAAATCATGTTAAAGATCAGGCCCAAATAAATTGAATGAAGATCAAGCCCATTCTACAATTTAAGACCAGTCATGATGAAAATTAAATATATGGGTTTATCTTTATTGTTGACAAAGGCTATTATCTCACTCTCCTCAAAATTAAATACAAGGCATCTTCTTCATTTGCTCCTATTTGCATGCATCGACAAAATGAGAAGAAAAGACATAAAGGTGCATTGATGGTCATTGAATGCTACACAAAATTGAAGATAAATATTCTAATTGGGGAATTATGCAATTAATTGGTGAGTTTAAAAGAGGCACGTGACTTTTGGTACCATGTGATGTCCAACAATAAAATGGAAGACCAGCTTTCAATGCAAAGTATTATGGAGTCATTTCTAAGAAGAAATGGCTTGAGGTAAAAAATATGGAAATTCAAAGTGATGCAATGGAGCTCAGTACTAGCGAATAAATAAAGAAATGAATTGCATTTGCACTTTTTGGATTCACGTGACCCAACTCTTTCATAAAATAAATCAAATGCTTGCACGTGATTCTTTCTTTCTTGTGTGGGCAACACGACGAAAAAGAGCAAAAAGGAAAGAATGAAATATGAAGTAGAATGGCACGTGCAGCTCAAGTACTCGAATTAAATCAAACAAGGCGCGTGGCCTCTTTCCTCGCTCACTTACAGCACATATTCTCTTTGGCATCCAATAAATGACCGACAGGTGTACTTGATGACGCACCATAGCCAATAATCGTTCGCCATGTGGCAGTTATGTGCTGGTAATGATTGGATACCTTGGAAGGATCGAGAATGATTGAGAGGGTGTGATGAATGCATGTATGAAGACGCAAAAGTGACAAGATACATAGCCACTTTGGCTATAAATACTACCGATTCAATTGTTTATTAGATCATTCTCTCCTCACCATTTTTTATATCACACACATTACTTTATATTTTTAGTAGTAGTTTTTAGTGTAGTTTTTAGATAATAGTTTTTAGTTTATTTTATTGTAGTAATAGCTTTTTCAAATATTCATTGTATTAATATTTTTCAATTTTATTAATGAAGATTAAGATGTTTGATGTTACTTAGCTTACTTTTCTTTTCTATTCTCATCTCTTTCTTTTATTTTCATTCTCTTTTATCTAAAAATATATTTTAGCTTAATAATTTTTAGTGGCTTATTAAATTAGCTTATTAAATAAAAACTTTTCTTTTATTTCTTAATCTCTTTTCATAACTTCTTTAGTATTATTAGATTTAATAATTTTTAGTTTATATCTCTTAATCTTTTTTTATTTTAAAAGCTTTTTCTTAAATAAATCAAATGAGCTTAATACTTTTCATCTAATTAGCTTATCTCTTATTTTCTTCTAATCAATCTAGCTTTTTAGTTTTGGTTGATTCATAACTAGTATAGATCTATTAGCTTTCCAGCTTTTTAGTTCTATTACTAGTTTGTCTAGATTTGATTAGCTTTTCTATAGCTTATTGAATCTAGATCTAGTTTATTCAAGAGCTTAATTGTACTAATGTTGCATAAAGTTGTGATCTTTCTTAGTTTCTCATCATTCTCTACATAAGGCGATGAGCTTAAGGGTTTTATAAGCTTACTTATTAATAAAGCTTATAGCTTTTCTAGTTTTTATAAAGCTAATTAGTAATTAAAGTCAAAAACTTTATTTACTATTTGGTGATATTAAAACTATCAAAGAAATAAACTTTATAATTTGACAAGTTTATAAAATCGGGTGGTTTATTATTCTCGTCACGTTAGATCGGGTTCTACTTTCTATTCATTTTCACTTTTATATAATTAGTTTATTAATCATGTTTGTTGGAATATTTGTTTTTATTAGTTTGATTGGTATGTTTAGCGAGTAGTTTATTAGTGTTTGTTAAGTAATATGGATTTGTGATTTAAGTGTGGATTAATAAAAAGGGATTGTGATTAATAATTAGTGAGATTATTTAGATTTGTGATTTTATTATTTGAAGGGCAAAAGCCGGAGAATAATCAAATTACACATCTAGTAATTATTTTCTTTTTAAAGGATTGTTTTCAAAATAAACCAACGTTGTGAGAAAATAGTCTCGTTTAAGGAATATAATTCGTCGTCAAACCCTAATCCACACTTAATGAACTTTTCATGTCACTTAGCAAACAAATTTCTCATATATCATTTTTAGATTAGTTAGTAATTTTTAGCTTCCATAAGTGCTTGATTTTAGATTAGATTGCGTTATTGGTACTTTACATGCTTGTTTTATATGCTTGATTATTGCCTTTTAGTTTACGTTTAATACTCGTAGTTTTAAATCACAAAATCTCTTTTATCATTTCACTTTTCACGACACGTTTTTGCGATTCGATACTTCGAGATTCCATTCTACCTTCGCTGGGATACGACCCGGGAAATACTTTCACCGGTATTTCTTCGGAAAACACACATATACTAAAACGAATGAATCAATATCTCAAGGTAATTACTTTCCAAATATAGACACTAATATTTTCAAGAATAGTCATGTACGTTTCCTTGATTGATTGAGTAAACTCTATATCTACTAAGTTATGATAATGACACAAATCATATTGTTCACATTAACAAACGCGTGCGTGTTGTCTATGTGGTACATGGTGTTGTACCATGCACAAGTGGGAGAAATCTTCATTATGTGCAAAGTACAACACATAAGAATATGATTTAAAGCATTCTCTTAACTGCAAAGTAAGAGATTATAATTCTAATTAGATTAATACATCTAATCTAAGAAACACTTGGTGTTAAATTTTAGTAAACGTGAGACGCAGACTAAATATTAACAACAAGGTGAATTTCCATGTATGCGTGAGACCAACATGGATAATTTACTGTTTCTAAATTAGACATCTATTAGAACATATGTGTCAAATAAAAATACTACTTCAGCTTTAATATTTATGTATTATTGGAATGACATAAATGCATGAAGTAATATAATACTACTTCAATAATTATGTATTCTTAGAATGACATAAATAAATAAAGTAGTGTGTTAACTTGAAAATATTATTGAAACCAAATGATGGTGTTCATGATTACTTTAATTATACATGTTTATACTTTATTGTATAGTTATAAATATGAAGTCTTCTAAGCATTACAAGACTTATAATTAAGTAAGACGTTAGCTTGTTATGGTCTTTTAATTAAGACATATACAAGAAGTCATTGAGTTGATCAACGATTAATAACGTATAGTAGGATTATAACAAGTTTATGTTTTATAAGACATAAACATGAAGTGACTTGATTAATAAGTACTTGGGTTATAAAGCATGCAATTGGCTTGAAAATACTATTATACCATTAAGTTGATTTAGTTGGTAAATAGGTATGCCAATAGGAATATGGTTATCTTATATATATTGTTAGATCTTCTTACAATATTAATTCTAATTGAAATACCACATATAGATGGTATGTTCAGTTAGGGAATCAAACTCTTGTTAGATTGTTTGATTGAAGATAACTATGATTTCTATTCTTCTAAAAGTTATCAAGGTTAGAAATTGAGTATGGCTTGAATATACTCAATTAGACTTCTAGAAGATTAATAAGACGTTATTGAATTATGAAATGTGATGAATCACATTAAGTCTTAAAATTGAAGTTCTAAATTTGTTAAGTTACTTATGTGAAGGTTATTAACAAAGAGCTATCAATGCGTATTTGTAAAGTCCTAAAAGAGAAAATTGGATTGTTGCTCTAATTGCTAAGTACTTATATTCTATATAATGCTAAAGGCAAGTGGGAGAATTTTATCTTGAAAAGATAGAATTACAAGATACATAATCTTCTAAAACTACACTAGTTAAAATCATGATGAGGCTTAACATGTAAATGATAAACCTCAAGATGATGGAATTATCATTCATAGATCCACTTGGATATCTCATATATTTAATGAATATACTGACGATTATATGATGTAGTATTACCAAAATAATGAATTGGGTAAATTGCTCATAATATGAATGTTATAGATGCTGTTTATAAAGATATTCAAATTTAGAAAATTTGGTTTATCTTAATTCTTAATAGTTAGAGAATGATGATGAGTTTATTCAAAGATAATGTAACCCTAGTGGTTTAAATCTTTGTGAAATAATCATATGGACAAAATTGTACACATATCTTAATGCATGTCTTATGACAAGATTATCAATCATACTTAAGCAATTAACTATGATTGAATACTCTTTCCTAAGCACATTAAAAATACAAAGATGGTAAATTGTCATATTTATATGAATATGAAATTTGACAATGAATATCAAAAACTCTTTCTTGAATAATTACTTGAGCGAGGACGATAAGTAATCAAAAGGAGTTTATGAATTCAAGAAAATTTTTGGAAGTGTACAAAGTGCAATAATCCATGAATGGATAAATGCATGCATCTAAGAAATTATTTTATGATAAATTATTAAATCTATGTTTAGGTTTATAATTAAAATAAGGTAATTTCTAAGTATTCCTGAAAGCTAGTGGGAGTATTATGTTGGATTTACTAAGTCATATATGTCGTATAACATATAAGAAGTTACATTCCATATAAGTGAAATGTTAAGACTTAGTTTGGAATGAAACTGTAAGTGAAAGATTTAGAAAATAAAACATAAAATCTTGGAACAAAAGTTTTTTATTTAATAAACATGTGCGGTAAATGATTCTAATAGAATATGATATATCATTTAGTAAATGGATATACATATTTGTAAAGATAGTACATGAATAAAATCTAAGTTTGACTAAGGATATGTGCATTGTATTATTGTTGTATCATGCTTAAGTGCTTAAATGATTTGACAATATTTGATATCCAATTAAAGGTTATTATATAACTTGTGTAATAGATATTCTAATGGAAAATGTTTGAAATTAGAATAATGATCCTCAACCTGGAATAGCTCCTAAACATTACACTATGGATATTAAGTTTACGGAAATTTTAAAGAGCATATTGTGTTTAATATACAATGATGCTGGTTTAATTGAGATGACACTCAATAACTAGTCATGAAGGATTTCATGAGAACTAGTTGTGCTCAACTAAGAGCATAGTTGCATTAAACATTAAAGAATTAGAATACTTTAAACATTAAAAGGTTTGAAAGTTTGATTGTCATAAGTTGGTGATTGAGGATATCACATTATTTATGAAGAATTATGTAGCTATATCAAGATAGTTGGATATACACATACAAGAATTTTAATTATTGAATTCTTGAAAGAAGTATTCTAAAAATTCGGATAGATCAAAGTTAGTTGATTTATGCCTTGTCAACAAGTATGAATGACATGGCTTAAGGTATAATTCATTAACTAGAATTATCATGCATTGATCTATTTAGTGTTTGGATAAAGGACATTAAGCAATTATTATTTATAATGAATTAAAGTACTTAGTACGTTTGTTTTCATTAATAATAAAGTGTGTCCTATATTTGCATGTTTAAATCCGTGAATAACTTATGTTATTCTAAATTATTCATTGTCAATTAATGATATGGGAATATCATTAAACTAAGACAAATCTGAGTATTGGTTAAGAATATACTTGAAAGTATATGCGTTGACATACCAATTTCACATGATATTCGATGAATTGAATATTGGACTTATCCCAATAATATGATTTAATATTTAATGTGAGAATCATATTTAAAGTTATCCTCAGACTTGAGATACCAGATAAGTGTCATGGATGTAGTGCATTTTTGTGAAGCAATCTACCGCTCACCGTAACAGGGAGTCATAAGGGTTGTTTTCAGAAGTGTTGCAAAGTTCAAGGGTTATTCTTGTAGTCAAGAGAGAATTTGTTCCTTCTGATTTGTTCAGAAGTTTAATACTGTTGGGCCCCTCGTAGGGTTGACAAAATGTTTGCGTGGCCACGCCCAAAGTCTATCTGGAATACGTTCAGATGTTTTGGTAATTTTGTTCAATCATAAAGAGACGAGAAACATAAATTTAATAAAGAACCTCACATCTTTATTAATGTGGTATTAGTAATGAAAGGATAATTATAATGATGAATCATTAAAGGTTTTTCAGGAAACCTAGCTCGGATTGAACTAGGGGCATTGGAGTGTTGCAAGACGCTAACCAATGTCATTTTACTATTAATAGATATCCAAGTGGGAGCTGTTAAATATATGGATAAACATTAATATGTAAATGTCTAGTATCGAACCCGAGATCTCGGGATTGCACACTTTACAAACAAGAATAATGTAAAATAAATATATATATATATATATTAAATGTACCGAATATATATATTTATAAACACTTAATGGACTAAATGGTCGTTAGTTATTAACTGTATGGACTAACTATCATTAGTAACGAAAGATATGGACTAGAATGTAACTTGGGAGTCAAGAAGGTTCTGGAACACCCCTTAGGGGTCCATGGCCGGTCGATCATGGGGAGGGGAAGCCCAACCCATGATTGTCTTGTGCTCCAAGATATCTTCTAGTATATATACAAGGCCAAGGATTAAGGTTTCACAGCTTTTGTGTACACACACTAAACCCTAAATCTTTTCTCCTTGTCTTTTATTTTGTGGCCGATCGTCCAACCCCCCTCCTTAGGGTTTGGGTCGATTTTGGATATTCAAATACAAGTGTTTTTGTTTACTTGCATCAAACCTTTATTCGTTGGTAGTTTGTGTGTACAAGAACGAGGTAACAACATACTTTTGTTGTTATCAAGGGATCGATTAACAAAACGGTAAGGGGTTAATCATTGATCCATATAAACCCTAATTAGGGTTCTTCATATTATTAAAGAAAATTGCTTTTGATTCTTGTTCGGGCTAGAATCACCACGGTACGTTCCTATTTAATTTATGTTAATCTCTTATGTGTTATAGATGTTCCTACGCTTCCGCATATGTGTTTACCTATTTTATGATTGTCATGATTCTAATATTCTAACAGATTAAGTATGCGGAATCTACTTAACCATACTTAGAATGTTTATTGGAAATGGAACTGTGATGCTTGTGTTTATTTAACAAAGAACAATGAAAGTATTTCACCAAACGATTCAATATTATTCAAAATAATACGAGTGATCTTCACTATTACTAGGGTTACAAAGACCTTGAATCTTGTGTTTTGTTCTATTGTTTTTATGTATATCTTTTCTCACATCTATTTTCTGCACACGCACTCTTAAGTCATATCTGAGATCTTTCTTTTATAGTCCAAGGAAAGATCTTTTACAATCTATATGACTCATCTTTATTACTAGCTTATGACTAATCTTCATTCTAGCTAGTTGATGACTTATCATGTCAGTCATTAAGATACAACATGTATCTAGGATTACAACTCACTTGGAGTGTTCAATTTGATGACTACAACAAAGATATTTTTCTTGTATATGAGTCATTAGAATAAGTTGTACTTATCTACACAGCTGTTGTATGAGTCATAGTAGCATCAGCAGAATCCATCAACAGAAACACCTTAGTAGAAAACGTTCTTCAGCAGAATCCATCAGTGGAAACGTGCTTTGTGGTTTATCAGCAGAAACATACTTGATGTATTTCCTTAAGCCTTTATGCTGATTCTTCTGATTATTTAATTCCCAACAATCCTCCCCTAAACATGTGAATTACATTCAAACATGTTTTTCTGAATTAAATGAGGACTTTGTGAAGATCTTTCAAACACTTCATTGTCAGACTTTTGATCTGAACTTTCTTCTATTTTGAGTGATTGAATGTCTTTCTCTGTAACTCATCTGCTTTCTTTTCTTTGCTCTAATCTTTGGACTAAAAGATGGTGCAATATTCAACTTGAAGAATTTTAAGAGGCAATGATACTGTGTAGAAATCATCTTTCAGCATGTCTTTGGAAGTGATGAACAAACGTAGTGAACTAAAATTGAAACCTTTCATCTTTTGATCTAGATAGAACTTTCTCCTATCAGCTCTGTTCTTGTTCTTTATCAGTAGAAACCATGTCATCATCTTGTATGCTCTTATCTTTTCCTTCTTTTTCATTGGATAATCTTCATTTGGCTTTTTGTAACCTCCCCTGAGATGTATTTCTCTCTTGAGCAATTTCCTCCCCTGTTTGGAAGATCTCTCACAATCATATCATATCATCTGATCTAGCAATTTCCATGTTTTCAGACAATTTGTACATGAAGCCATTAATTCCTTAAGAGTTTAAATACTGCCCTCATCACTTCTAGGTGTGTAACCTCCTATGAGTGGTGAATCACTGAGCATTGAGTCATAATCCATCATAAGATGATTTTCTGAGCCTCTTTTAAAATCCTTTTTAAGAAATATTTGACTTAGCAGTATGAATATGATTTTCTGATTAAAAATCATACTGCTTCTAACCATTTTGAAGGGATTAAGTGTGGTAACTAACACTTAATCAAAATTTTAGTTTAAAGCAACCTCTGGTTGTGTGAGAACCAATGTGTACAGATAAACCTATTCAAAAGGCTTTCTTTATAGGGTTTCCAGCTCGTGGCATTTGTTACCTCTAAGTCTCTAACACAAGTGTTAGATTCACTTTTGCTCGCTGTTCTTTCTATCAGATATCCGTAGATTAGTCACATTATACTTGAGAGCATAAAATGATAGAAAGTGAGTTGTATCAGTTATTAACTGATCAACTAATTTATCAATTCAATGTGAAACATCATAATCAGGTTCCAAGAAAGAAGTTTTAAGGAGTTTTGAAATCCCAAACTCTTTCTATCATGAACCTATTATATCAGCAGCAATGATCAGCATTCAGCAGCAATGATCAGTAATTTGTTGCTTACAGATTTCACTTGAAATAGCCTTTGAGCTCAAACATTCATACCTGAAATTGTTAGTCTAAAACCAAAAGAACAAAGTACAAAGTACTTGTCTTGAATTTAGAATTATGTATAGGACTAACTGTATGAATAACTTTAAATTGGTAATAGTAGTTTTAGATGACAAAGTTAGATGCATTAACAAAATCTATATACAAGAACACATTATATTGAAATTTTTTAAAGATTAAGCATTCCAATACCTGCTACCAAGTACTGAAGTCTACCAACATCAAAAGCTTTTGTAAGAAGATCTGCAAAGTTTTGTTCTGAAGCAATTTTCATTACTTGAATTAACCTCTTTTCATTGCAATCTCTAATAAAATGATGTCTTATTTCAATGTGTTTTGTTTTAGAATGTTGCACTGGATTTTTAATAATGAAAATTGTACTACTATTATCAATATGAATAATGGTATGTAAGAAATTGTACCCATAGTCAAGAAGTTGGTTTTGAAGCCATAGAACTTGACCACAACAATTTGCGGTAGCTACATATTCAGATTCAGTTGTTGAAGTAGCCACCATTTTCTGCTTCTTACACTGCCATGAGATAAGTCTACACCCAAGGAATTGACATCCTCCAGTTGTTGACTTTCTGTCCAAGCTAGCACCAGCATAATCACTATCTGAGTATGCTACCAAGTCAAAAGATGACTCCTTAGAATACCACAAACCCAACCTAGGTTGACCCTTGAGATATCTAAAAATTCTCTTGACTGCTGTTAAATGAGAAACCTTAGGAGTTACTTGATATCTTGCACAAGCACAGACAGAGAACATGATATCAGGTCTTGATGATGTGAGATACATCAAAGAACCTATCATAGATCTGTATGTGTGTACATCCACATTAGTTCCTTCTACATCTTTAAGAAGTGGCTTCTCAGGATCAATTGGTGTGCTTGCTGTTTTGGAATCAGCAAATTGAAACTTTCTAAGAATCCCTGCAACATATTTATCTTGACTAATAAAGATTCCTTCTCTTGATTGTTTAACCTGCAGACCCAAAAAGAATGTAAGTTCCCCCATGGAACTCATCTGAAACTTATTGTGCATAAGCTTCTCAAACTCCAAACATATCTCCTTCCTTGTAGATCCAAAGATGATATCATCCACATACACTTGAACTAGCAGAAGATCCTTCTTATGTTTCTTGGAGAAAAGTGTCTGATCTATCTTGCCTCTTTGAAATCCATTTGAAATTAAGTAGGAAGCTAGTGTTTCATACCAAGCTCTTGGTGCCTGATGTAGGCCATATAGAGCTTTAACAACCTTGTACACTTTGTCTGGATGGTCAGGATCAACAAAACCAGGAGGTTGTGAGACATACACCTCCTCTTCAATAGTACCATATAAGAAAGCACTCTTGACATCCATTTGATAAACTGTGAATCCCATAAATGAAGCATAAGCCAAAAAGAGTCTAATGGCTTCAATCCTTGCTACTGGAGCAAAAAATTCTTCATAGTCTATCCCTTCTTCTTGTGTGTACCCTTGAGCTACTAATCTAGCTTTATTTCTTATCACTATGCCCCTTTCATCCCTTTTATTCCTAAAAACCCATCTAGTGCCAATTACCCTTACACCACTTGGTAAATCAACTAGCACCCAAACCTTTTGAATCTTAAACTGAAGAAGCTCCTCTTGCATAGCCTCCAACCAGCTTGAATTCTCTAGGGCTTTATGAATATTCTTTGGTTCATCTTGTGAGAGAAAACATACAAATAAGCAAGAGTTTGAAAACTCATGCTGTTTTGAAGCATAAAGGGCATCAAGAAGCCCTTGTTGATCTGAAGACATCAATTGTTGTCATGTTTTTACTCCTGATTGTACATCTCCAATTACATTGTCCAGGGAGTGGACTTTGTGAATCCTTGAGTGTGGAGTAGAAAGAACTTGATAATCAGGTGGAAGGTTGTTGAAATCCACCTCATTTTCTGAGAGATTTGCTTGTGTTTCTTCTGATGGTTCATCAGCAGAAACATTTTGCTCATCAGCGGGAACGATTTGCTTATCAGCAGAAACAACAGTGTTACTTCTGACTTGAAACTCTTGTTCCTTAGCTCCTTCTTCCTTATATTCATCTTCAACATCTTCTTTAGAATTTTCAGAAGAAGATTCACCATTTATTGAAGTTGAATCCACACTTGTATTTGTCCATATTGGCATCATCACATAATCTTGATTTGCCTCATTCTCTAATCCTTCTCCATTTGTTGCATCAGCAGTTTGTGAACCTGAAAATTCATTAGTTTCTGCAACAAAAGGCACATAATTCATTGATTTGGATAGAGATTCAAGATCAAATAGCCATTTGGGACCTTGACCTTCTACATTGGTTTTATTTTCCAAAAACTTCACATGTAGATTTTCCTCTACTCTTCTAGTTCTCATGTTGTATACTCTGAATGCTTTGCTATTGATAGAGTATCCAACTAAGAATCCTTCATCTGCTTTACCATCAAACTTTCCAAGATGGTCTAAGGTATTCAGAATTGTCACATGACATCCAAAAGGTCTAAGAAATCCTATTTCAGGAGTTCTACCTCTAAAAAGTTCATATGATGTCTTATTGTGAGGTTTTACAACTAAAACTCTATTTTGAACATAGCAAGCAGTGTTGACTGCTTCTGCCCAAAAAGTTATAGGCAACTTAGAGTCAGCTAACATAGTTCTAGCAGCTTCTATTAGTGTTCTATTTTTCCTTTCAGCAACTCCATTCTGTTGTGGAGTTCTTGCAACACTAAATTCTCTTTTAATACCCTTTTCTTTGCGGAAATCATCCATAACTCTATTTTTAAATTCTGTCCCATTATCACATCTAATGACTTTTACTCTTTTGCTTATTAGGTTTTCTATCTCTGTAATGAAGGTCTTAAGGATGCTAGAAGTCTCATCCTTAGTTCCTAAAAAGAATACCCATGTAAATCTACTAAAGTCATCAGTAATAACTAGACAATATCTCTTATGCAACAAACTTCTAACATTTGTAGGACCAAATAAGTCCATATGCAGCATAAACAATGATTGATTGATAGAGTTAAAAATTTTGGGCTTACAAGTGGCTTTATGTTGTTTGCCTTTAAGACAAGCAATGCATGTTTGATCATTTTCAAATCGTTTTTGAGGTAAACCTCTTACCAAACCATATTTGACAATCTTATTTATGGTTTTGAAGTTAATATGACCAAGCCTCCTATGCCATTTCATAGATTCATCCAATGTGGCCTTAGCAATAAGACAAGTAAGAGAATCTTTTGGAACAATTTTCTTCATATCAACACTGTACATGTCGCCTTTTCTTAGAATTCTAAGAAGTGCTTGACTTTCATCAGGCATCTTAAAATCAGAAGAAAATACAAGACATTCAGTGTCAGTAAAGAGAACTTTGTTCTTTTTGTCACACATTTGTAAGACACTAAAAAGATTATACTTAAGCTCTTGCACATAGTACACATCTTCAAAATCTAATTTACCGGTTTTAATAGTACCTTTACCAGTAATTTTTCCTCCAATTCCTCCTCCAAAGGTAACATAGCCTCCATCTACTGATTGAAAATTTGAGAGATAAGACTTGTTGCCTGTCATATGCCTTGAACATCCACTATCCGAGAATCCTTGATCTTCAGTATCTGCTGATGAATGTCCCTCTGTGGTGAAAGCCATAAGAGCTGTATGAGGAGAAGCTTCTTCTTCTTCATCAGCTGTAAAGCTCCAATCAAATCCTAATCCATCAATGGCTACCATAGCCTTTGGATTGGTTGATTCCCCTGTCTTGGACTTGCTTCCAAAACTTCTATTCTTGCTATCTTGCTTCCTTGGCCTTCTACATTCTCTTAAGAAGTGCCCCAACATATGACAGTTATAGCATTTTATCTTTGACTTGTCAAAACCAGCAGTATCATTGCTGCTGATGGTGAGTTTCTTCCCCGTCCTCTGATAGAATTTCTTAGCCCTCATGCTAAGAAGAGAAATTTGCCTTTTTAGGTCCATTTCTTCTAAATCATCATCATTGATTTCTAGAAGATCTTCATGAGTGAGCATGGACCCATTATTCTGACTTGCGAAAAAGGCACAATAAGCCTTTTCATTTAATATACCAAAGGTACTGCTTGATGAACTAGCAGCACCAGCTCCACTATCAACCTTTTCATCTTTAACTGGGTTTGAGATACTAGGAGATGACATAAAAGCCATGTTCCCAGTATATGAATTAGAGACACCAGTTTTCTTTACTTCTTGTTCCACAATTTTAAAGTTGCTATACAAATCCATAAGATCCATAGTGTCTATGTCTGGTTTATTCTTCCAGACAACAACATGCATAGCCCACTCTTCTGGTAAGCTTCTCAGAAATTTTGAGTTTAAATCTTCTTGAGATATGTCAACTCCAAGAACAGCAAGTTGGCTCACAATTTTCTGTAGCCTTGTAAACATGTGGTCAAGAGATTCATTCATGGTTGATGAGAAATTTTCAAACTACTGCTTGAGAAGGGTTTTCTGGGTCTTCTTGGTGGCTTCATTCCCTCCATACCTTGCAACAATTGCCTTAAATAATGACTTGGCATCTTTGAATTTGCTGAAGTTTATAAGTTGATCATTTGGACTGGTCATCATCAGCATACTTCTGGCCTTGAGGTCATTCTTCTTCTTTATTCTTTCATCAGCAGTTGTAGGGATAGTTTGAACAACTGTAATTTCCCTACCTTCAACTGTTGATAAAGTGGTTGTGGGTTTGAAAGAGTTTCCATCTTCAATGATTTCCCAGAGAGTGTAATCCTGCACCTGGAAAAACTGTTCTATTCTTAACCTCCACAATTCAAACTCATTCTGTTTGAGAACTGGAAACTTTGCAGCAACATTTATTTGAATAGATTCTGTATCCATTTCTTCTTCTAAATCAAAGATATCAACCTGGGAGCTCTGATACCAATTGATAGGATCACTTGATTTAATAACACACTATGAGGTGTTGGACCTTTGTAATGCGTATATATGATACTTTGAGTGAATATGATTAAGTATGCGGAATCTACTTAACCATACTTAGAATGTTTATTGGAAATGGAACTGTGATGCGTGTGTTTATTTAACAAAGAACAATGAAAGTATTTCACCAAACGATTCAATATTATTCAAAATAATAGGAGTGATCTTCACTATCATTAGGGTTACAAAGACCTTGAATCTTGTGTTTTGTTCTATTGTTTTTATGTATATCTTTTCTCACATCTATTTTCTGCACACGCACTCTTTAGTTATATCTGAGATCTTCCTTTTATAGTCCAAGGAAAGATCTTTTACAATCTATATGACTCATCTTTGTTACTAGCTTATGACTAATCTTCATTCTAGCTAGTTGATGACTTATCATGTCAGTCATTAAGATACAACATGTATCTAGGATTACAACTCACTTGGAGTGTTCAATTTGATGACTACAACAAAGATATTTTTCTTGTATATGATTCAGTAGAATAAGTTGTACTTATCTACACAGCTGTTGTATGAGTCATAGTAGCATCAGCAGAATCCATCAGCAGAAACACCTTCAGTAGAAAACGTTCTTCAACAAAATCCATCAGTGGAAACGTGCTTTGTGCTTTATCAGCAGAAACATACTTGATGTATTTCCTTAAGCCTTTATGCTGATTCTTCTGATTATTTAATTCCCAAGAAACTTTGAAACTAAATTTCTGATCATCTTCCACCTCAGATGATGATGATGAAGTGTTGAGTTCTGTTAGGCTTGATGATGATGATCGAACAGTGAAGGAAGTGATTCTGGTTGGTTTTAAAGTGTCAAAGAGGGAGTCCGGCGGAGAGCATTGTTGTTTTTTTTTTTTTTTGCGGTTAAAAAACAGAAATAAGAAATGTATGGTGACCGTTGGTTGGTTCTAATTCTTTTTATCAACATTGTTGTTCATAGGTGCACGTGTACTACCTTTTTTTTTCCTTCAAAAATTTTCCAAAATGATTTATGTTGTGAAATAATTCCTAACGTGTGTTATTTATAAAAAAAATTGTCTTCGTCGAGTCTAATACCATTTAGACATTTATCCACTTGATCACATCCTCACAAATCAATATTCTATCATTTGCAAGCTTGTGAGAGATTCGTACACCATTTCAATCACGACGATATCAATTCTTTTGCTGTATTTGATACCGGAAAAAAAAAAGTTGAACTTCATCACAAATAGTTGTTAAATTGGATATTTTGTTTTCAAGCGCTCTCTTATGAATACATGATCTAACATTGACCAACACACTGATTGCCAAATAATCATTTTGTTTTTTGTTAAAGATAATTAGGCCCTTATAATCAAGGATATTTTCAAGTGAGTCAATCATGTATGGACCCATGTTCTATCACTTGAAGTTTTTTTCCCACCGTTGCATTTCTTTGTGACACCTTATGAAAATAATGCTCCACCGTTTCAATCTCGTTACACAATGAGAACAAAGTATAGAGTTAAGATCAATACCAAGGTAATGAAGCTAATCAAAAACCGGGACTCTTTCTTGTTGTAGACACCAAATAAAGATGCAAACTTTTCTAGGGATTGGCTTGTTCCATTTCGACTTTTGTAACACATTCGGTTGAGGAAGAATTTTCATCAACTATTTCTCTAAGACCTTTTACGTTAAAACAACCATCTTGGTCAAGTAACCACCTACAAGAATATGAAATTAAAATATTTGGAATAAAAAATGTTATCAAGTTCGTCAATTCTGTAAGCTCACCCAACCTTTTTCTACGAGGACTCCTCACCCACCTCCAACTGCAAACCCATATTTTACCATTCCACGACCTCATCTTGCCCACCGAAACACTCTCATTTACTTCCAATTTAAATAATGTAGGAGACTTTTCCTTAAGCATGACTACATCTCATACCCAAAAGGGTCTAGCCAAAATTGAGTTTTTTTTTTTTTTTTTTTTTTTTTTTTTTTTTTTTTTTTTTTTATATTTTTAAGAACGGCACCACACTTGAAATCCGACCCCCTCAGTTAAACCATCCAAATGGTAGGCCCTGGGGACTGAACTACTAGTAGAGACCAGTGAACGGAAACCCCTAGAACTCATGGTTTCGCACCAAGAGGAAAATCCGGATTTTCTTTGTCACATGTGAGACTCGAATCCAGGAAAAACCCCTCCCCAAGCTCCAGAAGGAACTTAGGTGGCCAACTGAGCAAAGTCGGTTGGTTCAAAAATTGAGTACTTAAACCATTCCGGTTTTTTTTCTTCATGAAAGACAAGTAAAAACTAATGCCTGGAGCTTTAATATCACTTTCGCCCATCACTGTCTCACCCCATTTCCCGCTTCCACAGCGATTATCACTGCCTACATCCTTCAAACTCCCATCATCACCATATATACTTTTAATGATTCTATCCAAAGTCTATTTTCTTAAACTCGAAATCTCCACCATTTTCCAAGTAAAGCCCAATTAGAAGCTTTAAGGCAATCAATATTTAGACCTAGTGGTGGAAACGAGCCAAGCCGCTCGTGAAAATCTCAGGATTGGAGTAGCAATAAATAAATAAATAAATAAATAAATAAATAAATAAATAAATAAATAAATAAATAAATAATAATAATAATAATAATAATAATAATAATAATAATAATAATAATAATAATAATAATAATAATAATAATAGTAGTTAAAAAAAATAGTCACACCAAAATGTAACATACTTTCACCTTTTTAGTTTTTCCAATGGCAACTTAACCAACATAACATATTTTTTCTAAACTTTAGCCATGGCTGAGTTTGACTATTTCCCACTCTTTTTGACTTTCTTCTCCTCGAATGACTCTTGGATAGGGGTGTTGATCGGTTCGGTTTTTGGTTATTCGGTTAATTCGGTTAAAAAAATTTTTAAGGTCAAACCGTGAACCAAACCAAACCGAATTCAAATTCGGTTTTTGGTTCGGTTTGGTTAAATTCTAGTTCGGTTTGGTTCGGTTCGGTTTTCAGTTTTACCAAATTACACACTTTATTTAAAAAAAAAAGAAAAATATACGAATATATTTTGCCAAAAAAGTTATTTCTAACATAAAAAGTATTTTTTAATATTAGGATAGAATTTTTTTGTTATTTATATATATATAAACATAAACATAAATATATATATATATAACATTTTTTGATCTTTTTATATATATAAATATATAAAAAATATATAAATTTATATGAATTCGGTTTTCGGTTCGGTTTTCGGTTTTGATCACCAAAACCATATCTAAACCGAGAACCGAATTAAAAGTTCGGTTTAGTTCGGTTTTGGCAAATTCAGTTTGGTTTTGGTTTTCGGTTTATTCGGATATTTCGGTTTTTCTGCTCACCCCTACTCTTGGAGTCTTGGGTAAATGAATAATAGTTGACATATGGGTTGGGCCTCGCCCTCTTTTAGTTCATATAAGCCCAATAAAATGAGTATTTTCTACCTTATAATCGATGGGCTTCTCGTGTCTAGTTTAAGATCTATTAAATTTTATGTGTAATCTGATTGTAGTTTTGCCTTTGTAAACTCCAAACCAACACTTGTTTTTAACATTCATTGTTAGTTGTTACATACCGACACTGAAGTGCAAACAGAGTTGTAAAATCATAGACTCTGCAAACAGATTCATGATAAAACGTTACAACAAAGAACATAAACCTTCGCCAAGGCAAGGCAACTTGTTTGCAATTATTGATATGAAACATACAAATGATGTCTTATGCAAGAATATTAAGTAGAAAGTTCATATGGGCAAAAATTTTGAACTTGTACACTTACATTGGCCGAATCTCGTGGCCACCTACAGTTAGGCCGGACATAGTTCCTTCATAAGCTATCAATTTCAAATGCATAGGAATATAATCTTTTCGAAGATCAGAGGTTGAGTTGAATTTCCACACAGTAACCTCCATCCATCCATCTTCCCTCTTCTTTGGAACCCAATGATTATCATGTATATTCCATGGGCCTGGGGTTTTAAAATAAAGGATTCCCATCTCTTTGTTTTTCCAGTGAAGTACATCTTTTACTTTCACTGGACAATGCAACCCATGACATTTTTCTGAAAGCTTGAACACAAGGTAGCACATGTAATCTGTATCCGGTAACAGCATTTGACTTTGAATCTTGCATTTGAGGCTAAATACTTGACGTGGTAAAAGCACAATCACCTCTTGGAATCTGCATGTACAATATAATATGGAGTATGTGATTACACCTGTATTATCTAAATATTGAGGCATACATAACATAACCATGGCATGTGGTGCATTGGTATTTTATTATGGACAAGAATTATATTATATTATGAAATTAGGCTTCAAGAGTTAGTTATAACTATTAAATTTGCTTAATTTATGGGCATAATCCCCATAAGTAGTTAAACAGTTAGATTGATGTTTGTTTGTAAAAACAAACCTGGGATCTTCTGAGGGCTTCAAATGAAAAGGCTTGACACACTTCACTTTTGAAGAGTCATACAACGCTTCCTTCGCTGAAAGCATAAGATGTTTCTTTTCATACACTTCATTTAGTGAAAACGCCTGTCATTAAGAGTTTTGGTTACTAAAACCACAAGAAAATATAGAATACTTTAGAACTCATAAAGATCAAATTTGTTAGAAAAAGAAAAGGACCTTTTCACCCTCGTCATCATTTGCAGATATCTTGGAAATTTCTTCACTATCAATTGCCAGTTGTTGCACTTGAACCATGTCTGTGTTTGATTCCAAAATTTGTTGGACTTCTTCTATTTCCACACTTTCTTCATTGTTCACCTGTTTAAAGTTTGTAAATCCTTTTGTTAACAACTCATTATACAGAACTTTTAAATGTTACCATATCATTTTTGTAATTAAAAGCAAAAGAATCTAGAAAGGGAATTATCAAACTTGCATCTTGAATGGGTCGAAACTCAATGCCTTCAACATAAATGCCTTCTCTTTGGCAATAGTCTTGCAAAAAGCTCAGAAGTAAAACCTTAAATTTGGTATCTTTCTTGTGATTTAAAAACCGATACAATTCAATCATCATCCAATCTTCGTCTCTCCGTCTAGCAAAATATGTGTGATAGGTTTCATTCCCCATTCTGTATGTTAGGTTAACATACAAAGATTTACTCGAAGATTTTCTTGGAACACAAAATTTGAAAACCAGGTGAACGCCATAGTTGACACCCGCAGATAAGAATTGAGTTCTTATATTGATGTTGATCTTCAAATTCGAAATAGTATAAATCTTTGCTACTTTTTTGAACCTGCACTTATTGAAGGATATCAGAATGTATATTAGTCTCAGCATGAACCTGCACATCATTGTTACTAGCTGCAACCTACATTTTTCCATACTAAAAACAGATGTAATCATGAAATTTAATTTTATGGTTTGGACTTCAAAATTTTTGCAATGCTCTTTATTGTATAAAAGAAAACCAACATATTTATTTTAGAGTAAACTGCAAAATACATCCCTGTGGTTTGCAGTTTTTGAGATCTTACATCCCTGTCAGAAACTATTGGCAACTTACATCCTTCGTTAGGCAAACGTTTACCATTATACATCCCTAAGGATGAACGGCGCAAATATTTTTTCGTTAACTCCTAACAGGAGTCTAATAGAGGGCTGTTTTGGTCTTTTTACCCATAAGAGGGATGTATTTTGCAGTTTACTAGTTTACTCATAAGAGGGATGTATTTTGCAATTTACTTTTATACTTTACGTTATTATTATTATTATTATTATTATTACTATTATTATTATTATTATTATTATTATTATTATTTACGCCAATTTTAATTTTTTAGGCTTTTATCCGTTTTTGTCCATTTTTTATACGTTTTCGTCCGTTTCTTTTCGTTTTCGTCCGTTTCTTATAAGTTTTTATAATTTTTTATCCGTTTTATAAGTTTTTATTTCGTTTTCGTCCGTTTTATACGTTTTTGTCCGTTTTTTTTGTTTTCTTAAGTTTTCATCCGTATCATAAGTTTTTATATGGCTTCGTCCATTTTTTTCCCGTTTTCGTCATTTTTTTCAATTTTCGTATGTTTTTATATGTTTTCTTACATTTTTATCCGTTTTCATCAGTTATTATATGTTTACGTCTATTTTTACATGTTTTCGTCTATTTTTATACGTTTTTACACCAATTTTTATACATTTTCGTCAGTTTTTATGCGTATAAAAACAGACAAAACGTATAAAAACTTATGAAAATGAATAGACAAACGAACAAAAAAAATGGACAAAAACGTATAAAAATAGACGAAAATGAAAAAAAAATGAATGAAAACGGACAAGAGCATATAAAAAATGGACCAAAACGGATAAAAACATAAGAAAATAAAATAAGAGCAAATAATCATAATAATAATAATAATAATAATAATAATAATAATAATAATAATAATAATAATAATAATAATAATAATAATAATAACAATGGAAAAAAGGACGAAAACATATTAAAACTTATAAAAACGGATAAAAATAAAAAGATATTAAAACTTATAAAAACATATTATTATTTTCATCCTTTTTTCCGTTATTATTATTATTATTATTGTTATTATTATTATTATTATTATTATTTGCTCTTATTTTATTTTTTTACGTTTTTATCCGTTTTCATCCGTTTTTTATACGCTCTCGTCCGTTTTCATTCGTTTTTTTTTTCATTTTCGTCTATTTTTATACGTTTTTGTCAAATTTTTTGTTCGTTTGTATATTCATTTTCATAAGTTTTTGTACGAATAAAAACTAATGAAAATGTATAAAAATTGATGTAAAAACGTATAAAAATAGACGAAAATGTGTAAAAATAGACGTAAACATATAATAACTGGTGAAAACGTAAAAATGTAAGAAAACCTATAAAAACGGACGAAAATTGAAAATAAAGGACGAAAACGGGAAAAAAATGGATGAAACCGTATAAAAACTTATGAATACGGATGAAAACTTAAGAAAACAAAAAGAAACGGACAAAAACGTATAAAACGGATGAAAACGAAATAAAAACTTATAAAACGGATAAAAACTTATAAAACCCCGATAAAAAACGGACAAAAACGAAAAGAAACGGACGAAAACGTATAAAAAATGGACAAAAACGGATAAAAGCCTAAAAAATTAAAATTAGCGTAAATAATAATAATAATAATAATAATAATAATAATAATAATAATAATAATAATAATAATAATAATAATAATAATAATAATAAAGAAGTAAAGTATAAAAGTAAATTGTAAAATACATCCCTCTTATGAGTAAAAGAGTGAACTGCAAAATACATCTCTCTTATGGGTAAAAAGACCAAAACAGCCCTCTATTAGACTCCCGTTAGCAGTTAACGAAAAAATATTTGCGCCGTTCGTCCTTAGGGATGTATAATGGTAAACGTTTGCCTAACGAAGGATGTAAGTTGCCAATAGTTTCTGACAGGGATGTAAGGTCTCAAAAGTTGCAAACCACAGGGATGTATTTTGCAGTTTACTCTTTATTTTAACATTTTATTGAATTCCATAAAACTGCATGTTTAGTGATATATATATTTTAGGGAAACTATCATCTTTTTATTTATTTATTTTTATTTTTTTATATCTAACTTGTCACTTGTTTCTAGGTAAAACAATATATCAATATCTTTTTTTATCGGTTAGTATTTTAAATCTTTAGGATGATAACCTTAACAACATCAATATATTTGAATAAAGTATTTTTCACAACTTAGATGTTGTAAATTATTGCATGATAACATTGTGCCAGTGCATCTTTATACCATATTGAGTTGTACAATCTCCAACAATGTACAAACTCGATCTGTTACTACAGTTAATACTAATCTTTAAATCAAATAACTTATTTAGTTGTAAGATATCCTACAATGTACATACTCTGTTTTGATAGCATATTGTTAGCTTGAAAAAGCCATTTTTTTTAAACTATCATGCATAGCCAAGTTCAAAATTTGAGTCAAAATCGGTTGCCAGCTGATTTTAATTAAATACGGTAATTAGTCTAAATTATCCTCAGACACTCGTCTTGCATGTTTGAAATTGAATGTGACATTTTGATGTTATAGTAGAGAGGTAAAATTAATGTTACTATTAACAGGGAGATGTAGATTGAATGAGAGACGAACCTTGATTCGGGAATAGATCGCCACTTGTAAAGCTCACTGTTTTTAACTGAAAACTTTCTTGCAGATACCATCTCAATGTTTTCCCCGTTAATCCCGAGTGAAAAGAACTGTTGTACAAATCAGACTTCTATCAAGTGTATATAGAGATATGCATGTATGATATTGGACTTGGATCCATTTAAGAACACTTTGTAATGAATAAATAAGTTATCAGATTGAAATAACTACAAAAAAATGACACAATCCATGAAACAATAATCTTTGTAAAAGCATAGATTACTAGTTTTCATGGAACATATATAGCTGTATTCGTTTTATCAAGCCTCACTAATTAAAATCTAGAGTTGACCATCAAAGTGGCCTTAGGATATATCATTAAGGTTATTTACAAATTGAAAAGCATGCATGGAATGCAATTAATTATAAAATAAAAATAAGCTAAGAAAACAAGATAGTTACCCAATTGCCTTCATTAAGTAGTACTCCCTTGCACAATAACTCGTACAAACCCTTTTTGCTGTACTCTGTGACATCTATTTTGGACGACTCGAGTATTTCTTGGTAGTGTCTAGGTAGTTTTGGCTCCCAAATTTCATGATCCTCCTGTATAAAGATTAAACATTCAAAACTAATGTGAATAAATATATTTTTTTGAATGCACGGATATATTTTACTTTGAAAATAAAATAAAAACAACCAACAAAAAAAATGACCTTTTAAAAACGCATCTTACAAAACTGATTCTAATTAATTATTATTTTTCAAGAAATGTTTGTTTCACCTAAATATAATTTCCATGAAACAAAATGTTTAATACATTCTTTGAGAATTTCTGTCAAGTATTTTGTTTATGTATTGCGTGATAAGGATTGATTCACTAGCGACCCCAATTATTTATAAAATACACATGTCAAAATATATATGAAACTAATTTAACTCTGTAAGTTTAAAAACACGTGCCTGGGCTTCCAATGCCTTCTCGAGTCTTTCAATCACGTGCCGATCATCCTTATCTTGTCCGCATTGTAAGGCAACTTTAAAAAATATATCGCAAGATTTTGCACTAATTTGTTCCTTTATACCCTCAAACGCCACCTGATTTATAAAATCTTCTGTAGAGGCACACGTGTCGAACTTATCTTTATAAAAGCTCCACGGTTCCAAATCCTTCGCATATCTCCCACAAAACATCTCTAATAAAATCCTACTGAACGAATACCAATCTGACTCTTTTTCTACGTAAACCTTCCGCGTTGGGTCCATGAAACCCAATGAGCCATAATCATCACCATCATGTTTCCATTGATCAAATTGAAAATCCCGCGAAGCCAACTCCAAATTAGAAATTTTAGCGTTCCATTCAGCATCAAGTAGAATGCTACCACTTTTGATGTCACTGTGTATCATACCATACACGTCATCCTCTTTGTGAAGAAAAGCCAATCCTGTTGCAACGTCAATTGATACCTTGATGCATTGCATCCAGCTGAGACTAGCATCTTGCACATACTTATTGAGCCTTCCGTTTGTCGCATGCTCATAACAAATGATTCTTTCACCCATTTCGTCACAGTAGCCGACAAGAGCAACGATATATTTGTGCTTAAACTCAACAAGAACTTTAATCTCCGTAAAAAATCGCTTGCGTCCTTCATCAAACTTGTTATCAAACCGCTTTACAATAACAGTGGTGTGTTCATTAGCATTAGCAAGTGGAATTTGTCCTTCATACTGCTTCCAGTATCTTCCTTCTTCGATGCACGTGTCATCACTGAAGTTTTGTGTTGCCAATTGAATGTCTTTTAGTGATATTTGTAGCTTGTCGTTTTTCTGCAAATGATGACAATTAACTAAGTAATTCACAAAATAAATTTCTATCTGTTTATATCCTACTCCTATACACTATCAATCCCCAATTCCAGCTATTTTTCATCAGGAAATTGGAAGTATAAGCATGTTACCACCTAGAAGTACTTACAGATCAAAATAATAATTAAAAAAAAAAAAAAAAAAAAAAAAAAAAAAAAAAAAAAAAAAAAAAAAAACAAACAAACTATACTTAGGTCGATCATGATGCCCAAAATAAACTTTTTATTCAAAATTTTTACTTCGACCACATTCCTTTTTATGCACGTATTAATGTATGAATTGAATTATTACAGAAGTATTCAGTGTACGTAATATTTGTTACCAGTAGAATTTTTTGTATTTCTGCTTTATGTAATACATATAAAGGTTACAAAACAAATAACGCACCAGTATGCTTATTTAAGGGGTCAAGAATATAAAAGAGAACAGAATAGTCTTACGTGTCGAAAACAGTTACTTACTTGAAAGTGGATTGCTTTCTGGAGTTCGTTGATGACGTCTTGCATTGTTGGACGCATCTTTTGGCTTACTGCAACACATCGATATGCGATTTTTGTGAACGTATCAAAAGAGTCTTCATTTAGCCCTCCATTTAGCTTAAAATTGTATTCATCAGCTTCCATTATTCTGGGGTCAACCATATCTTTTAGTGTTCCATCGTTGAAGCGTCGGCGTATTACAGATGTAAGCCCCTTCTCGTAGTAAATATCATCATAGGCCAACCTGCCACACATGATTTCGTACAGAACTACTCCTAAAGAGTAAACATCCGATTCCTTTTTCAACCTACCTGTACTTGCATACTCAGGATCCAAATACACTTCTGTCCCAGCAATATTATTGGTAACGAGTGTGGAAATTTGTTGATCTGTATTGTTTAACTTGGAGAGCCCAAAGTCGCCTATCTTTGCCACCCAATTATCGTCCAACAAAACGTTTGCACTTTTTATATCCCGGTGTATTATCGTTCCTCTGTCCTTTGTACTACTGTGGACGTAATTTAACCCATGTGCAATATCAAGGCATATTTGCATGCGTCGAGCCCAAGTTAAATTAATTAGCGTATCATGATCTCCCAAATAATCATCAAGGCTTCCATTAGAAATATACTCGTAAACGAGTATCATCTCATCACCTTCATCACAAAAGCCTAAAAGAGAGACTACATTTTTATGCTTACACTTACTAAGCATTTCAATTTCTGCAAGGAACCCTTGTTCACCTTGCTTGTCTACTCTGTTCGAGATGCGTTTGATAGCTACGGTGCCTTTTCTTTTAGGAAATTCATCTCTAACAACCCCTTCTCTTTTCTTTTTGGATAACCATGATTTCCGACTTTTTGTCCGACTTTTTGGTCGACTAATCCTTGGGGTTTGAATCCACTGCCACACAGACTCAAACCAGGTAAAACCCTCCCTTTTTAGGAGGTTGGCGTGGTCTCTAACCACCCCTTCAGCCGTTGATGAATGGCTTCCATCAAAATGGTGGAGTTCTGCTTTATACATTGTACCGTATCCGCCCTTCCCAATGCGGCATGTTTCGGAAAAATTGTCAGTTGTCAATCTTATATCACTTAGTGAAATTCTCAAGTGGTCCAAGTTTTTTCCCTGAAACATTATGCGTTAAAGCGAAAGGAAAGTGCACATGCCGGTAAGAATGAAAATGCAATTAAACATGGAATATGTCATGGAATATGTCACTGTTAAGACCTTTCTAGAATCACAATCGTTTTTAGAGACGGCTAAAAATGATATCTAGTTTTTGAGTTTATTAGTTGGATTTTGGATGAGGAATTGGTGATAAGTGACAAAAAAGTCAAGATATAACACTATCTTCACGGTACCAATTAACCATGAAAATAATTTTTTTAATTTTCTTCCTTTTGAGCGATCCTTACTATTGTTATCTTCTTTCATTTTTTTTTTCAGATTTTTCTGAGCAATTTTTTGTTTTTTTGATTATTAGTCCTACCGTGATATTAACGATATTATGAGTACTACTGTGATATAAAAAAATTAACTTTGATATTATGAAACATGTAAAATGTAATTGTGATATTAATAATTTAATTAAAAAGTTACTTTGATATTAGTAAAAAAAACTTAATATCACTGTTTTTTTTATTACGATATTAAGAAAAGTTACGGTGATATTTTAAAAAATTAAATTTGATATTAAGAAAGTATTATAATTACGATGATAGTTATAGTGAAATGTGTATGCACCTACAAAAGTGCATGCATAAGAAGGATAAGAAGTAATCACAGCCACACATTTCAGATGCACATACAAAAGTGTATGCATCTTCCTTCAAATTTTTCCTCCTAATTTAAAATGTGTAGCTAGAATTACTTTTTAACCTTCTTATTTTATTCTTTTACTTAATTCCTTCTCATTAAAAAAAAAAGAAAAAAAAAAGTAAAAAAAGGAAAAAAAAAATTGATTGGCAACCGTTAACAATTACCATTGTTGGCACACAACTTAAATGAAAATACAAGTTGTTAAGCAAATGACACTTTGTTAAAACATATCATACATAGCCCTTCAAAAAAAAAAAATGTATCATACATAAAATAATGTTTGACTAGTCAACCTCTTAATTGATGTAGCATTTTCAATAATTATTTTATTAATATAATTATATGAAATAATTGTGTAAAGGTAGAAGAATTTCAAAAAAGAAGAAAACATGCATCTAAATCAAAAAAATATTTTAGGGTTAAATCCATAAAATAATATTTTAGGGTTAAATCCATAAAATGGAAACGTACTTTCCAAAATTTTCCGAGTTATAAAACATACTTTTTTCACACTATCTAGGTAATAAAGCTTTCAAATTCGTTCATGTCTCACTAACATGTTCGCTGATTACCAGTTGAGCCCACACGCCATTTTGTTTATAAATGTTTGACTAAAATTGCCTAGTGTCATTTCAAAATAGGAAGGCCCACTTAACACTCATTTTATTTGACTTTTCTTTGTGCAAGCACATTAGCATTCATCTGTGCAAACTCATTTTAATTGACTAGGCCATTAAGCATGAGGCGACTATAGTTACATTCATTTGTGCAAACACATTAGCATTCGTATCGTTATTTACAATCATTGAATACATGTCAGGCTTATTTCCATGCATATCAACGAGATGTCACAAATTGTATCTCTTCTCTGATGAGTATTTGGGCAACCAACATTGTATCCTATGAGTGTTCTGTCAACCATTATATTTTCCAGCAAGTATATATTCTAGCAACCACCATCTTACCGAGCAAGTATTTCGGCAACCATCATATTGTCCGACAGTCACAAAAGACTACTACCACTAATTATTATTATTATTGTTATTGTTAGAGTTTTTTTAACTTGTGCCTTAAAGATAAGGCAGAAGTTAAGTACACCAAAGTATTATTATTATTATTATTATTATTATTATTATTATTATAAAGCATCACTTATTAGAAAATCATAGGATTTATAAGAAATTAGAGGGGAGCCGAGAAACAAGCCGGGCCCCCACTTCTTTAGCAATAGCAAAGCCAGCCCTACTAAAAATATGATCAACGGCACGTGCTCCAATGCCCTAAGTCAACGAGAATCAACGGATGCGTTTAAGTAATGTCACCGCATCCTTATTATTATTATTATTATTATTATTATTATTATAACATCACTTTTTTAGAACTTCAATTAATTTACAAGAAGTTTGTAGGAAGCCGAACCAAACATGATACAACTCATTAATCTTCAACACCAATCGCCCAAACGAAAATCAAATCATTGCATTCATTCAAACCTCAATATTCATTCCTTAATCCACCATCAAAGAAGCCTAAAAAGATTCACATTTACCCTAGTAAATTAAATCTTGGTTAGGATTTAGGGTTGGAATCAAGGTTGATGACGTGTTTCTTGATTTGTGTGGTGGGACAGAAGTGGAGGATGTTGAAATAGGTGGTGGCATGAATGTTGTTAGGTGTACATTTGTGGATGGTGATGATATTAGGGATATGAGTCAAACCTGGTGGGTAATACATGCGGGTATTATATGGTAAACCGGGTTGAAAAAATCCAACTAAAATCCTAGCCAGATATTACACGTAAACTAGAAGTAATAAACATTAGCTGGGTGGAAAGTCAACCGGTCATATTAGTCATTTTTTAAAGTTACGACAAGTTCTAGATAGTGTGATAAAAAATAGTTTGTTATCTAACTCACAAAAATTTTGAAAATACGTTTTTATTTTATGCAGTGTTTTGAAACCCGGGTCGACCCGGCCGGGTTAACAGGTTCGATCGATTTCGGCAAAAAAACGGGTCACAAAAACCCGGGTTTCTAAAACCGAGTTAACCGGTTAGACCTGCCTAGTTTTAATTGATCCGGGTCAACCCGGTTCTCAAAACATTGATTTTATGGACTTAAACCAATATTTTATCCATGGAAAATTTTATAGTAGTATTGGTTGTTGCAACGTAGTGCCCATTATGTCTGGGAATTTGAACACAAAAAGAAAAAATTTGGTTGAAATTCATTATAACTATTACTGTACTTTATTTAGCGCAAAATTCGTAATGAAATAAATTACCTTCAATTGGTCGGATAGTGGAGCTTCTGTTGGAACTTTTGATGAGCTTGGCAAGTTTTAATGAATATATAAAGCATAATGTACAAATGGTCTATGCGGTGACACATTGTACAATAGTAGTAGCTCGTGATACAAGTTGTTAGTGTAGAAACTATCAACAGAGTATGTGTAGATTATGTGTGCGTGATATTGATCTAGTCAATGAGAGAAACAAGGGAGAGTGGGCTGATTTGGAGGGCATTCTCAATTGCAACCATCTGCCCATGATCTCAACTCTTTTAGGCATGATTGAAATCATGGTGATCACCTTTAAGTGGTTATTTCAGCCCTATATAAGGGGGTATACTGGTGTTGCTTCAGAAGAAGAAAAAACACATATAACACACATACATCTTCTATCAAGCTACTATGGTTCTGGTGCATTTTGCTTGTGCCATCTTGAGTTTTCTTGCTATCACCATTTACATTGCGTTGTGCTCGTTCGCTGGCGACATACAACGCGAGTCTGCATTAATCCTGGGGCATTTACGTACTGAGGCTCACAGCGTATAGAGCACGTAAAATCCTTTAAGGACAGGGAACCTCTTCCCATGCTAGACTCTTTGACGGTTTCTTGTTCGTGTCGATGTCGGTAGAGATGATATGAAGCTGCTGTTTTCAGTAAAGGGCTTAAGGTTATGTTGGTGTTATTTGTGAACAAACATGATGCATTACGGTCACTTCCAGGTTCACAGTCACATACTTGTGTGTTATTTTTTATCGTAATGTAGTCCATAAATTAAGCGTTACAGAAGTTATCGTTTCTATTCTGTATTTCGTTTCTATTCTGTATTTACAACACAAGACGGTGTTGAGAAATACTCTTAAACATATGCAGATATTCAACATTCTTAAAGGATTTTAAAAGTGTTCTATACTCGAGATATAGACCATTTATTTCGAACTTTTAATACGTCTGTATTGAGATCTATTAAACGTTTTTAAGTAAATATGTTTAAGCATTATAGATATTGCACAGGTGATGTGATATGTGTTTTAAATCGAGATAACTAGTATAGACAAATATCAATGTGTGTTTCATTGGTATTATTGTTACGTTACAGTATTGTACAAGAAGGTGCAACATGAAACAAATATAAAAAATTGGTATTGATATTGTGAAGACCAAAGCTCAGTGTCTAGAGCTCGTGATGGTGGACCACAAATCAGTCCAAAATTGTATGTGAAAACCTGTCGTGGCATGTTCAATGCATATGGAAGCAGTCGTTTGCCTAGTTAAAGAACTATGGCTGGGTTATGAATTATTTAGATGGCATGATGGTCTGAAGATGTCCCTATGGGATTGTCTTTATACTCGTGGGTTCAACAACAGCTCGTGAAGGAGTCTTGATCGTGATTAAGATATAACACCGATTTTCAGAAAAATGCTTCATTTTCAAATAAACTAACCATTGTGCTTGTGGTGCAAAATCTGGAAACATTTTTATATGTTATTCTTAAACTAGTAGACATGGTGATTCATAATCACCTTATAGATGTCACTATTATAGTGTTATATTGCATCAATAATCGTGATTTCTAGCTTTGTTTTCATATAAGATACATGTTGTTAATATCAACGTGTAATTATTTAATCACTAAATAATTTGAGTTACTAAAAAAATTGTAGTGATTGATGGCACTACATAACTATATATTTTGAGAAATGAAACAAACTAAGAACGTGAGTTTAAGGATGCAAGACTATTTGGTTTTTTATTTGTGTAAAATGATGCCTTAAAACATAATGAATATATACCCAGAATGTATGGAATGCTCATTCAAGATGGAATGAGATAACTCATAGCATTTTAAGTCGGTTGTTCATTTATGACCAAAACTTACATTGATTGATTGAAAACAACTCGAGCGATTAGTTGAGCCTGATCATATCAATGAAGCAAGTTGGCTTTTTTCGTGAAATCTAATCGAGCAATGACACAACTGAAATATGCCAAATGGTGGGGGTGGCTGATGTGTGCTACATCTCTGAGCATTTGCCTTCATGTGTTGTGCTTAATTGTTTGAGCAATAACCTTTGTTTTGAGCAGAATAAAATTTATTCGTAAGCAATCCAAATGTGAGTCCTTAGGCAGTTGAAGCCAACTGAAGGATAACAAAGGGACAACCTATTGAATTTATTAGTAGGGTGAATTATGTGCTCCAAAGTGAATTATATCTTAAAGGTGCGACTAACAAGTGTGATATTCACTTCAAGAAAGGCGATCTCGTTGTCTAGTTGTGGCAATATAGTTGTCTAGTTGTGGCAATATAAAAGGTTAAGGGGGATTAGAGATCCAATACCTGTTGTGATGGAATTGTAGATATATTTGAGAATGGCCATTATGAAATGTTTGTCAAGTAAACTAGAAACTTGAATTTGACACTACTAAGTCTCTGACGAGAGACTTGGTGAGTGTTTGTGATGAGATCGATAAGCATTGTAGTATCTTATTGAAAATTCTCCTATAAGCCTCTGACGAGAGACTTATTGAGAGATGCTAGAGACATGGGTCTGAAATCATATGCGAATCAGTTAGTGATGGAAACCCAACTCGGATGTAGTGCTCCTACCTCTCGAGTTTAATGGGTAATAACGAAGTCACTAATAGATAGAAGGTGCTATCAATCAATTAACCCATGTGTAACAAAGATAGCACGGCGTTGCCGAATTAGGATGAGATATTCTCTTAACAAAGCTTGTGAGGCGTCTTAGCAACGAAGACGTTAGAGTAGCTTTGCCTATATAACCTAGAGGTGGTGCCGCCTTGAATAGAGAGTTGTGGTTTCTCTCTTAGAGGGTTATGAAACAGGATTTAAGCGCATGGCCATATTCGCGCTCAGTTTGAGAATGAGATGGTTACAATGGGAAGTGTGTAGAAGTGTGTTAGGTGAGATCATTAAGGTACGATGGTTTAATTCCTTAGGACACCATTGAATCGATTTCACTTCACATGCTTCGAGTAAATGGAGGTTTAATCGTAATGACACTTTCATGACACCACCCATTAGAGTAGTAGAAAACTTTCCAACCTGGTGGGGGATTGTTGGAACTTTTGATGAGCTTGGCAAGTTTTAATGAATATATAAAGCATAATGTACAAATGGTCTATGCGGTGACACATTGTACAATAGTAGTAGCTCGTGATACAAGTTGTTAGTGTAGAAACTATCAACAGAGTATGTGTAGATTATGTGTGCGTGATATTGATCTAGTCAATGAGAGAAACAAGGGAGAGTGGGCTGATTTGGAGGGCATTCTCAATTGCAACCATCTGCCCATGATCTCAACTCTTTTAGGCATGATTGAAATCATGGTGATCACCTTTAAGTGGTTATTTCAGCCCTATATAAGGGGGTATACTGGTGTTGCTTCAGAAGAAGAAAAAACACATATAACACACATACATCTTCTATCAAGCTACTATGGTTCTGGTGCATTTTGCTTGTGCCATCTTGAGTTTTCTTGCTATCACCATTTACATTGCGTTGTGCTCGTTCGCTGGCGACATACAACGCGAGTCTGCATTAATCCTGGGGCATTTACGTACTGAGGCTCACAGCGTATAGAGCACGTAAAATCCTTTAAGGACAGGGAACCTCTTCCCGTGCTAGACTCTTTGACGGTTTCTTGTTCGTGTCGATGTCGGTAGAGATGATATGAAGCTGCTGTTTTCAGTAAAGGGCTTAAGGTTATGTTGGTGTTATTTGTGAACAAACATGATGCATTACGGTCACTTCCAGGTTCACAGTCACATACTTGTGTGTTATTTTTTATCGTAATGTAGTCCATAAATTAAGCGTTACAGAAGTTATCGTTTCTATTCTGTATTTCGTTTCTATTCTGTATTTACAACACAAGACGGTGTTGAGAAATACTCTTAAACATATGCAGATATTCAACAGCTTCAACTGCTGTTGTTGTTGAATGTTCCTTTAATCACAATAATCACAAGTAATTTAATTATTATTTAGCTCAAAAGTCATTAGTTACAACTTACAACAAAAATGAACAATAAGAAATTTAGAAGGAATTAATGGTGATCTTACCGGGCTTTCAAATTTTTGTTGATAATCTAATGCGCTCTCAAGTTTTTTAACAACAACAATCATATCTGGACGTTCAGATCCCAACTCCTGCAAGCAATAATATGCTGTTTCTGAGAAGTTTTTTACTGATTGTGAATCCATTTGTTGTCGTAGAACGGGATCGATTATATCACCGAGTATTTTCCGTTCATAGTGCGAACGGGCAAATCGAGCAAAACTCCAATTGTCTTCGTCGGAAATTGGAATAGACGCTACCCTCCCAAACAAGACTTCAAACAAAACAACTCCGAAGGAGTAGACGTCTGATTTATGAGATAAAGCTTTAGTTTTTTCATAAGCTGGATCAGTATATTGCAACGTGCCATCATAATTACTAGGATGGTGAACACCATGTTTTTTAACCACCATGTCAAGTCTAAGACCATGTAAGGTGGGTTCCCAGTTTTGATTTAACCAAATCCTGGAGCTCTTGATGTTACCATGTATCATGCTGTTATCATTATCAAACTCATATTGAATGAAACACAATGCACGCGCCACATCAACACATATATTCAATCTTTGAATCCAAGTGAGGGTTGAGCCACTTAGATGTTTGTCAAGACTTTCATTCACCTCATACTTGTATATCAGGTATCCCTTACTCAGCACTTTCATTTTTGTATCATCATCTAATTCTTCGGAATCATCATCGTCATCAGCCAGGTCCTCGGAAGCAACCTTAAATAGAGTTGCGATATTTTTATGAAAGTGAAAGAGTGAGATCCACGCCTCGTTGAACGAAACGTCTGGATTTGTATATCTCCGTACAACAATAGGGATGGACTGTCCTGATAGAGTGAGCTGTCCTTTGTAAAGAACAACAGAAGGAGTTTGTTTCATGAGATTCTCTTCCGAGAAGTTGTTGGTGGCTAGTCTTAACGCTGACATTGGTAGTATCTCTACTATGTCATCAGTCGAAGCCACGTCATCACTCGAAGATGCCATTTTTGGGGTTGATGAAATTAAACAAGGTTGAGTTGAAGGAAGGAAGACTCAAAATATGGAAATGAATGTGATGGAAGAGGATAATGGAAGACAGAGGAGCAAAAATATTCAGGATAATTAACAAGCTTGAATTGAATAAAGGATCGGAATTGAAGACTGAAAATATATGAAAGATAAAGTAGCAAAATTATTGAGCATAACGTGTAAAGTAGCACGGGCCTTTTAACTTTTCTTTATAATAATGTGTGCCTTTAACTTTTCTTTATAAAGTAATACGTGTAAAGTGTAAATTATTAAGCATAACGTGTAAGGTTTACTTTGACTATATCGCGTATCAGCCGACACACTTGAAAATACCAAAAGGCCCCAATGTTTATCTAATAAATTACTACTGGTATCTCACAGTCTGATTCCAAATGCTATTTTCATTCTCTGCATCATATATATAAACGTATTATATGAAAGTGTATGTTAACAACAATCAACCGTACCCAATAAAAGGAACTAGGAAATAAAAAAATAAAAATAAAAAAATAAATAAAAAAAAAAAAAAAAAAAAAAAAAAAAAGCTTTAGGTACATGAAAGTGTTATCAATTAAACCATGGATATTAATTATGAATTACGATACAACAACTCGCAAATCAAGAGTCATGGGTCAAACAGTTTAGAAATTTATAGTACTTCAAGTTACCAACAAATTTACAATATCGAGGGTTTGATATTATATTTAAAATCATCTTATTGTTGCATTTACAGGACACATACAATGAGTTATAGTGTTTGGGTATAGTAAAATTGGTTCAAGTTATCTTATCTTGGGCTTAGATAACGAGTTTAGACTTGTCGGAATGGCTTATCAAAACTACTTTTGACATAGTATCAAGGGTGTTTGGGATTACTCATCGACCCCACCACTTTTCAATCATCGTTCTTTTTTGATGATGTGGCTGGTTCTGTTAGGCTTGATGACGAGGATCGAACCATGAAGAAAGTAAGTGTGATTGGTTTTAAAGTATTGTATGATGACCGTTGCTTCTTTATCATTATAATGTTTAAAAGGCACCTATCACCTATTACTATTATTTTGATAATTTTATAGGCTTAAACCATTTCTTCATATTCAAAAATATTAATATAATAACTTTCTAATAATACTAAACTCTAAGCTAACTAATTTGATACTATTTACTTTGTTTGCGAGCTATAATAAAATATGGTGGGCGACTATCATAACCAAAATTACCTTATTCTTTATTTTACTTTTACCAAGCTGATGAGCTTTTTTCCCCAAAACCATAAGGTCTATAGTGGAAAGGTCATTACTCTTAATTATATAAAAGTAAAATACTTGTTTCATAGCAAACATTGGTCTAGCATCTAGATAGCGTTACATTTTTTTCTCATTGATAAGTGCAAATGTTAATAATCCCATTGTCTTAAATTAAATGTGTAATTTCAATTTGTATATAATTTTTTTAAAAAATAAGCTTATTACACTCTGTATTAATAAATTATCATTCTTGATCTTTAAAAACATTTTGAAAGTGAACACTTATTTTAAAATTAATCAAAATAGACCAATATACATTTAGGGTGCGTTTGGTATGCTATCATGAATGACAATGGGTATGAGTTTGATAGTAGTGGTGAGTCCCTCACCTATGAAAGATCCATACCTAGCTTTATTGATGTATATAGAGTATGATTCATTATCATAGTGGTGGCCCCCCTCATCTTAAACAAACACTTTTAATCACTTTTATAGTTATAGTCTCATTCCCATAGTGGGATACCAAACGCACCCTTAGTTTAAGACAAAAGGAGTATAAGCTTTTACTTTAGTTTTTGCCTTTGGTTATACATTATCAAAATTCTTTTAATACAAACTC
Source organism: Artemisia argyi (assembly GCA_030686995.1). Lineage (NCBI taxonomy): Eukaryota > Viridiplantae > Streptophyta > Magnoliopsida > Asterales > Asteraceae > Artemisia > Artemisia argyi. The sequence continues at coordinate 28,189,014 of CM060687.1, read as the reverse complement.
CGAATTGTTGGGTGTTTATGCAATGTATATTTATTTGTGCCGCCTGATATAATTTAACTAGTACATGAATCAGCTTTAAGTTATACGGCTTTTTTTAACGAACTTAAATTTAACATGCTTGGCTAAAAGATGCGTAAATAATGTAATGATGTGAAAGTGATGTAGTAATGTTGTTGAACATGTCCAAGGTTATTTATGGTTTTGTTAAATAAATTATTTTCAAATCTAACCAGATGTAAACATAATTATGTAATCAAAACATTTCCCATCTACACTAATGTTTTAGTCTTATTTATTTGTTGAAGACCACAAGTTATGTGTTCAATACCAGCTTTCTTACCTTGCCTTGTTTGGTTAACATGTTCGAACGAGTCATGTGTTCGAGGTTGGTGATGATATAACAAAGAAATCAACAATATACATTTGCGTTTAATTGTTGGGTCGCTATTTTACTATTTACACTCAAACTTTGCCTCTTCTTCAAAACATCACAAAGTTATTTCGTTTTTCTAAGTTTGAAAGAGAACAAACAAGAACGCAACATTCACGACGAGTTTTATTTATTTAATTTTTTAAGGAACGACAATTCTTTCATACACTACCATTTATCTCATAATATATCTCACTAATGTCTCTGACAAGTTTATTGGGTATCATTCACAACGAGTTTATTGGGTCATCATAAGAAAGCATCTCCGGTGTTGGGATCATTTTTGGACTTTCGATCGGTACAAGACCAAAGTAATGCAGAAATTTAAAGTTAAAATCATGTATCCATATCCAACTCTACTCCTATTTAAAACCTCATGATTAAAAGTTAAATGATCATGCGGCCATTACTCCATATTATTATGGATATTCTAACTCCTTTGACTTTAATATACCAAATTTATAAGATATACTTTCCAAGTGAATGGAACAAAACAATGTTACAGATAATGTTACACGAAATTGGTTGATCAATAAAGGTGCAACTAAATGTCTAGAAAAGGATACCGAATTGGTCATAGTTCAGAAAGGCACTTACCATTGATAAATTCAACCACATTGGCAACCACTTCACCTAGTGCCACAACGATTGCTTGCAAGTTTTCAGCAAATTCTTCAGGAATTGACTTTTCGCCATCAACAAAATTTGAGACTGCCTTTATAAATATTGCTGGCACTCTCATAAGGCTAGACACGTAGGCCAAAGCTGCTCCCTGAAACTCGAAAAGTGATATTTTAGAACAGTAATCCTGTAACTAGATGTTATTTCAAATATTCAACCGCTGTGGCAAATTTGACCCATTTACTTATGGGTTGATTGGGTTGTCTTTATCTCAAACTGGTCAAGTAATAAGAATAGCTAAAAGGGGAAGGGTCAGATGGGTAGAATTGTAGAAAGGTTTGAGAGTCACCAAAATCCTACTTTTAATTCATGTCCTAAATATTCTCAAAGACTTAAATTCTTACTTTACGGGTCAACCTGAATAGCCCCGTTTTGACCCATTACCAACCCACCCAACCAGACCATGGTACGTTAATGTTTGATGCTAGATAACAATGAATATTACTGTATATATATAAATAATATAACCATATATTTCCATCTCAATATCAAACATTACATGTTTAAAAGTCTATTAAATACTCAACATGCATATCTGATTGCAGGAAAAAGGTAACTGAAACAAATAAGCTAGAAAATGAATGGATGTACCTCCATATCGACAACAGTTGCATCATTGGCCAATATGCATATTTCATCCTGTGGCGACATATCTAAAGAGTCTCCAGTAGACAGTTTACATACCTGTTATATTAAACATTAAGATATTACGTACATCCTTTTGTCATGTCAACAAATTGTGGGTTTTTCTTTAATACTAGCAGTTTAATTAATAAATAACTTTTGAAAGACTAGTTAAAATTTGTAATTACTGTCAAAAAAATTTCACAAATGACATTGTTTATTTGAAAATGTAGAACACATTTAGTCGAATTCAAGCTTTGAAAAAAATATTCTTCATCATAGCAACGTCTGATGACAAAAGTTTGCAAACCAAGCATTAGTAGCATTGGCAACCTTAAAGTGCAGAAGCTAAAAAGGCTATTTTTATTTTTTTAATTTTTATTTTCTTATTTTCGCATAACTAGCAAATTACCTTAAGATTAAGCTCCTTCACGAGATTTGGTGTGGAGAAACTCTTCCGTCGACCAAGTCCATATTTATCAGGACCCTGCAAATCAAGGAGATTTCATTAGGGCAAAAGAATAGAAAAAGTTGTGGAAGACACTGTATGCAAATGATAAATCTTGAAACACATAGTACAATGAATGAATTTTAATAATTTTACTGGATGAATATTTGTATGACTTATAGCATCAGCCAACATATTAAGACCTGTATGCAAGTTCATAATAGAAGGTACCGATTAAGAATACTTACCGGAATTGGAATCCGTCTACCATGAAATGCAAGATCTGATACCATGAATACATCAAATATGCAAGCTCCTTTCACCTGGTATTATTAACATTAGTACAAATATTACAAAAATAAGTAACAAACTTAGATGAAGAAACAAATAAATGGATGTAGTGAACAATCTAACTTACTAAATACAAGAAGCCTAAATTGTACTATTTACAGAAAGAAAAAATTAAAAAAAGAAGAAGACAATGGGTGCAAAAAATATACTTTAAAGCCACCAGCAGTACCAGCATTTATGAAAAGATCGGGCTTCAATGCTTGAATAGAAGCATAAGTCACAAGAGATGCAGGAACAGTGCCTACACTATTGATCCCTGAGAAGGAAATATAAGTTATGTTTGTATGTTCGTATTATGCAACACACGTCAGTATTTGATTATATAGAGCAGGTGGAATTTGGTATATCAGTGGCTCAGCACCAATAGAATACCAAAAAACAGACATTCCAGTATTATAAAATGTTAGCTTTGATCACATTTGATAGTACAAAATAACTACAGTTGAATATTTAATAGGTTCAGAGTCAAATTTTCATTGCCTTTTCAAGCAAAAAGTAATCAGTCCGGCACCGGCAACGTTATTGTAAAAGTAAAAGATAGCAAAATCAAATGAAACATGACACACACATTACATAATAGTAAATGAATTGGATGGAATTGCAAAATGTATTGCTGAGAATGAATTGGGAGAGTTGGGAGCGAGACTGTGGAATTTGGACAGTTCAAAATGGAAAGAAGCGGAAGGATTGTTGGTCCCATCCGGATCTTCTTTGTATCGAATCAAACCATGTCTACTGAACAAACACACAATACACAACCTCACGCTTTTTGTATATAATGAATCTGTTGTTGAACCTTATAAACGATGTTTTATTGATTGAAAAGGTTAAACGTTACAAACGAAACCTATCCCTTGAACATGGATTAATGGATTATCATCCAATAAGGATTATTGAGGAATTTGAACTTTTCAAAAGGATAGTTATGAATATAGCCTTTAGGATGGATGATTGGAATGTATTTGCTTGAATATGTTTGATTCTAGCTTTGTATGTCATTTGAATGTTTCAATTTAGATTCTAAAAGGGTGTTTGGGATTGTCCTTACACCTTTTTTGAATGCTTTGTATTGTAGATCCTTGTTTGAGATAATATATATTCACCGGTTTTTAACCAAAAAAAACATTACATAATAGTAGAAAACAAGAAATGAAACACCCACGCACCTAAGTCACGGACCTTCCCTGGATATATGAGATTTATACTCAAATCCTTGTAATAACCATGGTATCTGATCCAAGGGACACTTATCGGAAACCTGAAAATGTTTAAACTGTTACAAACCCAAAAGCAAAATAGAATGGCATACACACACAGATATTCCGGAACTGAGAGTTCTCCGACGCAAATAATAAAGGCACGTGATCAGTTATCTCCCAAAAGATATGCATTTTGATAGATATCATTTAGCACGCAAATAATCACGAACACACCTTTCACATTCAAAGTCAAATTACAAGTCCTAAAATAAATAAGTAAAAAGAACTGATAAAAAAAAAAGGCATATTATTTTCTCAACTCTCAAGGTAAACAATATATAACTAGTCAAATTGCGTCTCAATATTATAACACTAGAAATTAATAATCCGCATATCATTTCAAGTCTTACTTATAAACCAGCAAACACTAAAACTTAAAAACTAAAAAGGGTAATAATAGAATTTAAAACAGTACAAGTAATGGAATTGAAAAGAGATACTTACAAGGAACCATCATCAGGGGATAGTTTGAAATGTTGTATTATCGGAAGTGCTTCTGAATCAAGAGGTGCACTTTATTCAATCCATAATTATAATTATAATAATAAGATATATAAAAACGCACACATTAAAAAAAAAAAAAAAAAGTGTAAAGAAAGAATTACCGGCAAAAATGAGGAGAGTAGAAATGGGGAGCAGCTTGTTATCATCTCCGCTAGCCATTTGCAGCCACTACTAATTTGACTAATTTTGACTTTCGAGTGAATGAACTTGGGTTACGTATATAAATGACAAATGGGTTGGGCCTACACTTGTCCAAATTTCACTTTGTTCCAAATAATAATTAGGAAAAAGATTAGGTGACCTAAAAAAACATTACTAATTTTGTGTTTAACATATGTGTCATTAGCTTAGTGGGTTGTGAAAAAGTGACCCGGTTGCTACAACCAATAAATGATTGCCACATATATTTAGTCACAGTATTAGTCATAAGTTTTAGGTATCCCAATCACTTCTCTAATAATTAAGCTCAAATTAACTTTTGAGGCTTGATAAAATAAACAAATCATAGGTTTTTTTTTTTTTTTTTTTTTTTTTTTTTTTTTTTTAATGAGTTGATTTTTTTACCAATTTTATAATCAAATTTAGGCTTTTGGTCTGCTAAGATTTTGTGTGGAATCCACCGATCTATGTGGCCGAATAGAAAATTGTCAATTGGTCAGTTTGCAGCATCCACGTAATTCATGGCATCCTAGTAAGTTTTTTCAATGACAAAATAGAGAAAATATAGAACCATTTTTATCCAAATTTGGTGATATGGAAGTTTTGAATTGTGCCACGTGGATTCGTGAAATTCTCAAAAAATCTTACTTACTTGAACTGTACATCCAATTTCGAAGTCCTTAAACTATTGGTATAGAATAAGCAAAGCCCTTTTTTTAGTCTCTTGGCGTTATTTCTCAAAAAAAAAAAAAAAAAAAAAAAAAAAAAAAAAAAATCTCTTTGAAAACACGCCAGACTTCGAGATCATGAGTTTCTAGTGTCTAACTAAGATATCAAAATATTGATTGCAAATGCAATCTTCTATTTCAAACTAGTATTTCTTATGACACTCGAGTGCAAAAAGAGAGATATAAAAAGATTCTTGATTGTACCGACCTTTAAATTTATGGAACATAATATGTGTAGACAAAGTAAAAGATTCATGATAAAATATTGCAACAAAGAATATAAACATTCACAACTTAACTTGTTTGCAATCATTGAGATGCAAACACAACTAAAGTCTTATGCAAAGTATACAAAATAGAAACTCAATATGGGCGAAATCTTTTAACATGCACTCTTACATTGCCTGAATCTCGAGGCCGCCTACAGTTAGGCCGGACATAGTTCCTTCATAAGCTATCAGTTTCAAATGCATTGGAATATAATCATTACGAAGCTCACAAGTTGAGTTGAATTTCCGCACAATAACTTCCATCCATCCATCTCCCCTCTTTTTTGGAACCCCAGTATTGTCATGTATATTCCATGGGCTTGGAGTTCTAAAATAAAGAAATCCAATCTCTTTGTTTTTCCAGTGAAGTACATCTCTTACTTTCACTGGACAATGCAACCCATGACATTTTTCAGAAAGCTTGAACACAAGGTAGATTACGTAACAACATTTGACTTTGAATCTTGCATTTGATACTAAATACTTGCTGTGGTAAAAGCTCAATCACCTCTTGAAATCTGCATGTACACTCAATATATTATGTGATTACATTACTCCAGATAGATACTCTAATTATCAAAACCAATTGTACACCACTTCACAGAAACAAAGATGAGGTGGCAAATTTGACCCGTTTATTAGTAAAATGGTTGATTTCCCTTGAATAGAAAAAACTATGAAGAGAGCAAAATTTGAGATGGGTCAAAATGGGCCGAAAGTTGCTGTAAAGTGTATCCAAAATGGTAGAAACTCCAAAATCATTTTACTAATAATTACATTGTTATTATTTTCACATAGTTCTTTTAGCAAACTTTAACGTACACATCTTTTTAAAGAAGATATAAAAAAAAGACCCTAAAGTACATAACAGAATTCTATGACACTCGCTTACAGTTGTTGGAATTATTATATCATGACATTCATATAAATAAACCAAGTACATCAAAGTGAGCATGAGCGGAAGCAATTATAATAGATCGAATAACATGTAATTAATTAATCATTAAATTAAATAGTAAACATACCTTTATGATTCTAGCCCGAACAAGAATCAATTGCAATCTTCCGGAACCAAGAACCCTAATTAGGGTTTATAAGGATTATAAGAATTACCCCTTACCTTTTTGTAATTCAATCCAAGAATCAAACAATAATGTGTTTGAATCACGTTCTTGTACACACGTACTAATTCAAGAAAAAGTTTATGCAAGTAATAAACACAAAACTTGTTTAGATTAATAAAATCGAAACCCTTAGAGGTTTAGTTTGATAAATCGACAAGCACAAAAGAAAGGAGAGAAAATCACCAAGATGTGTGTGTACAAGTTATGTGAAAAACCTACATCTTGGGTTTGCTTATATACTAATCAATACTTGGAGCACAAGGCACATAAGGAGGTGGAAACACCTCTTGGGCCGATCGGTTTTGGAACCCACAAGGGTATTCCGGAACCTTCTCTTGTTTCCATGTTTTGTCTAGTATTACTTTCCTAATCTTCGTTTAATAATTAATTAGTCATTAATCAATAATACTAATTATTATTATTTGTTTTGTGTTTAATAATTAATTATAACATTTTATAAATAATTATTACATTTCCTCTTCATACGTATTGTGTGCAATCCCGTGATCTCGAGTTCGATCCTAACACACGACTACTAAAATAATGTCCATATTCTAACAGCTCCCACTTGGACATATTTTAATAGTGTGATCACATCGGTTAGCGTCTTGCAACACGCCGATGCCTCTAGTACGATCTCGAGCAAGGCTCCTGGACAAACCTTTTAATGATTTCTCATTATTATTATCTTTTTGTTTCTAATACCACGTTAATAAGGATATGGATTAAAGTCATTCCTTAATTAACCATTCTGTTTCTCGTTGTTTATGATTGATCAAGATTACCAAATCTTCTGAACATATTCAGAGGAGATCTTGGGCACGGCCATGCAAACATCTTGACAACCCTACGAGGGGCCCAGCAGTATTAAACTCCAAAAATAAATTTGAAGGAACAAATTCTATCTTGACTACAAGCAAAACCCACAAACTTTGTAACACTTCCGAAAACAACCCTTATGACTACCAGTTACGGATAGCGTTAAGTTGTTTCACAAAAATGTACTACATTCATGACACTTATCTTGCATCTCAAGTCTGAGGATAACTTCTCATGATTTACTTAATAACAAAATCCATAAAGTAACATCATGTAGTTGGGATAAGTCCTATATTCAGTATCATCGAATATCATCTGAAATGGCATGACTACGCATCAATATACTTTAAGTATATTATACCAACCTTCAGATTTGTCTTGATTTAATAATATTCCCATATTATTAACTGACAACGGACAATTTAAAATAACATTTATTCATGGATTAAACATACAAATATAGGATACAATATATTATAAATTAAACATACCATGTATTTCAATTTATTATAATAATTGTTTAACATCCCTTATCTAAATACTAAATAGATCAATGCATGATAACTCTTGTTGATGTATTATGTCTCAAGCAATGACATTCATACTTGTTGACAAGACATAAATCATCCAACTTTGATCTATCGGAATTTTGAGAATACTTATTTCAAGAATTCAACTATTGAAGTTCTTGTATATGCATACTCAACTATTTTGATAATGCCTTATAATGTTTCATAAAATGTGTTACATCCTTAACCACCAATTTATGATAATTAAACTTCCAAACATTTTAAAGTTTAAAGTATTCTTATTCCTTTAATGTATAATGCAACTATGCTTTCAGTAAACATAACTAGTAATAGCCAAGGATTAAATCCTTACCATAACTAGTATTGAGTGTCATCTCAATTTCATTAGCATCATTGTATGCAACAACAATATGCTATTAAAACTTCCCGTAAACCATAATATCTATTGTGTAATGTTTGATGCCCTTCAAACTTTCAAGTTTATTAGCTATGACAATTTTCACAACCATTGAAAAATTGTTCATCTATAGAATTTGGAAGCTATTCCAGATTTTAGGATGTAATTCTATAATCAAACATATTCTTTTTAGAATATTACACAAGTTATCTAATAACTTTTTAATTAGATACTAATAATGCCAAATCATCTTGTAATCAAGTATGATACAACAAAACATGATATACATGAAAAATCTATGAGTCATACTTAGATTTTATTCATGTCATTCATATCCATTTAGACTTTCTAAATAGTATATCATGTTATATTAGATTCATTTACCGCACATGTTTCAACAATAAACATTCAATCCAAGGTTATATGTCTTATTTCCTAAATCTTTCAAGTAAAGTTTCATTCCATACTAAGACTTAACATTTAACTTATATGAATGTTACTTTTATATGTTCTTCAACATATATGATTTAAGAAATTAAACATAATACTCCCACTAGCTTTTAGGAATACTTAGAAATTATCTTATTTCAATTATAAATCAAAACATGAATTTAATAATTAAACATAAGAGTAATCTTCTAGATGCATGCATTTATCCATCTATGGATTCTTGCACTATGTACACTTCTAAAGATTTATTTGAATTCATAAACTCCTCTTGATTACTTATCGTCCTCGCTCAAGTAATCTCTCAAGAAAGAGTTTTGATATTCTATTGTCAATGACAATCATAATCTTTATATATTTAATGTGTTTATAATAGAAAATTCAATCACAGTTAATTGCTTAAATGTGATTAATAATCTTATCATAAAACATACATTAAATACGTGTACAACATTGTCCATATGATTTTTATTCAAAGATTTAAACCACAATGGTTATCTAATCTTTGAAGAAACTCATCTTTATTTTCTAGTCTAACTATTAAGATAAATCAAATTTCAAAATTGATTATCTTTATGGACAACATCTTAATCATTCATATCATGTATACTTTACCTAACTTCATATTTGGTAATGTATCATAATGATTATCAGGTTTACAATAATCCTGTAAATCATAGCCCTCAGCATATTAATCAAATATCTGAGATATATTGCTATTCTATGAATGATAATTCCATCATCTTGATATTTACTAGTGTATTTTAGAAGATTATGTATCTTGTAATTTTATCTTTTAAAGATCAAAACTCCCACTTGCTTTTAGCAATTTAAAGACTATCTTTAAATACTTAGCAAATAAAGAAACAATACAATGTTCTCTTTTGGGATATTACAAATACATATTGACAGTTCCTAACTTTACTTTGTTAATAACCTCTTCATAAGCAGTTAAACAAATTTAGAACTTCAATTTAAGACTTAATGTGATTCATCTCATTCATCACATTCCATCATATGATAATGTCTTATTAATCTTCTATGTTGGAGTTTTATTAAATATGTCCAAGTCATACTTAACATTCTAACCTTGATAACTTTTGGAAGAAAAGAAGTCATAGTTATCTTTAATCAAACAATATAACAAGAGTTTGATTTTCGTAACTGAACATACCATAAACATTTGGTATTTCATTAGTATTAATATTGTAAGACAATCTAACAATATTTAAGATAATCATATTCCTCTTGACTTGTCTATTTACCAACTAAGTCATTTTAATGGTATAATAGTATTTTCAAGTCAATTTCATGCTTTATAACACAAGTACTTTTTACAAAGTCACTTCATGTCCATGTCTTTACAAGAAAACATAAACTGTTATAATCCCACTATACGTTATAAGTCATTTAACAATTTAATAACTTCATGTATATGTCTTAATTAAAAAACACAACAAGATAACGTCTTACTTTATTATAAGTCTTGTAACAATTAAAAGACTTTATGTTTATATCTTTACAATGAAACATAAACATGTTTAACTAAAGTAATTATGAACACCATCTTTTGGTTTCAATAGTAATTTCAAGTTAATATATTACTTCACAATAATGTAACTAACATTATTTCTTCATTTATTTATGTCATTCCAAGAACACATAAATATTCAGATTGAAGTAGCATTAGATTACTTAATTAATTTATGTCATTCCATGAATTCATAAATCTATAAATTAAAGTAGTCTTGATATCATATTGACACATGTTCTAATAGATATCTAATTTAGAAACCGTGAATTTTCATAGTTCAATTACATCAGTTGATCTGCTAGTAATGAAAATATGAAATTCACCTTGTTGTTGCAATCTAGTTAAGTCTCACATAACATAAATTGTAACACCAAGTGTTTCTTGAATTAGCCTTGTATAATTCATATCAGAACATAATTCTAATTTAGAAACTGCAAATTCTCATAGTTCAATTACATCAGTTGATCTGCTAGTAATGAAATATGAAATTCACCTTGTTGTTGCAATCTAGTTAAGATCTCACATAACATAAATTGTAACACCAAGTGTTTCTAGAATTAATATTAGAACATTATTCTCTTACCATGTAGTCAAGAGAATCCATTAAATCATATCTTTATGAGTTGTTTCTTGCACACATTAAAGATAACATTTCTCCCACTTGTGCATGGAACAACCTCATATAGTTGATAAACAACATGCCATGCATTTGTCTATGTGTTCAATATGATTGTGTCATAGATTTTAGCATAACTAGTAGATGTAGAACAACAATGTCTAGTAAGGAAACGTACAAGACTATCCTTAAAAGTATGAGTGTTTATACTTGGAAAGTAATTATCTTTAGCTACCAAGATGTCAAAGCTTGTAACTCCCACTGAATTAAAGATCATTACAATAATTTCTTATTCAGTAATAAGTACACAATACTCCCACTGAATTTGACAACATTGTAAATGTTTCCTATCCAGTAAAAGAAAATAGTGTACTTTTAACTTTCCTACACCTTTAATTGTCCATACGTATCAATTACTTATGCACTAAAAGTGTATTCTACTACGTAAATGATGGACTATCCACCAAATGCTTTTAACTTGAAAAATTGGGCATGCAATTTCTTCCTTAATAGGTCTACCATCCTACAATGTATGTAGCACCTTTAAAATAGTAAAAACAACTAGTTTGTCTTTAAACATTTGCAGTAATTAGTCTAGTTTCTAATTATAATAACTCATAAAATGTCATACATAATTTTCTGTTAACCAAATATCATATTTGTTACTAAGAATTTGATCACCGAATGAGGATGATAAAATCCCTATGAAAAATGTATGCAATTTTCTTAACCATTAAAAATTTGCTATGAGTTATATTAGAATTTAGACATATCTAATATTCCTATTATCCTTTCTCATTTATGAAAAGGAATAGGATTGTGTCTCACTCTTCCTTCATAGAAAGGAGACTTCTTTTGTCTTTTAAGTAAATATTTCTTAATCAAACATTTGTTTGAAAACAGAACTAGATCAATTTACCAAAGCCCAAAATACGTTTACGGTTTGAACGTTGCATTAATACATTAAAACGAATTACAAAATTCAATTTCAGTATTTTCGATAATTAGATCTTTAAGAAAATAAAATACCCATTGGCAAATATTCATATAAACCATAGTATTTTCTTAAAGCTAGGATCCTAAATTGACATAGTACCATTACATCAGTTGATCTGCTAGTAATGATAGTATTCAACAAGGTAATTGTCGAACAATAATTGCCAATATCATATTGCAATTCCTAGATTTATGGGATTTACAATCACAAGAACTTTTGTATTGTAAGCATGTTTCATCCCCATCTTAATGCCTTGAGTCCAAGTCTCACTTCCTACTCAATTTAAGTCGTCTAACTTAAAAACTGCAAACTCATAAATCCATCACATCAGTTGATGTGCTAGCAATGAATTTATGAAATTTACCTCTCCATTGCAATCTCGCCAAGTCTCACATGACGTAAATTACAACTTCAAGTGTTCTTAATTAGATGGCATTCAACTTAATTTTATAAGGGTATTACTATTTTGATATGATCAAAATAATGTATGAAGAAGCATGCATACAACTTCATAACATTGGTTTTACAAAACATTTTTATTACCAATTATCTAAGAGTAAAATAACAAAGTTTTGATTGAGGTATCGGGTTCACCAATTAAAGAATAACCATCAATTATCGTCCACTATATCGTACTTTTGCATAAGCCCGAAAGCTTAGTGTTTCGGATAATCATTGTGGAATTGTGGATTATTCACCCTTAAGATGACAATGTACATGTAATGGTTGTTCGGTAAGTCTAATTTACACACAAACGAGCGTTAAGACATGAATGTTGTCTATCTAAGGCCACAATTTAATGCGTTGCCATCCTTATACCCATCTTATAGTGTGTAAACTTCGGTCGAGCCTATTTAACCATTACATACAAAAACATCAATCAACCAATCCTTTAAAATTTAAACTCTTAAAAACCAAAACAATTTCGCCATTATTTAGTCCGTATTATTTTTCTATTCAAAAAATTACCCTTTTCGTTTATATAAACATGTCTAACACAATAAATAAACAAAACAAGTAATTATACAATAAAAAATAAAACAACTAAATAAACACATATACATAATCATAACAATTAAATATGTATAAAACATGTAGCCACATGCAAATCTTATTCAAAAGTCCTATTAATAATCAAATCTAGGTGTATAACGTATTAATTCAATTAGGGCTTTCTTTTTCTTGGAAAAAGAGCCACATACATCGATAAATCGATTGCGTAAGCCAAAAGTAAATAAATACCACATAGCACATAATTGATTACTTAATATTGGAGTCTTCCCCAATTCGACATCTATTAAAAAATTTACATGTTTCAATATAACTTAACCATTAATATATATAAACAATTTAAATATACACAATAAAAATCCATGCAAATATGCACTTTTTTCATGGATTTAGCTTAACAATTAACATATTGCACCAAGATCGTTTACTAAAACGCATAACAATTACATGACATCTTAGGGTTTCTAATCAAATTAAAAAATTAAAAACCATAAACCCTAATAACCCTTTAAGGTCAATCGACCCATAAAAATATTAGGGTTAGGAATCTAACAATTAAACCCTAAAAACATGTAACTAAACGAATCAAGATCCAATTTTTATGCGTTTTGATAATTAATTACACATTATAACGGCTCTAGATGCCACTGTTGGAATTATTATATCATGACATTCATATAAATAAACCAAGTACATCAAAGTGAGCATGAGCGGAAGCAATTATAATAGATCGAATAACATGTAATTAATTAATCATTAAATTAAATAGTAAACATACCTTTATGATTCTAGCCCGAACAAGAATCAATTGCAATCTTCCGGAACCAAGAACCCTAATTAGGGTTTATAAGGATTATAAGAATTACCCCTTACCTTTTTGTAATTCAATCCAAGAATCAAACAATAATGTGTTTGAATCACGTTCTTGTACACACGTACTAATTCAAGAAAAAGTTTATGCAAGTAATAAACACAAAACTTGTTTAGATTAATAAAATCGAAACCCTTAGAGGTTTAGTTTGATAAATCGACAAGCACAAAAGAAAGGAGAGAAAATCACCAAGATGTGTGTGTACAAGTTATGTGAAAAACCTACATCTTGGGTTTGCTTATATACTAATCAATACTTGGAGCACAAGGCACATAAGGAGGTGGAAACACCTCTTGGGCCGATCGGTTTTGGAACCCACAAGGGTATTCCGGAACCTTCTCTTGTTTCCATGTTTTGTCTAGTATTACTTTCCTAATCTTCGTTTAATAATTAATTAGTCATTAATCAATAATACTAATTATTATTATTTGTTTTGTTAATAATTAATTATAACATTTTATAAATAATTATTACATTTCCTCTTCATACGTATTGTGTGCAATCCCGTGATCTCGAGTTCGATCCTAACACACGACTACTAAAATAATGTCCATATTCTAACAACAGTTAACCATAACTTTGACAAATATAGCATCATCAAAGAAAGATACCCATGAGAACTTAAACTAACTTGAAACGAGTATAGATCGATTTCCCTCAAGTCAGAATCAGTAAGGATCTCCTCTTTGCGAGAATCCTATATTTGAATTCTAGGGCTGCTAACTATAGATTTCACCTTCAAATCAAGAAGCAGTTCTGCTGTTTTTGACTGTCATGTATTAAACATTGGTTTCAGATTATATCGTCTTGCATATAGTAACATTACAGATAAAGAAACCTGTTTACCTGTATAGTTCCAAGCATGTCCATAGATGTGTCACCACCATCGGAACTACTCACCTGTTAATAAGAAACAATTTCATAAACTATATAAGTTTCACAATGAGAAAACTAACAGAAAATAGTAAAAGGAACACATCAAAGGCGAAAAAACGGGTGAGTCGGTTACTAAATCAGTGTCTGAGGGGAATTCAGGTTTTGCTAAATGAAAGTTAGTTGATTTTCTTTGCTACTTTCTTGAAAACAAATTCAAATTTATAGTTATAATGAATACCACAAGAAAGAAGATTAGTAACAAATCAATGGCTTAATGAATTTCTTTACCTGAGAAGATCCATGGCATACAAGTACGATCCGTTTACTGGCTTTCCTGCCTGCAGAGCTTCCACCACCTATAGGCGAGCCTGGAGTCTGTGCATAATCGTCTTATTTAGTTTCCTCTATATAAATATGTTCCATCCTCATGGTCTCTATCAATCAATCCAATCAGTTTATAAAGTAAAGGAGTTGTTATTTGTTAATACTATTTGAGGTAAAGAAAAAGATCTAGGAATCAACCTTATATATACAAACGTATTCTATGAAAACTGTACCTAAACCAGGTTCAACTAATACTTAAGCAAAGTTTTTTATCCTAATAAAATGAACTAGATAAGAATAAACTTCAAGTACAGTTCTACAAATTATATCATGAATATCAATTACTGCAGACAATTCACAAATCATCTAATGAAAACATATTTTCCTTTAGATGGATAAAAAACAGCAATCACAAATAAAATAAGTTACCTGATTTAACCGGTTAAGGCATATATACGGAGATCCACCTTCAGGCCGTGGGACAAAATCTAGCACGCTTACACCACAGTTGTTTTGAAGCAAAATCCTGAAGTATTCAGTTCCTAAGCCTGAAGATGAGATGAACCGAAAGTTATAAGAAGAAACTAACTTCACCAACTCAAATATAATATTACGGTCTTGAGGTACACCACTTCACACACACAAACAAGCAGAGGTGGCAATTTGACCCATTCATTAAGTAAATAGTCGATTTGGTTTATACCTCTTGTCTAACCGGCCAAATGGGGAAACATAATTTGTTTTAGTTAAGATGGAAATGGATCAAACGGGTCAAAATTTGGTCAAAGTTCATTCAGATTGCGTAAAACCTCGTAAACATTTTAGTAAAAATATTGATTATTATTTTGACAAATAATTGTTCAAAAAAGAGAGAAAGGAAATGTACCCATTGCTGTAGCAACAAGAGCTTGATTAACGGCATTATGAGCTACCACAAGAACGGACTTGCTGTCATGAACTAAGATTTTCTGCCAGCAGCTACTAGCACGATCCCACAATTCCCTCACTGGATAATGACCATCGATGTTAAAATTTGGAGCATCTTTTTGCCACATACCAAAGGCTTCACCGAACTTTGCTATGCCTTCATGCTTTAGGAGACCCTAAAGTACATAACAGAATTCTATGACACTCGCTTACAGTTTAACCATAACTTTGACAAATATAGCATCTTCAAAGAAAGATACTCGTGAGAACTTAAACTAACTTGAAACGAGTATAGATCGATTTCCCTCAAGTCAGAATCAGTAAGGATCTCCTCTTTGCGGGAATCCCATATGACATCTGCAGTTCTTTTCGATCTTTTCAAGGGACTGCAATCACATAATGCTCATTTCATAAATGTGCATAAGCTTAAAGTGACGTAGAGTATTATCACCATATAAGATAGAAAGACATATGGCCTTTGGGAAATCAGTTTTAGATATCATACTCACTTGAAGAGTTAGAAATTTATAGTACTATAACTATATCTTACCAAATGGGTTCACGTTACCGGGGTGTTTGGCATTACAATTTGAAATCATCTTACTGTTGCATTTTCATGACACATATACTGAGTCATAGTGTTTTGGGTATATTGAAAGTGGTTTTAGTTATCAAATCTTTGGGTTTAGATAACGAGTTTAGACTGACGTTTGTCAGGATGGCTTATTAAAACTAGCTATCGCATTCTGGCACAAAATTAAGGGTGTGGTGTTTGGGATTATTCATAATAAGAAACTCATGTTATCATCTGTTAGTGAAATATATAGTGAACATCCTAGTCAAAGTCTCGCCATCAAGAGGTAAGCTAAATAGGGAAAACCTCGTATGTTTACCTATTTTATTGTACTTAAAAGTATGAAACCAAAAAACATATATTTTACCTAGAGAAACAAATATCGAAAGAATCATCGATAAGCATCTGCCTCGACGTCTCGGCCTGCGCCTCGCCTTTGTTAGTAAGAATGGAGAAATCAGAACTGCCTTGAATCCTCCCTTCAGCATTCCACGTGCTCTGCCCATGCCTCACCAACACCACTCTTTTCGCAGCTTTCAACGGAGGAAACGACACCGTTCCACCAACTTTGAAACTCAATTTTTGATCATCTTCCACCTCGGATGATGATGATGTGCTGAGTTCTGTTAGGCTTGATGAGCGAACTGTGAAGGAAGTGATTCTGATTGGTTTTAAAGTCTCGAAGAGAATGCTACGGCTGCGGTGGTTTTGGAGGAGGTTGTTGTTGCCGCCGGCGAGAGGGAGTCCGGCGGAGAGCATGGTTGTTGTTTTTGGCGGTTAAAAAACAGAAATAAGAAATGTATGGTGACCGTTGGTTGGGTCTAAATTCTTTTTATCAACATGAGTAAATTGCAAAAATAGTCCTCGTGGTTTGGCCAAAGTGCACGTTTCGTGTTTGTGGTTCATTAAGTGCAAAAATCATCCTTATTTTGCACTGTTACATGCACTTTTGGTCCTCCATCACTGCAAAAATCGTCCTTGTTGTTTGCCAAATTTCACTGTTGAAGGACCAAAAGTGCACGTAACAGTGCAAAATAAGGACGATTTTTGCACTTAATGAACCACAAGGACGAAACGTGCAATTTGACCAAACCACAAGGATGATTTTTGCAATTTACTCTATCAACATTGTTATTTTCATAGGTACACGTGTACTTTTTTTATTATTATTATTATTATTATTATTATTATTATTATTATCACGAGATATCGATCCTTTTGCGCTAAAAAAAAAAAAAAAAAAAAAAAAAAAAAAAAAAAAAAAAAAACGCTAAATTGAACTTCATCACAAATGGTTGTTACATTGGATATTTTGTTTTCAAAGACTCTCTTATAAATATATATGATCTAACATTGACCAATACACGCTTGCCAAATAATATTTTTATTTTTTTGTTAAAGTTATTTAGGCCCTTATATATTTTCAAGTGAGTCAATCATGTAAAGACCAATGTTCTATCACTTGAAGTTTTTTTCCCACCCTTGCATTAATTTATGACACCTTAAGAAAATAATGCTCCACCGTTTCAATCTCGTTTCTATTAGAATTGATTTTGCTTGTCCATTCATTCAACACACCATTACAATATATAAATCCTAATAGATAGTTCTAGATACAAAATATTAAACGGGCTAGGCCTATCACTAATATCAAAGCCCAAAGGCTTTCATAGTAATAACACTCGTCTAACACTCCCTCGCAGTTTGAGCGGGAGAGGGGTGAACACTCAAACTGGTACGGAACTCCTCAAATAGCGCAGACGGTAAACCCTTGGTAAAAATGTCAGCATACTTGTAACGTGATGGCACATGAAGAACACGAACCTGACCACGAACAACCATATCACGAACAAAATGAATATCGATCTCAATGTGTTTGGTCCGCTGGTGTTGAACCGGATTAGCAGTCAAATAAATAGCGCTAACATTGTCACAATAGACAATGGTGGCAGAAAATAATGGTGTATGAAGCTCACGAAGAAGATTACGAAGTCATGCAGTTTCAGCAACGACATTTGCAACACCTTTGTACTCAGCCTCAGCACTCGATCTTGAGAGAGTATGTTGCCGTTTAGAAGACCACGATAGAAGATTATCACCAAAAAAAACACAATAACCAGAAGTAGAACGTCTAGTAGTAGGGCAGGCCAATCAACATCAGAATAAGCAACCAGAGAACCAGTAGAAGAAGCATAGAGTTGGACCCCAAAGTCCAATGTACCACGAACATAACGAAGAACTCGCTTGAGAGCTGAAAAGTGAGGCTCTCGAGGATCATGCATATGAAGGCACACCTGTTGTACTGCATAAGATATATCTGGACGAGTAAATGTCAAGTATTGCAAACCACCTGCAAGACTACGATATAAGGTAGGATCATATACAGGATCCCCATCAGAACCAAGCTTGAATTCCATGCCAACTGGAGTCCGAGTCGGATTACATGTAGCCATATGTGCCTGGTCCAAAAGCTCCAAAGTATATTTCTTCTGACAGAGGAACATGCCCTTAGAGCCACGGGTAACAGAAATCCCTAAAAAATAATTAAGGGCTCCCAAATCAGTCATATCAAACTCCTTATGTAGAGATGAGATAATACGATGAAGTCATTCTGTAAAGGAAGTCGTTAGTACAATATCATCAACATAGATCAACAAATATGCAACCTCAGTACCACACCTATATATGAACAAGGAAGAGTCACATCGACTTGACGAGAAACCAACCATTAGGGCATAATTTGCAACCCGTTAAAACCAAGCACGAGGTGCCTGTTTCAATCCATATAACGACCTATGCAATCGACAAACATGATGTGGAAAATGAACATCCACAAACCCTGGTGGCTGATACATATAAACAGTCTTTGAAAGATCACCGTTAAGAAATGCATTCTTAACATCAAGTTGGTGAATAGGCCAATTCCGAGATAATGCAAGACTCAGAACAGTACGAATAGTAGCCGGTTTAACAACCGGACTAAAAGTATCACCACAATCAACACCAAGTTGCTGAGTACTACCGTTAGCCACAAGACGAGCCTTATACCTGCTCAAAGAACCGTCGGCATGATATTTGTGCCGAAACAACCACATAGACCGAACCACATTAACATTAGGTGGTTTTGGAACAAGAATCAAAGTATCATTTTTAATTAATGCATTATATTCATCATGCATAGCATCTCGCCAATTAGGATCAGATAAGGCAATAGAAGGAGATTTAAGAGAAGGAGAAATATGAGAGACATGACCATGAAAATGGGGATTAGGCTTAACCGTGCCAACTTGCGCACGTGTGACCATAGGATGAGTTCGGGTGGGGGGGGGGGGGGGGAGGTTAGGGGCCGGAATATGTTGGGTCGTAGGAGGGGGGTTGGGTTAGGATATTGGGCTATAGTAGATTGGGTCGTAGGTGTTGTGGTTGGCGTAGGTGTATGGTAGGTCGGAGTAGCGGGAGGTGTTTGTAGGGCCGTAGGGGTGTTGTGCTCATTTGGAGCAGTTTGTTGCGGGGCGAGGTTATAAATGACATAAGGGGTAATAGGAGATGGTGTAGGGTCAAGAAATGTGTATGACGGTTGGTTAGATGGTGTTATAGAAACATACGGAAATTGAAGTTCATCAAATGTTACATGGCGAGAAAGAATGATTTTATTGGTCGAGAGGTCAAGGCACCGATACCCACGATGATAACCGGGATATCCCAAAAATATGCAAGGATTGATTTTGCTTGTCCATTCATTCAACACACCATTACAATATATAAATCTCAATAGATAGTTTTAGACACAAAATATTAAACGGGCTAGGCCTATCACTAATATTGATGAGGCAAAAAATGAACCACTTTTAGAGGGTCATTTAAGCCCGGAATTGAATTTATTTGATCAAATATTGCCCTAAATTGTTCCTTTTGTGATTTTAGGTACTTTGGGAGTGAAATCTGGAAAAGGAAGCAATTCTGACGTTTTTGGAGCATAAAAGTGAAGAAAACGCCAATGTATTAATTTTCCTTGCTGGGAACAGTAGGTGACGGCGTCAAGAGTAACATCCTGACGGCGTCAAGAGTAAATTCCATGATGACCCAGTACAGATTTGAAGGCGTCACAAGAAAGGGCGTCAAGAGTAAAATGCATGACGGCCTGGAAATGCATAACACATGACGGCGTCAGAAGTAGATCAAGGCAGTCCGAGAAGAGTTTTGGCGGCGAGGTGACGGCGTCACAAGATTGGTCTTGACGCCGTCAGACCCTATTTCCTATATATAGTTTTCTAATTTTCACATTAAAAAGAAGAGAAGTTTTGGAGAAACCCTAAGTACGAACTTGGTGCGAATTTTACAGGTTTTTCAAGGGTTCTAAACCCTTGATACCTTTCATGTGTAATTGAGATAAGTATTCTTTTAATTCAATCAATATGTCTATGTGTTGGTTGTCTATATCTTGTTCTTGTCTTAATTCCATCATGCTAGGCTAGATCTATCTTGTGTTTGCTTGGATCTAATGAAACCTAGATGTTAATTATGTGTTGATTACTTGTTTATAATTGTTTTGGATGAATGAATTTGATGTTAGGCTTAAGAAAACTGGCAGATCTCCAAATGGTAACATGCTTGAACGTCTTAGGAAACATGAACCGATGACACTAGGTCTTTATTGGTTGTATTTAATGCATGAGCCACTGTTTATAATCCCTATGGTTGTGCTGGGCATGGCATAGGAGGAGATAAGAGCTCATAGAATTGGGGAGTTAAGTGCGCTACCCCATGAATGGTATTAAGGAATACAATCCGTCATCCATACAACTATAACAAGTAATTAACATGTAAAAGATGTCTAGGGAGTAGTGAAATCTAAGTAAACACATTTTCTCCACTTATTGCTCACAACTTTAGTATAATTTAGTTTATTTTTATTTCTAGTATTTTATTTTGATTGCATCTTTAGTATTGGGTTAGTTGACTAGCAACTAATTCCGCCCAAATCCTTCAAACCCGAGATTTTTACTTGCTTTATAAAAAAATATAAAAATACAAAAAGAATCATCCCTCACCTTTAGAACTAGTATTTAGGTTTTCTAATCCTAGCGACACTATTCCTAGCTGAACGATCAATCCCCCGGTACTTGCCACTATACTATACTACAACGATCAGGTACACTGCCTGGTGGGGGTTGTAAGCTTCTCAGGATCTCTTGAGAGGTAAAGCCTGGTGCGATTCCCACGTATCAAGTTTTTGGCGCCGCAGTCCGGGGAATAGTTATTGTCTAGGTTAGAATATCTTTTTATTAGGTCTACTTGCTAGATTCCGTTCTAGTAAGATTTTATTTTTATTTTTAGGTTTTCTTTAGTCTATCTTATTTCTTTGTGTTTTTGTTCGTAACTTTTCACCACCCGACATCATGGACGATGGGAACATCTTTGAACCCGTCATCCCACCACAACAAAACCCACCACTAGAACCTCTTAGGCCCCGAACCTTAGGAGAGTATTCCCGACCTAGCCACCAAGGCTACCGAAACACCATTGAGCTCACCGGAGCCAATGTGACCCCCTTGCGATCCGACACCATCCGGTTGGTGCAAAGCGGATGTGCATTCCATGGACTTCGTTCCGAAGATCCAAACCAACATCTTAAGGACTTCCTCAAAATAGTAGATTCCATAGACCTAGATGTTGCAACTAGAGAGACAACCCGATTACGCCTATTCCAATTCTCTCTACGGGATCAAGCTAGTCAATGGCTTGAGCGTTTACCCGCGGGATCCATCACCACATGGGATGATCTCACCACTCTTTTCCTTGCTCAATTTTTCCCACCGGGGAGAACTACTAAGCTTAGAAATGACATCTTGATGTTCCAACAACGTCAAAATGAATCTCTTTATGAAGCATGGACTCGTTTCAAGGACTTACTCCAAAAAGTCCCTCATCATGGTATAGATCTTTGGCTCCAAGTCCAAATTTTTTATGACCATATCGATCTCTCCACGAGGCGAGCCATTGACCAATCGGCCGGTGGTAAGCTACGTGATCTAAGTGCGGAACAATCATGGGAACTCATAGAAGATCTTGCTCTCTATGACAACGAAAGTTGGAATGATCCCCGTGATTTGAACAAAATGGTCAAGGCAATATCTTTGCCTTCGAACAATTCTAGCACTCCCGACCGTAGGATCATGGAACTTGAGGACCAAGTCAAGTTTCTCATGAAATCTTACGAAGCTCCTAAACCTTCAAGCCAAGTGAACAAAATCACTTCTTCATGCGAATTATGTAGTGGTCCCCATGACACTCGTGATTGTGTGGAACTCCCCGTAACAGCTTTTGCGGATTACGCATCCACGCGTACCGATGAAGCGGGAGATAAGTGGTACACTTTCAAGCCCGAGCCAAACACTTACGGTGATTCATACAACCCCTCTTGGAAAAATCACCCAAACCTTAGGTGGAAACAAAATCAACCTAATTCTTCCAATCCGCCTAATCGTTACCAACCAAACGGTCCACCATCCAACCGTACTTTCAACAACAATCCTTCTAACAACTATGGTAGTACCAACAATCTTAAAGGGTTGATGTCTAAGTTCATGGCATCTCAAGAAGCTCGCATATCTAAGTTTGAAGCCGATTTCAAACA
Organism: Artemisia argyi; assembly: GCA_030686995.1. Taxonomy (NCBI): domain Eukaryota; kingdom Viridiplantae; phylum Streptophyta; class Magnoliopsida; order Asterales; family Asteraceae; genus Artemisia; species Artemisia argyi. The sequence continues at coordinate 28,165,877 of CM060687.1, read as the reverse complement.
CAAGCAAAGCGAGATGACCACCAAAATTGACACATTGTTGAAAGTTCTCAATGACCGAGAAATGGGAGCACTTCCAAGCGACACGGTCAAGAATCCGAAACTAAACGTTAATTCCATATCTTCAGTTTCGTCACCCACTTCGTGTCCACAATACTACTCGGTTAAATCAACGAGCACGTGTTTCAAACAAAACCAAATTCTTCAAAAGGACCAATCAAATAAAACACCCGATATAGAACCGGTCAAAATTATAGTTGAAACACCTCCTACGCAAGACCTTGACGATGAATTCAAAGAACTTCACCTTGAACGCCCCGTCATTGATGTCTTAGCGCGTGCTCCTTACTATAGTGCCCTCCTAGAAAAATACGAGAAGTTTAAACTAGGTAAAAATGGAACCGCCTTCGTTAAAAACAAGTTGCCTAAAAAGCTTGATGATCCGGGTATATTTGTTTTGCCTTGTAAGATAGGAAGATCCGAAGCTTTCGACACACTAGCCGATTTAGGGTCAAGCCTCAACTTGATTCCCTTATCCTTATTCACCGCTCTTAAGCTAGGAAAGTTAGAGGAAACGGAGGTATTGATAGGGCTAGCGGATGGGAGTATTGCCCACCCGGTTGGAATGATTAAGGATGTAGTTGTTCACGTAGGAAAGTTAACTATATTAGCGGATTTTCACGTCCTAGACATGGTTAGTGACACTACATGCCCGTTATTAGTGGGAAGAGGATTTTTAGCAACCGCTAGCGCAATGATAGATTGTAAGGAGTCTAAGATAGCGGTAGGTGAAGGCGATACTTGGTCGGTGTACGATGTAAAGAAGCATAGTTATGATTGTGATGATGAACCGACACCGCATTGGGTAGAGATGAATAGGAGACCATCTAGATATGGACCTTTGATAGAAAGGAACTTCATAGGACCTCAATGCCCATTTTATCTAGAGAAAAATTTTGTTGAAAAGACACATTCGGTAGAACAACTCATAGCTAGAGATGAAGAGCTAGACCCCTTTGAGGACCCCTTAGTCTTTAGGAAGATGATTGAGTTCTTGAGCGTAATGCCTATTAATATAGAGATGAATAAGTGGAAGAGAGAGGGAGACAAGTGTAAATGGAGGTGGGACAAGCCACCTAAAGAAGGTGACGGATCATGGCATATGAGGATGACTTTGTATGATCCGGATGGAGAAAAGTTTGAAAGGTCATACCATACTAAGGAAACCGATAGGAAGTTGAAACCTAAGTTTGATCCCAAAGATGTCCTCAATGAGGAACTCACCCGTATCACGTAGTAACCCATGACCTTGAGTCTAGCTACAAGACTCGTAAATAAAGAAAAGCGCTTCTTGGGAGGCAACACATGCTTTGTGTGATTTTATTTTTGTTTGTTTGTTATTCGCTTACGTATGCATGCTTTATTTTTATTGTTAGTAGATCATGTTTCTAAATTAAATAGTGGAAATACTTTACTTTGTTGTTTTGGCCTAGTCTTAACTCCACCTAAAAGTATTTTTTGCAAAAGATAAGTGTAAGGGGAAAACCCAAATATGTTTTTAAGAAACAAACCGATCATGATTCTCCACAATATTAAATGAACATGTGTATTCGTATTTGTTAGAGTCAAATGCTTGTATCGAGTCATAATGAAGTTTTGCAGGATTTTCCAGGAAGTAGGACCAAGTTTTTCCAGAAATTTTCCGGAAACTTAACATAAGAATTTCTGCAGGTCACTTCTGACGGCGTCAAGAGTTAACTCTTGACGGCGTCACGTGTAAAAATCTGGAAATTTTACCGGTTTTGTTTTTCTAACGGAGTCTTATGGTTTTTGTGAATTATTAAGTTTTATAATCTCCAGGAGATCTGCAAACTTCATTCCACAGGCATTATATCTTATCTTGTTTTCTAGGATTTAGTAACTTATATAGGATGCCGCCGATTTTACGCGAGGTTGTTTTGTCTATTTTTTTCAGGATTTACAGGTTATGTTTGACAAGAAGATGATTTACATTCTGGAAGGGAAGCTTTGATTGTTCATTTTCTTGGAGGAAGATTTAACCTGGCCACCTTATTATCCATACCGAGCGAATCAGGGGAGTATTTGATTTCATTCTTTTTAATTTTTAACTTTTACATTCTTTACTTGAACATTGGGGACAATGTTCATCTTAAGTGTAAGGGGAGGGTAAAAAGATGATACCTTACATATGCACTTTCGCTTGAGTTTGTTTTGTTTAATGGTAGATGTGTAATAAAACTATGAGAAATACTTGTTAGTGTAATTTTATCGCCAAATTTAAAATTTTTTACAACATTTAGGAGTGAAACTTTAGCCATAGCAAGCGTCTCATGGATAGGAGATTGTATGACTAGCACATAACCGTACTTTCAAAAAAATTTTCCACCCAAATATGTGAGGTTCGCCTTTAGATTTGATAGGAAAAGCATTTACTATTAGTGCTTATGAGTGTACCGGTAGCATTTAGATTCTAGAACTTGCGTTAGTGATGCATCCCGAGACCGCTAGTGAGACTACATTCGTGTAGTAGGATTTACTACATGATAAGAGGCATTAGGATCACCCTTGTGTTAAACCCGTATCATAATTACTTGACCATTTAAGTCATATTACTTGGCTAGTTAAGTCAACTAATTTTTCCCACACCTTTAGCGTTGTACTCATTTTTAGTACACGAAACCCCTAGTACACCCCTCCGAGCCTATCTTTTCGTTTCTAACTTTAAGCATTTTACTTAAAGGAAGAATTTGTTACACCCCACTTAAATGTACAACCAAATCGCCTTAGCCTTCCGTGTATGCGCTCATTTTTAGTGCATTATTGCTATTTGTTAAACCCTAAGTTAACTATCTAATTGATTACATGGTTGCTAAGTCGAGTCATATCCTTGTACATATTGTTTTGGGACGATTGAGACTCATGGGTAAGTACTTATTTTATGGAGTAATGGGGAAGAACATCATTTATTACCCCCATATGTACGTTAATCTTAAAAGTGCTCCAAGTGTTTTGATTTTCTTACTTCGAGTCATTAGATTAGTTTAATGTAAAGTATGTAAAGATTCAAGTGTAAGGGGAATGTTCATCCCATATGATGTATTATTTTGGATGGTAGGGTAAGAGTGTATGCAAAAAAAAAAAAAAAAAAAAAAAAAAAAAAAAAAAATCGAAAAAAAATCAAGAAAAAGAAAAAAAATAGAAAAAGGAAAAAGAGAAAAACTATACGGACTACCATCCCGTTTCATTCTATGTTTATTTTATGTTTTTGTTATTTTTCATTTATTAGCTTAAGTCGAGTCTAGTCTTGGCTTAGCAACGCCATATTGTACATGTAATTAACCAAGATTGTTAACTCGCCACCACTAAAACTTCCTTTATCCAACAAAACCGTGTATTTCATATCCCTACACCTAACGTTACAACCCTTTAAAAGACCTCTTTGATAGTTTATCCTAGGTGCTTACGCCATGTGGTGGAGGTTTGATCCTTTCCCAAGCCTATGGTAATCTATTTTGCTATGACAGGTAGTGAGAGATATCTTCCGTTTCCATATTGTAATCTATACTTTATTACACCCGAGAGATGTGAGTATCTAAACACTATTTGTAAGGTGCTAGTGTATGACCTCCGTGCTTGTCTATTGGTCTTTAGTGGAACGATTATTTGTTGTAATTACTTTTATATTAGTGTTAAATGACCCCTAACTTGTCTTTTGAGTAGAATAAAAGCGCATTTGCTTGAGGACAAGCAAATCTCAAGTGTAAGGGTATATGATGAGGCGAAAAATGAACCACTTTTAGGGGGTCATTTAAGCCCGGAATTGAATTTATTTGATCAAATATTGCCCTAAATTGTTCCTTTTGTGATTTTAGGTACTTTGGGAGTGAAATCTGGAAAAGGAAGCAATTCGGACGTTTTTGGAGCATAAAAGTGAAGAAAACGCCAAAGTCTTAATTTTCCTTGCTGGGAACAGTAGGTGACGGCGTCAAGAGTAACATCCTGACGGCGTCAAGAGTAAATTCCATGACGACCCAGTACATATTTGACGGCGTCACAAGAAAGGGCGTCAAGAGTAAAATGCATGACGGCCTGGAAATGCATAACACATGACGGCGTCAGAAGTAGATCAAGGCAGTCCGAGAAGAGTTTTGGCGGCGAGGTGACGGCGTCACAAGATTGGTCTTGACGCCGTCAGACCCTATTTCCTATATATAGTTTTCTAATTTTCACATTAAAAAGAAGAGAAGTTTTGGAGAAACCCTAAGTACGAACTTGGTGCGAATTTTACAGGTTTTTCAAGGGTTCTAAACCCTTGATACCTTTCATGTGTAATTGAAATAAGTATTATTTTAATTCAATCAATATGTCTATGTGTTGGTTGTCTATATCTTGTTCTTGTCTTAATTCCATCATGCTAGGCTAGATCTATCTTGTGTTTGCTTGGATCTAATGAAACCTAGATGTTAATTATGTGTTGATTACTTGTTTATAATTGTTTTGGATGAATGAATTTGATGTTAGGCTTAAGAAAACTGGCAGATCTCCAAATGGTAACATGCTTGAACGTCTTAGGAAACATGAACCGATGACACTAGGTCTTTATTGGTTGTATTTAATGCATGAGCAACTGTTCATAATCCCTATGGTTGTGCTGAGCATGGCATAGGAGGAGATAAGAGCTCATAGAATTGGGGAGTTAAGTGCGCTACCCCATGTATGGTATTAAGGAATACAATCCGTCATTCATGCAACTATAACAAGTAATTAACATGTAAAAGATGTCTAGGGAGTAGTGAAATCTAAGTAAACACATTTTCTCCACTTATTGCTCACAACTTTAGTATAATTTAGTTTATTTTTATTTCTAGTATTTTATTTTGATTGCATCTTTAGTATTGGGTTAGTTGACTAGCAACTAATTCCGCCCAAATCCTTCAAACCCGAGATTTTTACTTGCTTTCTAAAAAATATAAAAATACAAAAAGAATCATCCCTCACCTTTAGAACTAGTATTTAGGTTTTCTAATCCTAGCGACACTATTCCTAGCTGAACGATCAATCCCCCGGTACTTGCCACTATACTATACTACAACGATCAGGTACACTGCCTGGTGGGGGTTGTAAGCTTCTCAAGATCTCTTGAGAGGTAAAGCCTGGTGCGATTCCCACGTATCAAATATCAAAGCCCAAAGGCTTTCATAATAATAACACTCGTCTAACAGTTTCCACAATGAGAACAAAGTATAGAGTGAAGATCAATACCAAGGTGATGAAGCCAATAAAACCAGGACTCTTTCTTGTTGTAGATACCAAATAAAGATGCAAACTTTTCTAAGGATTATCTTGTTCCATTCGTCTTTTGTAACATATTCGGTGGAGGAAGAATTTTTCATCAATTATTTCTCTAAGACCTTTTACGGTAAAACAACCATCTTGGTCAAGTGACCACCTACAATAATCTGAAATTAAAACATTTGGAAAAGAAATGTTATCAAGTCCGTCAATTCTATAAGCTCACCCAACCCCTTTCTACGAGGACTCCTCACCCACCTCCAAATCCAAACCAATGTTTTATGGGAAATGGTGTACACTTTTATTAATAAAATCATATTACAAATAAAACTAAAAGGAAATAAATGATAGACAGACACTATATAATGATAAGTAAAAGAAAGCAGTAAAGGCCGAGGCGCGTGTTTAACACGATTTCCTTAAAATAGATTTGTCGTCTATTTCCCAGGGTACAACGGCCAAAGCTGATGTATAGCCGGACTAGACACACTTGCCCGAAAGATCACAGAAGCTCTGCGTAATTCTGATCGATGGATTGCTGGAATCGTATGATATGAGTTACATTTTCTGAATGTGAAAACCGAATGAGACTTGGGTTCTATTTATATTGAAAACCTATCTTGTTCACCAAGACAAGATAATCTGTTCAATATAAATCGATTTCATATCAAATTAAACCGATTTGATATCTTCCATTTATTTAGACAGATTTTATAATGGAAACTATAAAAACAGAAACGAAATCTAGCACCAAAATTCGCACGTAGCCGAAATTTCGGAGCTGCATTTGTGTACGCAGGTCGCGAGGGCTCGCATGAGTTTAGAAGCTTCGAACCCATTTTGTCCCAGAAATCTTGAAATTTGCACCCCCCCACCCCCGCACGTGCGCGTAGGTGTTGGAGTAAAACCAACTAAAAGAATTTGATAGCCAATACCAACATTTCCTTATAAACACATTTCCATTTCATTCATGGGGCGATGTGGGATACTCTCCCAAATTTCAAATTTTGTGTTTCAAGTGCCTCAATTTGAGACACGATATCTCAATCATATCAACTCTATTTTTGACACATTTTAGCTCGTTGCGAAGCTCTTCAAGGAGAACGCAAAGCTACCAAGAAATATAAATATATATATAACATATACATATATTAAATTGTGTCCAAAATTTGCAAAATAATCATTTTGCAAAACCCATTTTCCAACAATCCCCCACATGAATGGAGATCAGTTGAAAACACACGAAAGTTTCATCGAAATTTCTGCGGTTAAGTCCTGCATAGGATAGGTAGGTGTGACCCTTTGAACCTTCCCTTTGTGAGATGCACTTAGTCTCCTAGATCTGAGTAGACACGATGTCCTTGAACTCAGCCTCTGTTTATGTAGACAACATTGCACTTCAAACAAGACTCTCCCTGACATTGTCAAGTCCTCATAGTTGTATTCAATATGGTCATGAATACTAGCCTTGTTCTGCAAGAGCTCCTAGGAATTGTGCCCCCCGCAATTCCTTTCGAAGCGACCCCACTTCTCTCTCACATAGTTGATTTCAGCTTGAATCATTAAAAATATGTGTTTTGTGATTTCATCTTGAATCATTAAAGCCATATGCTTAACTTCTCAACAACTCACATTTGTTATAGGAATGGACTAGGAAGGTACAACATTTAGTAACTCCCCACATTGATGTGACTTCCCCAACATTTCTATGATTAGGTTGTCCTATTGAACCCAGATCTTGGGATCTCCAGTCAACTGGGTTAGATTTTCCTTCATAGCAACTCATTCCTTCAAGGGCTTTAGTCCCATTCCTTTAGACGACTTACTAACTAACTCTCTGCTTAAGCCTTTCGTAAGCGGATACGCGATGTTATCCTTTGACTTCACATAGTTAATTAAGATAACTCTTGTTGAGAGTAGTTGTCGTATAGAATTATGTCGACGACGGATATGTCTTTCCATTATACATTATGTTATGAGCTCTGTTAGGCTTGATGAAGATGATGATCGAACTGTGAAGGAAGTGATCTCATTGGTTTTAAAGTGTCGAAGAGTATGTTACGGTTGCGGTGGTTTTGGAGGAGGTTGTTGTTGCCGCCGGCGAGAGGGAGTCCGGCGAAGAGCATGATTGTTATTTTTGGCAGTTAAAAAAAACGGAAATAAGAAATGTATGGTGACCGTTGGTTGGTTAACCTTTTATCAACATTATTATTTTCCATTTTACTTGTCATCCATGTTTTAATACTAACTTATGTGCCACTCTAGTATGTGTTTGTTTTTCCTTTATACTAGTCTCGTTCAAATTATTGTCGGATATTCATACAATTTCAAGAATAAAGCTAACTTTAACATATTAAAACAATGAAATTAAAATTTTAAACGTAAAACATTATTTAAATTATCTTAATTCACTTTCAACTAACTAATATTGCATTCAAATAATGGCAAAAACTGATATTCCTGTTTATGTTGTTTCAATATATTATATTTAGCTTTATTCTCGTTGTTCTAAATATTTTTGAGGTAAAATTATCCGAAATTAGTATAAACGAAAACAAACCCATAAATGGGAGGACTATAAGGTAGTTTTGATAAATGGGCGGCATAAAAGTAAAAAGTTTAATAGTTGAGTGGCAATAAATAATCAAAAAAAAAAAAAAAAAAAAAACATTATTATTTTCACAGTAACGAAGTGTCATAACCGCATTCATCGTCAACACCACATTTCAGCCCAACTGGCTAGAACCCATACACTCTATATTAGCCTAACACAAGCCCTTTGGGGCCAGGATTCGACGACACGTCTGGGAAACACATCCTTAGGCTACACTAGAGCAAACCTTGCCTAACATACCTAGGAAAACGACACGCTTGGCAACCCGACTAGGGTCATTAGAACGAACACCACGTGACATTATCTCATTTGTGGAGAGGTAGTGCTACAACCATGCATGGATCCCGCCATGCACCCAGATCAGCCAATGGTGACACGCTATGTGTCATCCTTATCCCTTCTCTTGATGACCACCACGTGGATCATCCTGGGCCATTGGATTACCTTTATGGGTTGCTCATAACCCTAAAGGCATCCCTATAGATAATTAGCCATTTCTCAAAAATGGACTAAGCTATTATTCTCATACGAATAATAAATTAACACAGTTTATTCAGTCGACTCGTGAGTGTTACCGCAGCTCATGACTCCGATCACACCTTGGGGTTCTTACCGAACATGAGAAACCAAACAATCAACCAACCCCAAACCACCAATACGTACCTTACTTAAACATGGTGCCATCCATGTTATTGAGCCACGTGGATCCGTGAAATCCTCCCAAAACCTTACTTGGATTGTATGTCCAATTTCATTCTTTAAAAAGTTAGACAAAATCGTGGATTGTATGTCCAATTTAGTCCTTAAATATTGGTCTAGAATGACTTTGAGATCATGGGTTTCTAGTGTCTAATTCTCTATATATACTATTTATGTTTACACCGACCACCATTCCCATTATTATAATAATTTCATTAGTGGGCTAACTTTTAGCCCAACAAACGCTGCTAAAAGGCCTTGAAATGAAAGATTTGATTAAGACCCTTTTCGATTATTTTTTGCTTTTTATCTTTTCTTTTGACAAATACTTTTTGTCACGCTTGCATATGTTGCGTATACAGACATCAATACATCACTATTAGTAAATAAAAAAAGAAAACTTACAAAACACATTCTGAACTTCTTAATATTTACGGCTTTTTTATATAACAAACTTTATTTGCCAAATATTTAACAGATATGTACCGGTTTCTTGAATAAAAAAATACTGGCAAAAAGGCCTCTCGATAACGAACAAAATAAGCCCAATATTGATATGCTTTTGAATAACGTACGGTTTTATAAAAAATGTTGAAGTTTAATATATATAGTTTCTAAATAAAAGAACTTTCAAAATGCACCATTAACTTATCAAATAACTTTAAAATTATCCTAATTTTTTTTTAAAACTATAACGGTCAAAATTAGCCCGCCGCAACACACCGGTGCCCGACACAACATTAATTTCAAAAAAAGACGTCGTACGACAACTACAAATATAGCTTCACACAACATTTGTTCAAACAAATACAACACGTGTCGGCAAAAAACATACAACGATCTTACAACGAGAAGCTCCACTCAAACATTATTCGTAAATGATTATCGCAAAAATTCCTATTGCAGCAGCGGGTGTCTTCCCACTTGTTAAGAACTCAAAATATTAAATGCAAATGCAAACAATCTGTTCTACTAAATTCATACTGGTTTCTCATTCTAATTCGGGTCTTGTAAACCCCCAAACCAACACTTGTTTTTGAACTTTTACTGCTGGTTGTTACAAAACATATCAACCTCTTCTATCTTACTCTTTATATACCAATTTACGTTTCTTATGACACTAGAGTACTGCAATAGAGATGTAAAAGAATTAATTGATAATCTCTTTTTTCTTAATTGTATTTAGGGAAAATTCTCAAAAGGGTCCAGTCGCCCTTGGGGACCTCGTCTTTTACCCACTCAACTTACAAAAGCCTAAAAGAGACCAGAGCGACCTGTACTATTGGGCAACCCAATGAGAATTTGACTAGGTCCCATTTTTGATCGGGAGAATTCTAAAAAATGTCTGGTTAAAAAAACAATATTTAGTTGAGGAGACTAAAAATGAGACACTTTCAAATTCTAGTTGGGTTGTACAGTCACCTTTCTTTTTTGGGCTTTTGAAAGTTGAGGGGATAAAAGGTGATGTCCCAAAGGGCGACCGGACCCTTTCAGAACTTTCCCTTGTATTTAACATTGAATTGGAACCACCTATTAAATCTATGTAAATAGTTTATGTAGACAGATTAACACACTGTAAAAAAGTATTTAAACCTTCACAAGGCAACTCTTGTGCAATTATTTTGATGCAACATACAACACAAATCTCATGCAACTCAATATGGGCAAAATGTTCTGACATGCAGTCTTAAATTGGCCGAATCTTGAGGCCACCTACAGTTAGGCCGGACATAGTTCCTTCATAAGCTACAAGTTTCAAATGCATTGGAATATATTCATTTCGAAGCTTAGAAGTTGAGTTGAATTTCCATACAATAACCTCCATCCATCCATCTTCCCTCTTCTTTGGAACCCGATGATTATCATGTATATTCCATGGGCTTGGAGTTCTAAAATAAAGAATTCCAATCTCTTTGTTTTTCCACTGGAGTACATCTCTTACTTTCACCGGGCAATGCAATCCATGACATTTTTCTGAAAGCTTGAACACAAGGTAGCATATGTAATTTGTATCCGGTGACAACATTTGACTTTGAATCTTGCATTTGAGGCTAAATACTTGACGTGGTAAAAGCTCAATCACCTCTTGGAATCTGCATGTACCATATATTATGGAGTACGTGATTACATTTCTTTATCAAATATTTACCAGGGTTTAAACCCTTTTACCCAAAAAAAAAAAAACATTTCTTTATCAACTATTATTCTCTTTTAGGAAAGACTTTGAAAGGTGAAACATGTATTATCTAACTATTGAGGCATACAGCCACTTAAGGGTGGCCTAGTGGCAAAAGGGCTTGTGACTATCACTCTAAAATGTGTGAGGTCTCAAGTTCAGCTAGGTGCAAACAACCTCCTGAAAAGGGAGGGCTTTACCTAGTTTGAGGCTGTGCGGCGGTGGGTTCAAACCCCGTGGATTAGTCGGCCAAAAGGTCGGAAATCATGGTTAAAAATAATAATAATAATAAAACTATTGAGACATACATAACCAGCATGCGTGGTGCATTGGTATTTTATTATGACGAGACACTATATTATGAAATTAGGCTTCAAGAGTTAGTTTTAACTATTAAAGTTGCTTAATCTATGGACATAAATCCCCTAAGTAGTTAAACAATTAGATTGAAGTTTGTTCGTAAAAACAAACCTGGACTGCTCTTCTAAGGGCTTCAAATGAAAAAGCTTGACACACTTCTCTTTAGAAGAGTCGTACAAAACTTGCTTCGCTGAAAGCATAAGATGCTTCTTTTCATTCACTTCATTTAGCGACAACGCCTGTCATCAAATTGGTTGTGAGCTTTGGTTACTAAAAGTCTAAAACCACAAGGAAATATAGAATACTTAAGATGTCAGAAAGATCAAATTTGTTAGGAAAAGAAAAGGACCTTTTCACCCTCATCATCATTTGAAGATCTCTTGGAAATTTTTTCACTGTCAGTTGCCAATTGTTGGACTTGATCCATGTCTGTGTTTGATTCCAAAATTTGTTGGACTTCTATTTTCACACTTTCTTCATTGTTCACCTGTTTAAAGTTTGTAAATCCTTGTTATTTTCTTAAAAACTCATTATACATAACTTTTAAATGTTACCATATCATTTTTGTAATAATAAAAACATAAGAATCTAGAAAGGCAATTATCAAACTTACATCATGGATGGCTCGAAACTCAATGCCTTCAATATAGATGCCATTTCTTTCACAATAGTATTTCGAAAAGCTCTCAAGTAGAACCTCAAAATTAGTATCTTTCTTGTGATTCAGAAACTGACCCAGTTCAATCATCATCCAATCTTCATCTCTCCATGTAGCAAAATATGCATGGAGGGTTTCTTTCCGCATTTTATACGTTAGGTTCACATACGAAGGTTTACTCGAAGATTTTCTTGGACCACAGAATTTGAAGACCAGATGAACCCCATAGTTGACTCCCAGAGATAAAAACTGAGTTCTGATTTTGATCTTCAAATCCGAAATAATAAACATCACTGCTACTTTTGGAAACCTTCACTTATTAGACGTTAAATTAGAAAATACTTTCAATTCTATCAATAAACCCCAAAATATCTATAAAAAATGTGCAGTTAGTTATGGATAGTTTTTATATTCAAGTTATCAAACACTTGTTCTTATATGTGTTTCTGGTTGAAACAATATATGAGTATCCTTTTTGACTACTTAGCATGTTTTAGGCTGATGAGTTTTTCTGAAACAAAAATCTGTTGATGAATTCCTGATGAAGTCTGATTATGGCTACTGTAGCGTGGATCAGGTTTCAGAAAATAGGAGTTGGAGTGCTAGTCCAACTGGTCCTAGTTTATCCTAAAGTGGAGTAGTCCTTATTGAGTTAGGATATGTTTAATGTAATCCTAGTTATAGTACAACGCGTCTATGTTAGTCTATATATACCGTGAAGGGTAGGGATTCACATTGTATCAATTGGAGTTTTGAGTTAGTTTCTTCAATAAAACAAACCTGCGTGTTAGGCAGTAACATACCTGTGTCGTGTTCTTGTTTACATCTGCTGTGTTGCGTACCTCTGATAACAACAATTGGTATCAGAGCTTGTGAAGAGTTCTTGGTGATTTGTATCCGTGTTTAAGGGTTACAAAACAGTCGATCATTCCTAACCTGTGATTCTGTGGTTAGACGTGAATTATTTTAGGGTTACAGAAACCTTAAAAACAATCGACTTATACCTTTGGTTGTGAATTGCAGCCCATTGTGATTGAAGCCCACTTTAATCACAGCCCAATCATATCAGATTACAGCATTTTTTTTTCTTCGACAGTAAGTTGGAAGCAGTCTCTAAGACTGTTGATGGTCTCACTGTCTTAAGCTTATTCTAGCCGTGATAAAAGGGCTGGAAAATTCTCCATTACAAACCTATTCGCGATCCAGAAGAAGAAGAATGACTGGAGATCCATCAGGTTCTAACCCACCACCACCGCCAACAAAGGAATCCAGTTTGACGTTCCAATGCCCAATGTTAACGTCAACTAACTACACCATATGGAGGATGCGTATGGAGGTACTTCTTGGAATTCATGGTGTTTGGGATGTGGTCGATCCGGGCTTAGACGATCCAAAGAAGAATAATATAGTTAAAGGTTTGTTGTTTCAATCAATACCAGAAGACCTAATTCTGCAAATCGGGAATCTAAAAACCGGGAAGGAGATGTGGGAAGCAATTAAGACCCGTAACTTAGGTGCTGATCGTGTGAAAGAAGCTAGGCTTCAAACCCTAATTACGGAGTTCGAGAATCTGAAGATGTCAGATAACGGTACTATAGATGCATATGCCTCAACACTCTCGGGGATTGCTTCTAAGTCAGCCACGCTTGGAGAAGTCATGTCGGAACACAAGCTGGTAAAGAAGTTTCTCACAAGTCTTCCTAGACGTTTTGTCCATATCGTGGCAGCCCTAGAGCAGGTTTTAGACCTTAAAACAACGGGGTTTGAGGATGTGGTTGGTAGATTGAAAGCGTATGAAGAGAGAGTAAAAGAAGATGATAAAGCAAACGATGCTCAAGAAAAGTTGCTTTATACTAGGACCGAAAATTCCAATAGGAATAATGACTCAAGTGGAGGAAGAGGACGTGGTTCATACTCTCGAGGTCGTGGTCGAGGTCGTGGTCAAGGACGTGGAAGGGGCAACTATCAAAGCCAAGATCAACGTGACTCCTCGAAAAACCGTGAAGATAATAAACAAAAGGGTAAGAAACAGGAGCAACGTGACCTCTCACATATAAAGTGTTACCGTTGTGATAAGTACGGACACTTTGTTTCAAAATGCCCAGATCGAAAACGAGACTATGAAGTAAACCTCAGTGAGACAAAAGAGAGAGATAGAAATCATGAAGAAGGCACATTCTTTATGATGAACTTGGTTCAAGAAACGGTTTTCATGAATGAAGAAAAGTTTACTCCTCCAAAGATCGAGTCCAACACTGAGGAAGATGATATATGGTACTTTGACAACGGAGCAAGTAATCACATGACTGGTAATTACTCTTACTTTTCTGAGTTAAATGAACATATAACAGGTCGTGTAAGATTTGGAGACGGTTCGTGTGTAAGTATAAAAGGAAAAGGCTCTATTTTGTTTCAAGGGAAAAATGGGAAACAAAAGTTGCTAAAAGATATTTATTACATTCCCGCACTTCGTAGTAATGTGATAAGTCTTGGACAAGCTTCAATATCCGGTTGTGATATTAGGATACGAGGTGATTTCCTAACCATGCGTGATAGTTGTGGAAGTTTGCTAATTAAAGTCCCGCGAAGTGCAAATCGTCTTTACAAGGCTCAACTACAAGTTGGGAAACCTTATTGTTTACAAGCTAACATTGATGAAGAGTCGTGGTTGTGGCACGTGCGGCTTGGTCATATCGGTTTTGGTGCAGTGAATTTGATGCACAAGTTAGCTAAAGGGGTACCGGTAATTAAGCATCAAGATCAAATATGTGAGTCTTGCATGGTTGGAAAACAAACAAAGAAGTCATTCTCTAAGAAAGCAACATATAGAGCTTCACAATTACTTGAGATGGTTCACGGGGATATATGCGGACCGATAAATCCTCCCACTCAAGCAGGTAACTCTTATATCCTAGTTCTTATAGACGATTATTCTAGGTACATGTGGTCTTTTCTCTTGAAGCACAAAAGTGAGGCGTTTGGAGTAATCAAAAGATTCAAGACATCAATTGAAAAACGAATGGGTAAAGAGATTGTGACATTCCATACGGATAGAGGTGGTGAATTTACATCACATGACTTTAATCGGTTTTGTGACCAAGAAGGAATAGCACGTATGTTGACGGCTCCTTATGCACCTCAACAAAATGGAATTGTGGAACGACGAAACCGTACTCTACTTGAGATGACAAGGTGTCTCATGAAGGCAAGAGGTGTACCAAATCACTTTTGGGGTGAGGCAATTCGGCATGCAACTTATATAATAAATCGAACACCTACACGAGCATTGGTAGGAGTTACGCCATATGAAAAGTTTTATGGAGAAAAACCGAATCTTGAAGACTTGAAAGTGTTTGGTTGCATTGCCTATGAAAGAATAGTCTCGAAGCATTTGAAGAAACTTGATGATAGATCGAAACCAATGGTTTATCTCGGAAAGGAACCAAGTTCTGGAGGTTTTCGACTTTACAATCCACGTGAAAACAAAATCATAATCAGCACCTATGTTGTTTGTGATGAGAAAAGAGGTTGGAATTGGACAACGAAATCTGATGATTCAAACCAAGCTGGAAAAGAACCAGGTATATTTGCTGTTTGTTGGAACGATATTCATGTAAATGGTTATGATCAGGTATTGAACGAGGAAGAACAAATTGCTCACGACACCAGCCCGACACCTGTTCACTCGACACCTGCTGTTACTGTTCAACCGAGAACACCACCTGTTACTGTTCATGCTACAGTGACAGAGGAACAGGAACCTGATAATTTTGTCACACCTATCGTGATACGTCGGTCAACTCGAAACAAGGTTTTACCAACAAGATTAGGTGATTATCAGCTCAATATTAATGAACTTATGTTGACAATTGACGAGGAACCAAGGAATTATAATGAAGCAAAATCGAAACCGCAATGGGTCAAAGCAATGCAAAACGAGCTTGATTCTATTGTAAAGAATAATACTTGGAAACTCGTTTTTCTTCCTAAAGGTGTTAAACCAATCGGGTTAAAGTGGTTGTTTAAGATCAAAAGAAACGCCGATGGCACAATCAAGAAGTTCAAAGCGCGTTTAGTTGCTAAAGGCTATGTACAACAACCCGGTATTGACTTTGATGAAGTGTTCGCGCCAGTAGCTCGACTCGAGACCATACGTCTCTTGATTGCTCTCGCAGCCGGGAAAGGATGGAAGATTCATCATTTGGATGTCAAAACGGCTTTTCTTCATGGTGACTTAAAGGAAGAGGTATATGTTACTCAACCCGAAGGCTTTGAAAAACCAGGAGATGAAGGAAAAGTGTATAAGCTAGCTAAATCTTTGTATGGCCTAAGGCAAGCTCCAAGGGCATGGAACATAAAGCTAGATGGCACTTTAAAGGAGATGGGTTTTCAACAATGCATGCAAGAAAAGGCGGTTTATAAAGCGGTAACCAAGGGAGAATCTATCATTGTTGCGGTTTATGTAGATGATTTGTTCGTGACTGGGACAAGCTTAGATTGCATCAATGAGTTCAAGAAAAGAATGGCATCTCAATTTGAAATGTCGGATCTTGGTGAATTAACTTATTACTTGGGTATTGAAGTATCGCAAGAAAAAGATTGCATCAAGATCAAGCAAGAGAGATATGCACTAAAAATCTTAAAAGAAGCTGGTATGGGAGATTGCAATGCAACTTTATATCCAATGGAAAAGGATCTCAAGTTGTCGAAAGCTGAAGATGAACCAGAAGTAGAAGCTACTCAATATCGAAAGGTAGTAGGTTGCTTACGTTACCTCTTGCACACTCGTCCAGATTTGACTTACTCGGTTGGAGTGGTTAGTCGATATATGCAAAGTCCAAGAGAATCACATGCTCATGCTATCAAGAAAATCCTACGCTATCTTAAAGGTACAACTTCGTTTGGAATTGAATACAAGCGGGGTAATGACATGAAATTGGTAGGATATAGTGATAGTAGTCATAATGTTGACATTGATGATGGAAGAAGCACTACTGGACATGTATTCTACCTTGGTACATCGCCCATTACATGGTGCTCACAAAAGCAAACTACCGTCGCGTTATCTTCGTGTGAAGCTGAGTTCATGGCAGCCACTGCAGCTGCATGTCAAGCAATTTGGCTTAGGGAGTTATTGGCGGAAGTGACAGGTTTGGAAAGACAAAAAGTGATAATAAGAGTTGACAACAAATCGGCAATTGCATTATCAAAGAACCCGGTCTTTCATGGTAGAAGCAAGCACATCCACACTCGATATCACTTCATTCGTGAATGTGTGGAAAATGAGCAGGTTATAGTGGAACATATATCTGGTGAAGAACAAAGAGCAGATCCGTTAACGAAGGCCTTGGGGCGCATAAGGTTCAAGGAGATGAGGTCGCTACTGGGTGTGCAAGAGTTGCCCTCTTCGACTCAGAAATTCAGGGGGTGATTGTTGATGAATTCCTGATGAAGTCTGATTATGGCTACTGTAGCGTGGATCAGGTTTCAGAAAATAGGAGTTGGAGTGCTAGTCCAACTGGTCCTAGTTTATCCTAAAGTGGAGTAGTCCTTATTGAGTTAGGATATGTTTAATGTAATCCTAGTTATAGTACAACGCGTCTATGTTAGTCTATATATACCGTGAAGGGTAGGGATTCACATTGTATCAATTGGAGTTTTGAGTTAGTTTCTTCAATAAAACAAACCTGCGTGTTAGGCAGTAACATACCTGTGTCGTGTTCTTGTTTACATCTGCTGTGTTGCGTACCTCTGATAACAACAAAATCAACTCAGTTCGCACATCGATAAATGATATGCTGTTGAAATCAGAAATTAGAAGAGTTTGTCGATCATTAAATTCTTGCATGATGATCGAGGTTGTGCCAATGGCATCTTGATAGTTTGTAACATGTATATTTAGAAGGGTCTTGCAAAAAGACATTTATCAAACTAATATACATCGCAAGCTAAAATTTCTGGTATCCAAAATTTGTTGCCAGCTAATTTTTATAAGAATGATTTGTTAACTTTTTCCCCCAAAACTTGGCATGTTAGAAATTAAAAAGTTACTATTAACTAGTAATATGAGACGAGAAAGAAATGTTACAATTAACCGGTATATGAAACAAAAATAAAGAAAGGCGTATAAAGAAAAGAGACGAACCTTGACTCTGGAGTAGAACGCCAACTGCGTAAACCACTCTTTTTAAAGACAAATTTTCTTGCTGATATCATTTCGTTTATTCGTCTGTTACTCCCGAGAGAAAGCCACTGTACGTTTTGCATATCAGAGTCAATTTCTATCAAGTGTAAATAGCTAAATGTATGTATAATTTTGAATTATATCCATTTAAGAACACTTGGTAAGCACTAATTACTTAAGCTATTAGATTTAAATGACCTAGAAAGCGACAATCATCAAACACTAATATCTGTAAGTGCATTATTAGCATAAATGGTACAAAGTCTGTTGGACATAAACTGAACATTCAAAATGGCTTTGATTTAATCACTAAGGTTTTTTAATTTACAAAGACCAAAACATGTATGAAACCCAATAAGCAATATGCTATAAAGACAAAGATAGTTACCGTAGTCCCCTCTTTAAGGAGGATTCCCTTGCACAATAACTCGTACCAACGCTTTTTGCTATACTTTCTGACCTCTATTTCTGACGAGTCAAGTTCGCCGTATTCGTCTCTGTCCCAAATTTCATGATCCTTCTGTATATATAATATATTAAACAGCTAAAAACAATAAATAAATTTATTTTCATTGTATTTTGAATACACGCATAAAAGTATTTACTTTGAAAAGTAGAATAGAATACAAAAATTGGCTTTAAAAAATACATCTCAAAAACTGTTTTTACCTATCTTATTTCATCAAATATATATTCAAGAATCAAAATGCTTAATGTGTTTTTTTCAAAATATTTTCTATCAAGTAGCCTGTTTATGTATTGCATGATAACATTCAGTTCACTAGCAATTCCGATTCTTTATCAAATAAATAATCAGAGTTTAGATACAATTGCATTAAAAGAAAATCCATAAGCCGTTAAAACCCTTTTTGCTATACAACCTGACCTCGATTTTTGATGATTCAAGTATTTCTTGGTAGTCTCTAGGTAGTTTTGGTTCCCAGATTTCATGATCCTCCTGCAATAGTGTACATGTTAATTTGTGGAAGCAAATAAGAGAAAAAGTTAAATAAATGAGAGATAATATCATATATTATCATGAAACATTATTGTGTGGATTTCTTTTTGTAAAATTTATGTCTTAAATCTTAATAAACCTATATGTCTTAAATGCATGGAAATATCACTACAAGTAATAAATAAACCTTTAGTAACCAACCAACCAAAAATTGGCCTTTTAAAAACGAACCTCACAAAATTGATGCATGAATTATCGTTTCAAGAGATGTTTATTTCACCTAAATATGCTTTCCATGAAATAAAATGTTTAATATATTATTTAAAAATTTCTATCATGTATTTTGTTTATTATGCGTGATAACATTTATATAAGTTTGGAAACATTAATTAATAATTAATTCCAATTCTTTTATCAAATACATATAAGTTTGAAAATACATGCCTGGGCTTCCAATGCCTTCTCGAGTCTTTCAATCACGTGTCGATCATCCTTATCTTCGGCGCAATATAAGGCAACTTTAAAAAATATATCGCAAGATTTTGCACTAATTTGTTCCTTTATACCCTCAAACGCCACCTGATTTATAAAATCTTCTATAGAGGCACACCTGTCAAACGTATCTTCATAAAAGCTCCACGGTTCCAAATCCTTCGCAAATCTCCCACAAAACATCTCTAATAAAATCCTAGTGAAGGAATACCAATCTGACTCTTTTTTTACATAATTCTTCCTCTCTGGGTCCATGAAGCCCAATGAGCCATAATCATCACCATCATGTTTCCATTGCTCATATTTCCAATACCTTGAAGCGAGCTCCAAATTAGAAATTTTAGCGTTCCATTTATCATCAAGTAGAATGCTACCACTTTTTATGTCACTGTGTATCATCGAATTCATTTCATCTTTTGTTACACCACCTTTTTGAAGAAAAGCCAATCCTGTTGCAACGTCAATGCATACCTTGATGCGTTGCATCCAGCTGAGACTAGCATCTTGCACATACTTACAGAGCCTTCCGTTTGGCGCACACTCATAACAAATGACTCTTTCATCCATTTCCATACAATAACCTACAAGAGCTATGATATTTTTGTGCTTAAACTGGAAAAGAACTTTAATCTCTGTCAAAAACCGGTCACGTCCTTCATCAGACTTGTTATCAAACCGCTTTAAAACAACAGTAGTGCGTTCATTAGCATTAGCAAGTGGAATTTGTCCTTCGTATTGCTTCCAATATCTTCCTTCTTCGATGCACTTGTCCTCATGGAAGTTTTGTGTGGCCAATAGTATGTCTTCTAGTGAAATGTGTAGGCGGTTGTCGTTTTTCTGCAAATAATGACAATTAACTAGGTAATTCACAAAAGTACTTACATATCGAAAAATATACAGTAATTTTTTGTATCGAAAATAGTTACTTACTTGAAATTGAATTGCTTTCTGGAGTTCGTTGATGACGTCTGGCATTGTTGGACGCATCTTTTGGCTTTCAGCAACACATAGATATGCGATTTTTGTAAACGTATCCAAAGAGTCTTGATTTAGCCCTCCATTTAGCATGAAAATGTTTGCATCAGCTTCCATTATTCTAGGGTCAACCATATCTTTTAGTGTTCCATCGTTGAAGCGTCGACGTGCTACAGATGCAAGCCCCTTCTCGTTGTTGACATAGTAACGATGATCATAGGCCAACCTGCCACACATGATTTCGAATAGAACTACTCCTAAAGAGTAAACATCCGATTCCTTTTTCAACCTACCTGTACTTGCATACTCAGGATCCAAATACACTTCTGTCCCAGCAATAGTGTTGGTAACGAGTGTGCAACTTTGTTGATCTATATTGTTTAACTTGGAGAGCCCAAAGTCGCCAATCTTTGCCACCCAATTATCGTCCAACAAAACGTTTGCACTTTTTATATCTCGGTGTATTATCGTTCCTTTGTCCTTTGTACTAGTGTGTACGTAATTTAATCCATGTGCAATATCAAGGCATATTTGCATGCGTTGAGCCCAAGTTAAATTCACTAGCTTATCATGATCTCCCAAATAATCATCAAGGCTTCCATTTGAAATATACTCGTAAACGAGTATCATCTCATCACCTTCATCACAAAATCCTAATAGTGAGACTACATTTTGATGCTTACACTTACTAAGCATTTCAATTTCCGCAAGGAACCCTTGTTCACCTTGCTTGTCTACTCTGTTCGAGATGCGTTTGATAGCTACGGTGCTTTTTCTTTTAGGCAAATCACCTCTAACCACCCCTTCAGTCGTTGATGAATGACTTCCATCAAAATGGTGGAGTTCTGCTTTATAAACTGTACCATATCCGCCCTTTCCAATGCGGCATGTTTCGGAAAAATTGTCTGTGGCCAATCTTACATCACTAAGTGAAATTCTCAAGCGGTCCAAGTTTTTTCCCTGAAAGATTATGCGTTAAAGCGAAAGGAAAGTGTTAATTACATTCTAAACATGCCAGTAAGAATGAAAATGCAATTAAACACGGAATATGTCACACTTAAGACCTTTCTAGGATCACAATCTATTTTAGAGACGGCTAAAAATGGTATTTAGTTTTTGAGTTGTATTTTAGTTGAGGAATTGGTAATAATACATAATGATGAAAGTGCCAAAATGAATTTTGATGAACATACCCATCAATAGTTCATAAATTTTCTTACATTATCATCTCAGAATCTTGCGAGGTAGCTTTTCCCTATTTCTGATCAAACAAGAGTCTAAACATGTGCGGTATGACGGGTCTTAAGAGACATATCTTATTTATTGGTAACTTTTAGATTTATAATAAAATTACTCCCTTCATCACTAAATATTGTCCACTTTAACTTTTTGCAGTTTTCTTGTTCAACTTTAACTTTATATATTTTTGTTTGTGTTATATAATATTTGACGCAAATTATATGAATGAATTGTGTTTTAAATGTATTTTCAATGATATAATTATCATCAAGTATTATATAACACAAACAAAAATATTTAACGCCAAGTTAAAAAAAATGACAGCAAAAAGACAGAGTGGACACTTATTTTGTCACAAAGAGAGTAAATAATAAAGCACAAAACATACATCTTTTACTTATCCTGGACGAGTAACCGTGCATAGCAATGGGATTTTATAGCTTCAGATAGGGATGACAATTTCTGACCTGAAACGAAACCCAATCTGTTGACGACACGTAAATTAAGAGGTTCGGGTTGAATCTTTAATAGATTTTGGGTCTGTTTTGGGTCGACCAAACTAACCTTTTTATTAAATAGGTCAGGTTCGGGTTTGGAATAAATTAAGCGGGGGGGGGGGGGGGGGGGGGGACCCGCCAACCTATTTAAGATTTTTTACTTATATTAAAACTATTTATATTTTATTGTATGAGTTAAATGGGTTAAAAGGGTCGACCCAGAAACACGTCTAACCTTTATAAATGTAATGGCCTACTTTTATATATATAACGGGTTAAATGGGTCAACCCTAAACCCATTTAACCTATTCAACTCATATAACCTATTTAATCCACTAACCCACGTATATATACACATTAAATGGGTCAGGTTCGGGATATGTGTAAACATATTAGGGTTGACATAGCTGACCCAATAATTTAAACGAGTCATATTTGGGTTCGGGTTTCCTGACACGCTAACCTGTTAACCCGAACCAGACCTGAATTGCCACCTCTAGCGGCAAATAGTTGTACTGATATTTTGGTTACACAAAATGACTTAATTAATAAAAAATGATTTAACGAAAGCTAGAAAAAATAAACAAAATACTATAAAAACTTGGTGTTTCAACATTTTCTTTATTATTAGTTTAAGTTTTCACACTTCAGTTTTTTGTGTTTTTCCTTTAGAATATAAGATTATTGTTTTGGAGTCGTAGTGTCACATGCATGCAAAGAATTTTAATATAAGTTGAATTTAGTGAATATTTGTATTTATATCTTATCTTATATACTAAAAGCTTAAGTTGTCTTATAAATGCAAACTGCTCACAATAAATATTTCATGAAATGATTATGCCATATAAAGCCTTCCAATGTGATTTCCACACAAGTGCATATTGATTCAAGGCAACTCAAGGATCTCTCATATTGATTGCAGCAACTAAATGCATGGAGAAAGATGAATATGAAGTGGTTTTGCGGTTTCAAGAATACAAACCATTCGGCATTAATTGATCATGAGCCTATAAATAATCTTTGTAATATTGAGCCATTTTTGGCCAAAATGGTATATGTATTTCTTTGATTCTACCCACAAATAGTACAGGTGATGCGTATGATTTATGTGTTCAGGACAAATGTTCGACTTCAATTGGCTCACAGATAAAGAGGTATTATGTCAAAGTGAGAAACAATCTTCAAAGTTACTTTCATTTTCGATATTGCTGTACACAGTTGGTGTAATTGGCATACTTCTGATGTTGAATGCGTTTCTTATGAATATGGAATTAGTGTCTCAGTGGTTCTCGATTGTTCAAGTTGATTTCAATTTTTTTTTCATTAATGATGATGGTGGAGTAGGTGGCTGCGAATACAATGTTGTATGTGCAATATTGCCAGGTATCGCAGGGTGAAGAGGTGCATGGGGAAGTTTCAAGTGATGAGGATGTTTTGCCTGGTGGTTTTACTTACATGATGTATGCTTTTATGTTTATTTGTTCCATTAGTGTGTTTTACAGTAATCATTAGAGTATTATGGTCAGGTTTTAGTTGTCACCAAAAGGAAATAGGTTGTTTGTAATGAGCTCGTAGAATGGTGAATAATACTGTATTTTTGAAGTCGGGTTTAGTAGTTGTAACAAAAAAGAATGAGGCTCGTTGTAATGAGTTGGTAATGGGTCTTCTGAAAAATTGATGAATGATCGATAATGGAATATTGAATGATATAATTCAAGATACATGATCGTTTTGCAATTTGTATTTGCGTAGTAAAAGTTTATTATAAGCTTTGTAAAAGTTCGATTATGATTACAAAGTTCTGATAGAGATAATTGTCAGATATATTACAAATTTACAACAGGTGTGTTGACCATTGAAGTATTAATATATAAGGAGGATAGGTATCCTAATGTGTGTAATTAAAAATCTAAAATGAACGACAAACATGTCACTAGAGAAAATTGCTTCATGTACTTATTGTATCATATCTTATCCTTATTTGTATGTGTATGAAGACATTTTTGTTTCCTTTTCGTGTGTATTTTAATTTTTTTGTATTTTGTTTCAAGTTTGTCTCATCATTCACAAATAAAATTTAACTAAGAGATCATGAGACTATTCATGTCTCTTGCAAGCGTTGTGTAACTATCTTAAATGTGGAGTTAATAAACCTTTTGCATATATTACTTTACTTAGACCGTCTATTGAAATAATGATGAAGTTCATAAGACGATAAATATATTCGGTTCTGGCAATTAACTTAACGTAACAAAAGTACCTTATAAAATTTCAAAGACATATGCTTAGAAAAAGTTGGTCGAAGAGTTGAGATATACATAATTTATACAAATAATTTTCATCTTTTAAATTACTATTTGAAAATTTGACTTTGGTCGAGTACTCCAGATCAACTAAGCATATAATATTTAAATACGTATAACCCTTGCAAAATCGATGATTCTCTATGGTGAAAAAAGCCCGCGCATTGCACGGGCCATGCTATATTCCTCCATAACTTATCGTATGAACTACAAATTGAAATTCTTCGAAAACCAACACTATCAAGTTTCACTTGCCTATAACTAAAACCTTAACATGTATCTCTATAGTTTAACAATGAGTTTTCACTCAAAAATTAGGGTGCGTTTGGTTTGTAAGTGGGACTGAAATTGGATTCGGATTTGAGAAAGGTTTGAAAGAAAATAAGGATTTAAAAAATTAATTAATATTTAATTTATATATATATATTTAATAGGCTTTATGATAAAAAAGGTATAAAAAAAAAAAAAAAAAAAAAAAAAAAAAAAAAAAAAAAAAAAAAATGAAAATATATGTGGCTAGAAAAAAACAACAAATAATAGAAAATTTTTGATTGGTGTCTTTCATTTAAAAACCACCTACGGAGGGTGGTATGCAAATTTGAAATGAAAATGATGTGTCAGAAATCAAAATGTATACCAAACAAATGATTGAAAGATTCTTTGATTCCATACCCGGTCATACCCGTGTACCAAACGGGCCCTTAGTGTCACACTAATAAGATATTTATCAACCTTGGACCTTTGTATTGAAACTTCTATACAGCCCATGTGCAATGCACGGGCATTACTGACTAGTATAGTATAATCCGATGAATAAATGAGATTTTTAGCAACATATTTGTAATTGTCAACTTATAAAAAGTCAATAACGTCTTTAAATATTCATATACAACTTATTACTCCGTACTATACATATAATATACCAAAAAAATATAAAACAAGTTCAAAAAACTCAAAAAGTGAATAAAAACTTAATTGTTACGGAAAATATTGACTAATACAATAAAAAGGCAACACAAATATGATATAGGCAAGTGTGGCTACAAAAATAGAAAAAGACCATACCCCAACCTAAAATTGCTTAAAATTTAAATTGCTTTTCCAAACTAAGGTTAATTCGAAAATTTTAGGAAATAATATCGGCCACCGGAAGTCCGGAACGCAGTACCCATAGTATTATGTCTGGGAATTTGAACACAATTTTTTTTTTTTTTTTTTTTTTGAAATTCCTCCCAGTATAGCTATCTATGCAGGATAACTATTATTTACCACAAAATTAATTGATTCGAAATGAAATAAAAATACCTTCAATTGATCGGATAGTGGAGCTTCAACTGCTGCTGTTGTTAAATGTTCCTTTAATCACAATAACCACAAACAAGTTAATTAGCTTATAAGTCTTTAGTTACTACACAAATGAATGATGCGAAAAATCCAAGGAATTACTGATGGTCTTACCGGGCTTTCATATTTTTGTTGAAAATCTAACGCTTTCTCCAGTTTTTTGACAACCTGCATCATATCTGGACGTTGAGATGGCGACTCCAGCAAGCAATAATATGCTGTTTCTGAGAAGTTTTTTAACGACTGCGGATCCATTTGTTGTCGTAGAACGGGATCGATTATATCACCGAGTGTTTCCTGTTCATAGTGTGAACGGGCAAATCGAGCAAAACTCCAATTATCTTGGTCAGAAATTGGAATAGACGCTACCCTCCCAAGCAAGACTTCAAACAAAACAACTCCGAAGGAGTAGACGTCTGATTTATGAGATAAAGCTTTGGTTTTTTCATAAGCTGGATCCGTATATTGTAACGAGCCATCATAATTATTGAGATGGTGAACACCATGTTTTTTAACCTGCCGGTCATATCTAAGACCATGTAAGGTGGGTTCCCAGTTTTGATTTAACCAAATCTTGGAGCTCTTGATGTTACCATGTATGATGCTCTGATCATTTAGAGGAAATTCATGATGAATGAAACACAATGCACGCGCCAGATCAAGACATATATTCAATCTTTGCATCCAAGTGAGGGTTGAGCCACTTAGACGTTTGTCCAGACTTTCATTCACCTCATACTTGTATATCAGGTATCCCTTACTCATTACTTTTTTTTTTTGTATCAGCATCTAATTTATAGAAATCATCAGCGTCATCAGCCAGCTCCTCCGACGCAACCTTAAATAGAGTTGCGATATTTTTATGAAAGTGAAAGAGTGAGATCCACGCCTCGTTCAACGAAACGTCTGGGTTTGTATATCTCCGTACAACAATAGGGATGGACTGACCTGATTGAATGAGTTGTCCTTTGTAAAGAACAACAGAAGGAGTTTGTTTCATGAGATTCTCTTCAGAGAAGTTGTTGGTGGCTAGTCTTAACAGTGACATTGCTAGTATTGGGTCATCAATCATTTCCGGTTCCATTTTTGGGGTTGATGAAATAAAACAAGGTTGAGTTGAAGGAAGGAAGACTGAAAATATGAAAATGAATGTGATGGAAGAGGATAATGGAAGACAAAGTAGCAAATATATTCAGGATAATGTGTAAAGTAATGTGTGGTTGTAGTTTGGGGCTTCTTCTCCAATGTTACAGTTTACTTTGACTTAATCTTTAGGTCGTCTACACACTTAAAAGTTAAAAATACCAAAAGGCCCCAATGTTCACCAAATAAATTGCTACGTGTGTGTGTGGTGTGTGTGTGTGCGCGCGTGTGTGTGTGGGTGTGTGTGTGCGCGAGTGTGGCGTGCGTGCAATGGTGCGCGTGTGTGCGTGTGTCTCTCACTAGCCGGAGGTCTTCCTGGAAGCAGTCTCCCTACCTTTAGGTTTACCCTGGGGTGGGGGTATGATCTGTCTACATCTAACCTCCCCCATACCTCGCCCCGGCGGGATTGGGTATGTTGTTGTTGTTGTTGTTTATTTCGGATTTTTAGTGCAATAAATTTTTTTGAAACTGTATTAAACAAAATAAAGGACCATACGATTAGTGCACTTTACATATAACCAAGAAAGGTCTATAAATCTGTATCATATATAAAAACGTATTATAAACAACATGCAACACATACTAAGAAGAGATAATGTTTTCATCCTAATAAAAAGGACTAGATAAAAATAAGCTTTAGGTAAATGAAAGTTATACCAATTAAACCAGGATATCAGTTATGAATTATAATACAACAACTCGCAAATCATCTACGAATGAGAGACTTTTCTTCTTTAGATGAATAAAAGTAGCCTATTCGTGATAAGCTAAGTAACTAATATACCTGATTTAATCTGTTAAGACATACCTATAGAGTTGCCCCTCAGGTCGTAGGCATGGACGAAACTATGTAGGGGCAGGGGAGGGTCCCGGCTCCCCCAAAATTTGTGGCACCTAGTATAAATATTATAGGTTTAGAGGTAATTTAGTTGAGGTTACAAACAAATCTCCGATTCGACCCCCTCAAAATAAATTCAGCCCCCCCAAAAAAATGTTCAAGTTCCGTCTATGGTCGTAGGACAAAGTCCATCACGCTTACACAACATTTACTTTAAAGCAATAAGAAAAAGAAAAGGATATGTGTGCCCATTGCTATAGCAACTAGAGCTTGATTACGGCATTATGAGAAACCACAAGAACCGACCTCCTGTTATGACTCACAAATTAAGATTTTCTGCTAACAGCTACTAGCACGATCACACAATTCCCTCACCGGATAAGGACCATCTACATTAAAATTTGGAGCATCTTGTTGCCACATACCAAAGGCTTCACCAAACTTTGCTTTGCCTTCATGCTTTAGGAGACCCTAAAGTACATAACAGAATTCTGTGACACTCGCTTTGCCTTCATGCTTTAAGAGTGGGTCAAACGGGTCATGTGTCCAAATGGTCATGGGTCAAACAGTTTAGAAATTTATAGTACTTCAAGTTACCAAACGAATTCACATTACCGGGGTGTTTGCCATTATGTTTAAAATCATTTTTTTGTTGCATTTTCAGGACACATACAATGAGTTATAGTATTTGGGTATAGTGAAATTGGTTCTAGTTATCTTATCTTGGGTTTAGATAACGAGTTTAGACTGATGTATCTTGGAATGGCTTATTAGAACTACTTTTGACACAATATTAAGGGTGTTTGGGATTGCTCATCGAGGGTACTTTTATTATTATTTGTTAGTAAAATAATATTGTGAACACGTAATTTGAAGTTATTAACTTATTAATATCAAAAAGTGATAAGAAGATAAGCCATTTTAAGGGGGGGGGGGGGGGGGGGGGGGTTAAGTATTGAGTTTGAAAAAGCCGTGTTTCTCTATGACAACAC
Source organism: Artemisia argyi (assembly GCA_030686995.1). Classification (NCBI taxonomy): domain Eukaryota; kingdom Viridiplantae; phylum Streptophyta; class Magnoliopsida; order Asterales; family Asteraceae; genus Artemisia; species Artemisia argyi. The sequence continues at coordinate 28,137,095 of CM060687.1, read as the reverse complement.
ATATAATCACGTATTCTTAAAAATGGTTTATGGTCTACCAGACATTAGTTCTAATTATGTGCATTTTGAAATTGCAATAACAAGATAATCTCCTAAAATGTAAAAAAAAACTCATATACCTTATTAATAAGTTACTCCAAACACCCCTTTGGATAATTGGAATATGAAGATCAATGATAAAAGTGATTCCACTTATCTAAATAAGTGTCATTTTTTACAAGCCGAAACACTAAATAGCTTTTAAATAAGTGTCACATTTTAATCATAGGCCGGTTTCCACTATAATGCTTAATTTTATTAACCTTGCTATTGATTTAAGCCTCTCTAAGTACACACCTAGGGGGTGGGGGAAAGGATCAGAAACGGTCATACAGATACGCTAGTTACGCAACATATATATGCGTCAACGAGTCTATACGGTATCCTAAACATGTAATAAAACCTCATCCATTTACTTTTTTATTCTAATAAAAATGATGAAACCAAAAACAAATACCTAGAGAAACAAATATCAAAAGAATCATTAGTAAGTATTTGTCTAGAAGTCTCGGCTTGGGCCTCTCGTTTGTTAGTAAGAATGGAGAAATCGGGACTTCCAGTATTCCATGTGCTCTGCCCATGCTTCACCATCCCCACTCTTTTCGCAACTTTCACATCCAGTAACTTTACCGCTCCACTAAACTCCCCTCACTTTCCAATCATCGTTCTCTTTTGATGACGTGGCCGGTTCTGTTAGGCTTGATGACGAGGATCGAACCATGAAGGAAGTAAGTGTGATTGGTTTTAAAGTGTTGTATGGTGACCGTTGCTTCTTTATCGTTGTAATGCTTAAAAGGCACCTATCACATATTACTATTATTTTAAGAATTTTATAGGCTTACACAATTTCTTCATATTCAAAAATATTAATATAATAACTTTCTAATAATAACTCATGAGCGAGCATTATTGGTAGGAAAAAAAATGCAAAGTTTAGAAATAATACTAAACTCTAAGGGGATGTTTGGTACGAGTGAATCACTAGGAATGGAATTGAAGTAAAGAATGGAATTATAAAGAAAGGGAATAAACTCGAAGATTGTGTCTGAATTCCGTTGTTTGGTAGTAGCAAGAGAAAAGAATAGTAAAACACGAACTTGTGTGATTCTCTTGTTTGGCACGATCATACCAATATTAAGGATGTTACATACAAATGCCAATCAGAATATGCAATCATGAATATTTTTGTTAGAGTATGTGTCCTCAGAATGTTCAAATGAATCTTGATCTTTATACGCCTTTGAAGGTAGATTAGAATAGGGTAAACACCAAAGAATAACAACTTACTTTCTTTAATTTACCGAGATGAAACACTTATATTTTTATTAACATTTAAGCCAACGAAACTTATTTTCAGTATCCTAATATCAACAATTTCACCATTTTGCTTTTCCACGTAATTTTATTTATTTATTTTTAGTTCTTGATATTTCCACATGTCTAAACCCGTATGCTTACATGGCATATTGTAATACCCGAAATAATGACCCGATTCAAACCCGAGTAACTTACCTTATTGAAACCCGGTTTTCACATAAATCCCCAAATCAAAAAACGCAATTAAATAATACAGGTGTAAATTAAATGAGCTACACGTGGAAAGTCATATTATTTTTGTTGATATTAGGACAAAGAATATAAGTTTCGTTGGCTTAAATGTTAATAAAAAAGTAAGTGTTTCATCTCGGTAAATTGGAAAAAGTATATTGTTATTCTTTGGTGTTTACCCATTAGAATATGTGGTAGTTTCAAAGCGGGTCCAACCAATCCACTTGCTAGAGAGAGAAAAATTATAGGGTTTGTTTATATTTTTCAGAAATAATTTAGCATGTGCCACACACATGCCTTTCAGTTTTATATGCCTCTAATTTTTCAAACTTTTTTGATTCTCACATAGAATTGCACGTTGGTTCAGTTACCTTTAAAATTTCCATTCTTTGTATTCTTTACTTTTTAAAGAATCAAAATCGATTCCAGAGAATGCCTATTTAATTCTCTATTTCCATTCTTGATGTCAACAAATAAAGGAAAACACATCTATTCTCTTTTTCTTCTTTCCATTCCATCATACCAAACATCCCCTAAGGTAACTAATTTGATACTATTTACTTTGTTTGCGAGCTATAATAAAATATCGTGGGTAACTATCATAACCAAAATTACCTTATTCTTTATTTTACTTTTACCAAGCTCATGAGCTTTCTTCCCAAAACCATAAGGTCCATAGTGGAAAGGTCATTACCCTTTAATTAGATAAAAGTAAAATACTTGTTTCATAGCAAACATTGATCTAGCATCTAGATAACGTTACATTTTTTCTCCTTATTGATAAGTGCAAATGTTAATAATCCCATTGTCTTAAATTAAATGTGTAATTTCGATTTGTATATAATTTTAAAAATTAAGCTTACTACACTCTGTATTAATAAAATATCATTCTTGATCTTTAAAAACATTTAGATTTATTAAAGTTGAAAGTGAACACTTATTTTAAAATTAATCAAAATAGACCAATATACATTTAGTTTAAGACAAAAGGAGTATAAGCTTTTACTTTAGTTTTTGCCTTTGGTTATACATTATCAAAATTCTTTTAATACAAACTCCGAATTGTTGGGTGTTTATGCAATGTATATTTATTTGTGTCGCCTGATATAATTTAACTAGTACATGAATCAGCTTTAAGTTTTACGGCTTTTTTTAACGAACTTAAATTTAACATGATTGGCTAAAAGATGCGTAAATAATGTAATGATGTGAATGTGATGTAGTAATGTTGTTGAACATGTCCATGGTTATTTATGGTTTTTTTAAATAAATTATTTTCAAATCTAACCAGATGTAAACATAATTATGTAATCAAAACATTTCCCATCTACACTAATGTTTTAGTCTTATTTATTTGTTGAAGACCACAAGTTATGTGTTCAATACCAGCTTTCTTACCTTGCCTTGTTTGGTTAACATGTTCGAACAAGTCATGTGTTCGAGGTTGGTGATGATATAACAAAGAAATCAACAATATACATTTACGTTTAATTGCTGGGTCGATATTTTACTATTTACACTCAAACTTTGCTACTTCTTCAAAACATCACAAAGTTACATTTCGCTTTTCTAAGTTTGAAAAAGAACAAACAAGAAGGCAACAATCACGTCGAGTTTATATTTATTTATTTTAGAACGGCAATTGTTTCATACACTATACCATTTATCTCACTAATGTCTCCAACGAGACTTAAACTCGCAACCTTTTGATTGATGAGGAACTCACATACCGCTACACGGCTATACCAAAGGCTGGGGGTATCATTCACAACGAGTTTATTGGGTCATCATAAGAAAGCATCTCCAGTGTTGAGATCATTTTTGGACTTCCGATTGGTACAAGACTAAAGTAACGCAGAAATTTAAAGTTTAAATCGTGTATTCATATCCAACTCTACTCCTATTTCAAACCTCATGATTAAAAGTTAAATGATCATGCGGCCATTACACCATATTTCTAACTCCTTTGACTTTAATATACCTAATTTATAAGATATACTTTCCAAGTGAACGGAACAAAACAATGTTACACGAAATTGGTTGATCAATAAAGGTGCAACTAAATGTCTAGAAAAGGATACAAGATTGGTCATAGTTCCGAGAGGCACTTGCCATTGATAAATTCAATTACATTGGCAACTGCTTCACCTAGCGCCACAACGGTTGCTTGCAAGTTTTCAGCAAATTCTTCAGGAATTGACTTTTCGCCATCAACAAAATTTGAGACTGCCTTTATAAATATTGCTGGCACTCTCATAAGGCTAGACACGTAGGCCAAAGCTGCTCCCTGAAACTCGAAAAGTGATATTTTGGAACAGTAATCCAGTAAGTAGATATTATTTCAAAAATTCAACAGCTGTGGCAAATTTGACCTATTTACTTATGGGTTAATTTGGGTTCTCTTTATCTCAAACTGGTTAAGTAATAAGAATAGCTAATAGGGGAAGGGTCAGATGGGTAGAAAGGTTTGGGAGTCACCAAAATCCTACTTTTAATTCATGTCTTAAACATTACTCAAAGACTATTTGCTGGTCAACCCGAACAGCCCCGTTTTGACCCATTACCAACCCACCCAACCAGCCCATGGCATGTTTATGTTTCATGCTAGATAAGAATGAATGTTTCTGTATATATAAACATAAATTTTATCTCAAGATCAAACATTACATGTTAGAAGTCTATTAAAAAAAAAGTCAACATGCATATCTGGTTGCAGGAAAAAGGTAACTGAAACAAATAAGCTAGAAAGTGTTATAATGAATGGATGTACCTCCATATCGACAACAGTTGCATCATTGGCCAATATGCATATTTCATCCTGTGGCGACATATCTAAAGAGTCTCCAGTAGACAGTTAACATTAAGATATTACATCCTTTTGTCATGTCAAAAATTGTGGGTTTTTCTTTAATACCAGTTTAATAAATAACTTTTGAAAGACTAGTTAAAATTTGTAATTACTGTCAAAATTGTTTCACAAATGACATTGTTTATCTGAAAATGTAGAACACATTTAGTCAAATTCAAAATTTGAAAAAATATATTTCATCGTAGCAACGTCTGATGACAAAAGTTTGCCAACCAAGCATTAGCAGCATGACGACTTTAAAGATCAGAAGCTAAAAAGGTTATTTTAATTTTTAATTTTCTTATTTTTGCATAACTAGCAGACTACCTTAAGATTAAGCTCCTTCACAAGATTTGGTGTGGAGAAACTCTTCCGTCGACCAAGTCCATATTTATCAGGACCCTGCAAATCAAGAAGGAGATTGAATTAGGACAAAAGAATAGATAAAGTTGTGGAAGAGACTGTACGCAAATGATAAATCATGAAACACATTGTACAATGAACAAATTTTAACAATTTTACTGGATGAATGTTTGTATGACTTATAGCATCAGTCAACATATTTAGTAGAACAGTATGCAATTTCAGAATAGAAGGTACCGATTAAGAATACTTACCGGAATTGGAATCCGTCTATCATGAAATGCAAGATCTGATACTAGGAATACATCAAATATGCAAGCTCCTTTCACCTAGTATTAAACAAAGATGAAACAAATTTATGGATGTAGTGAACAATCTAACTTACTAAATACAAGAAGCCAAAATTATATTATTTTCAGAGAGAAATAATTAAAAAGACAATGGGTGCAAAAAATATACTTTAAAGCCACCAGCAGTACCAGCATTTATGAAAAGGTCAGGCTTCAATGCTTGAATAGAAGCATAAATCACAAGGGATGCAGGAACAGTGTCTACACTATTGATCCCTGAGAAGGAAATAGCCTATGAAATCAATAACCAAACCATCACCAAATATAAGTTATGTTTGTATTATGCAACACAGGTCAGTATTTGATTATATAAAGCAGGTGAATTTGGTAAATCAGCGGCTCAGCCTCAATAGAACACCGGAACCGACATTCCTGTATTAGAAAACGTTATCTTTGATCACATTTGATAATAAAAAAAAAAAAAAAAAAAACTATAGTTGAATATTTAATAGGTTCAGAGTCAAAATTTCTTTGCCTTTTTGAGCTGCAAGTAATCAGCCCGGCACAGGTGGTCTGACCACATTATTGTAAAAGTAAAAGATAGCAAAATCAAATGAAACATCACACACACATTACATAATAGTAGAAAACAAGAAATGAAACACCCACCTAAGTCACGGTCCTTCCCTGGATATATGAGATTTATACTCAAATCCTTGTAATAACCATGGTATCTGATCCAAGGGACACTTATCGGAAACCTGAAAATGCTCAAACTGTTACATACCCAAAAGCAAAATAGAATGGCATACACACACGGATATTCCGGAACTGAGACAGTTCTCCGACGCAAATAATAAAGGCACGTGATCAGTTATCTCCCAAAAGATATGCATTTTGAGATATATCAATTTAGCTTGCAATTAATCACATCTACAACTCATTATCTCTGGTTTTAAGACCTGAGAGGATAAACAACGAAGAAACTCTACACTCGACAGTATTATTATTACCTAAATCATCCTTGTGGCTAGTTTCTCAAAACAATCCAAATTAATGTCCTTAGTATCCATTACCGTCTAATAATCCTTAGACTTACTCCATCTATCTCGTAATCTCAAACACACCTTTCAGATTCAAAGTCAAATTACAAGTGGTAAAAGAAATAAATAAAGGAAGGCATATAATTATTTTCTCAAGTCACAAGGTAAACAATATATCTAAGCATTCAACTACTGATCAAATTGCATCTCATTATTTCAATTCTTATAACTAGCAAACACTAACTTACTTGAAAACATATCCAATCCGGAACAAGTCAGAAAATTCAAAACTAAAAAGCACACCATAAATTAAAACAGTACATCAACATTTTAAATCTTTAGAAATAAAGGAATTGAAAAGAGATACTTACAAGGAACCATCATCAGGGGTTAGTTTGAAATGTTGTATTATAGGAAGTGCTTCTGAATCAAGAGCTGCACTTTATTCAATCCAACTTTATATATAATAATTAATTTAAGATATAAAAAAGTGTAAAGAAATAGTTACCGGCAAAAATGAGGAGAGTAGAAATGGGGAGCTTCTTGTTATCATCTCCGCTACCCATTTGCAGTCACTCAGTTTGACTAATTTTGACTTTCGAGTGAATGGACTTGGGCTACGTATATAAATGATAAATGGGTTGGGCTGAGTTTTCTTTTTCAGTGTCGTTCCAATTAATAATTAAGCTCAACTTATAGCTTATGAGTTAAAAAACTATTAACCTTTGAGACTCGATAAAATAAGCTAATCAGTGTGCCTTTTTTTTTTTTTTATATATATATATATTTTTATTTTTATAAATGAGTAGAAATTTTATACCAGTTTTTATAATCAAGCCAAAAGTTCTTTATAGATACAACTTTTACCATAAAACCCATCAAGCAATCTTAGCCACTCATTTTTTTTATCAAAATAAAAAAATAAACTTTCACCATTTTTTTAAAACTTAAATATTTCGCAAACCATAAATCGTCAAGCTACAAAAAAATACCATTGCGACGAGCATTAAATTATCTTTCTATAGACATGCATTGTTATATACTTTCAACGAACTTTTTTTTCGATAAACTTTTTTTTTGCCCAGTAAAATCATTTATGATTCGTAAGAATCATATATGATTTGATTTTAGCAAATCGTATATGATTCTTACGAATATTCGTAAGAATCGAATCATATATGATTTTTTACGAATCATATATGATTTTTACGAATCATATATGATTCTTTCTGGGCGGAAATTAAAAAAAAAAAAAATCGTCGAAAGTATATAACAATGCATATCTATAGAAAGATCATTTAATTATCTTTCTATAGACATGCATTGTTATATACTTTCAACGAACTTTTTTTTCGATAAACTTTTTTTTTTCGCCTAGTAAAATCATATATGATTCGTAAGAATCATATATGATTCGATTTTAGCAAATCATATATGATTCTTGCGAATATTCGTAAGAATCATATATGATTCGTAAGAATCGAATCATATATAATTTTTTACGAATCATATATGATTTTTACGAATCATATATGATTCTTTCTGGGCGGAAATTAAAAAAAAAAAAAATTCGTCGAAAGTATATAACAATGCATATCTATAGAAAGATCATTTAATTCTCGTCGCGATGGTATTTTTTTTGTAGCTTGAAGATTTACCGTTTGCAAGATATGTCGTTTTGAAAAAAAAAAAAGGAAAATATAAATGGATGGCTATAATTGGTTGATAAGTTCTATGGCATGTATGAGTTCTTTATGGATCTCAACTCTTATAATCAAATTTACACTTTTGGTCTGCTAGGATTTTGTGGGGAATCCACGGATTTATGCCCAATAGAAATTACTAGTTGGCTAGTCTGCAGAATCCATGCTTCATGGCATCCTTGATCCTTGTAAGTTTTTTCGATGCCCAAATTTGGTAATATGGCAATTTTGTATTAGCCACGTGGATCCATGAAATTCTCAAAAAATCTTACTTGGATTGTATGTCTAATTTCAAAGTCCTTAAAAATTGGTCTTGAATGAGCAAAGCCCTTCTTTTTTAGTCTCTTGCCGAATAAAATGAAGGAAAATGATAAGTGGACCTAATAAGTGAACCTAATAATAGTCCTAATACATAAATGATTTGTACAATGATGTATTGTACAAATCATTTTATGCCTTAGGTCCATCTTTAGGTCCATTTATTAGGTCTATCTATAATAGCTCATGAAGGAAAATGATAAGTGGAAAATGAAAATCTCTTTGAAAATACGTCTGACTTCGAGATCACGGGTTTCTAGTGTCTAATTAATATCTCAAAATATTGGATGCAAATGCAAACAATCTGTTCTACTAAATTCATACGGGCTTCTCATTGTAATTCGGGTCTTGTAATCTCCAAACCAACAACTTTTACTCCTGGTTGTTACAAAACATATCAATCGATTTAATCTTACTCTTATAAACCAATCTGCATTTCTTATGACACTAGAGAGCAATATAGAGATGTAAAAGAATTGAGAATCTCCACTTTTTTCTTAATTGTATTTAACATTGAATGTGAACCAATTATTAAATCTATGTAAATAGTTTATGTAGATAAAGTGAAAGATTCAATGAAATACAGTGTAAACCTTCACAAGGTAACTCGTGTGCAATTATTTTGATACAACATACAACAAAAGTCTTACTATGCAACTCAATATGGGCACAATTTTCTGACATGTAGTCTTAAATTGGCCGAATCTCGAGGCCACCTACAGTTAGTCTGGACATAGTTCCTTCATAAGCTATCAACTACAAATGCATTGGAATATAATCATTTCGAAGCTCAGAAGTTGAGTTGAATTTCCATACAATAACCTCCATCCATCCATCTTCCCTCTTCACTGGAACCCGATGATTATCATGTACAGTATATTCCATGCGTCTGGGGTTCTAAAATAAAGAATTCCAATCTCTTTGTTTTTCCAGTGGAGTACATCTCTTACTTTCACCGGGCAATGCAATCCATGACAATTTTCTGAAAGCTTGAACACCAGGTAGCACATGTAATGTGTATCCGGTAACAACATTTGACTTTGAATCTTGCATTTGATACTAAATACTTGCTGTGGTAAAAGCTCAATCACCTCTTGAAATCTGCATGTACATATAATGTGATTACATATTTACATTACTCTAGAAAGCAGACACTACAAGAAAAAAGCCATTTAACGACTTTTTTAGCGACGTATTTTATGATTGCGACTTTTAGGTGATGGGTCGCTGTAAACGAGTCGCAAATTTTTTACGACTCGTGACCTGTGTCGCTAAAAAGAGCGACTAGTATAACGACTTCATAAAATAAGTCGCTATAAATTTGCGACTTCAGTATTTCTTGTCGCTATTTGCATCGCTGTTTCAAAGAGATGTTTCCATCTAAGTCGCTTAACGTGACGCTATTTTTGTAAAAGTCTCTATTTAAGTCGCTAATTAAGTCGCTATATAGCGACTTAATTAGCGACTTAAATAGAGACTTTTACAAAAATAGCGTCACGTTAAGCGACTTAGATGGAAACATCTCTTTGAAATAGCGATGCAAATAGCGACAAGAAATACTGAAGTCGCAAATTTATAGCGACTTATTTTATGAAGTCATTATACTAGTCGTTCTTTTTAGCGACACATGTCACGAGTCGCAAAAATTTTGTGACTCTTTTACAGCGACCCATCACCTAAAGTCGCAATCATAAAATACGTCGCTAAGAAAGTCGGTAAAGGGCTTTTTTCTTGTAGTGAGATACTCTAATTATCAAAACCAATTTGAGTGAAACTTAATGACATTAAAGAATTTAGGCATCTTTGGTTTTTCATTATGATTGACACAAGAACATGAATTATATAATGAAATTTGGCTAAGCATTTAGTTCGAACATACTATTTAAGTAATAATAAGCTTGATTTGTGGTCATATATCATGCATGCATAAGATGCTTAACGGTAATGAGAAGGCATAATGAAGCATGTTTCAGATGAAAACCTGGGCTCTTCTGATGGTTTCAGATAAAAACGCTTCACATCAGAAGTATCATGTAAAATTTCCTTTGGTGAGAGTATTAGATGCTTCTTTTCGTTCACTTCATTCAGTGACAACACCTGTAATCAAATAGTCGAGAGCATTAGTTACCAAAACAACAAGGAAAAAAGGGATATCCTGGATCTCAGAAAGATCATTTTTTTTATAAAACAAAAAGGACCTTTTCGCCCTCATCATCATTTGAAGATCTGTTACAAATTTCTTCACTGTCAGTTGTCAATTGTTGGACTTGTACCATGTCTGTGTTGGATTTGAAAACCTATTGGTCCTGTTAAAAAGTTTTAAGCCCAAGTTAATAACTTTGTATACATAAGTCAGAAATATTACCATAACATTTTTTTAGTAAGAAAAGCAAAAGAATCTAGAAAGTATATTATCAAACTTGCATCGTGAATGGGTCGAAACTCAATTCCTTCAACATAGATGCCATTTCTTTCGCAATAGTGTTGCGAAAAACTCTCAAGTAAAACCTGAAATTCAGTATCTTTCTTGTGATTCAAAAATCGACTCAGTTCAATCTTCATCCACTCTTCATCTCTCCATGTAGCGAAATATGCATGGAAGATTTCTTTCCCCATTTTGTACGTTAGGTTGACATACAAAGGTTTACTTGAAGAGTTTCTTGAACCACAAAATTTGAAGACCAGATGAACTCCATATTTGACACGCGGAGATAGAAATTGAGTTCTTATTCTGATGTTGATCTTCAAATTCGAAATTGTCAGCATCTTTGCTACTTTTGGAAACCTGCACTTGATTATAGTATATCAAAATGTAAATTATTCTCAACCTATATTTTCCTGTACCACATATTATTGTACACTTCAAGCTTTAGATCTTATATTTCTTAATTCTTATACCCGAAATAAATGTTGTTTAAATTTGTGATTAGACCTTAAAGTGTAACACCCCCAAAATTTGATACAGCGGAAAACTCAACAAGCTTTCTGGGTGCTACGGGGATTGGTATCCAACACAAGACATAATAGAACGAGATAAAGTAAACAAAATAAAAACACAACCAAAACGGGGTTTTAAAGTTTACATTTATCCCAACATCATTCAGAGTCAGGCCCAAAAGAAAATAACAGTAGGTCCAAAATTCAATATCAGAGTTTAGAAAAATAGATCCATAAACCAGGAGCCTTAGCCGAGCCTTCCAATCCATGCATCCATATCATCACTTAATTACCTGAGAAAACGTGCTAAAAGTCAGCTTTCGCTGGTGAGATCATAGGTTTAAATTCATCTAACAATATAGTGGACATATACGCAAAACGCTTGCTAGCTAGACTGAGGATTCACTAAAAGCCTGCGGATACCCTCCGCTCCAACATAAAACACGAATACCCTCCGCTCTAACATAGATATTCGGGTAACCCCTGCAATATCATAAATTCTCGGATAACCTCCGAAGTATTGATAACCTATAGGTGCACGCTACAGTATCTAAATAAGCCAACCTTGAATAGTACACACGAACCGTGTGACTAAAGCTGACAATTCCAAATAAGCCAACCTTGAATAGTACGCATAGAATGTATGTGACTAAAGCTGACAATATATCCTAGTCCATACGCATAGCAAGTTTTAGAAAGAATATAGAAGCGATAATAGTCCACATAAATAATTTGCACGTTTCTCACCCCAAGTATTGAAAACATAGTTCAAGAGTAAAAAGTGGGGCTATGACTCACCTCAAGTCCAGAAAAACAGCAAGAAGAAGTCGGTAGAAGTAAGATGTATAGTAACTCACAAGACGGAAACTACGGACTCGGCACGACCTAACAATATCAACTCGTTCAGAAATCATTTCCTCAAATTCAAAATATTCCCAAACCCGGACGTAATCCGTTTTATTTTCCGAAAATCCATTTCGTAATAGTTTGGTGTATTTACGTTTGGTATCCATACGGGTGGTGGGTCGACACAAACAAACCAAAAAGTCACACAAAAGAATAATAAATAAACTATAGATCTAATATTAGCCCAATATATCATTTAAATAAATCGCCGAAGTTTACCAAATCCGTCGATTTGATAATCCTCATATTTATTTACGTAACACACCGTTCCAAGATTACACCCAATCCTAAAGCACATAGCACATAAATACTATATGGTATATATCGTAGTTTAATAAACTCCTTATATACATCGTCAAATTGGCCAGATTTCCCGATATATATATTCGCAATTTATTACCCTTTACATATACCACAACCTATGGGCGTCGTAGGATACGATGCCCATTAATATACTCATTTCGTATAGCCAAATAACTCGGTTCAACCTTTCGGTTAAGTAGTTATTTAGTTATAGAAAACGCTTATATTAATCGTCATATATCCGTGACAACACGAAAGTCACAAACAAAACTTACCTGAACTCGAGTGACCACGACTCCGCATAACTCGATAGGTTTACTCGTTATATATATAAAATGACATTTTATTTAATATTTAGTAATTGTCGAGAGTTTCTCGTTTTATAATACATTTTTATGATAATACTTCCAATAATATTACGCTACTCTCGTAGCCTAATATATTTAGTCGTATTATTTATAATATGACTCGTGATTTTTATTATTATTAATATACGCATTTATACACTTATATATACGTTATTCACGTCTATATATTCATATAAACGTTTATATTACCAATAACTATTATTACGAGTTTTATTATTTAGGTTTTAAATTGTAAATAGTTATCGAGTCATACGAAATGGTCACATGTCCGAGTCATGACTCTCGGCTCATTGTCCAAGTCCAAAGTAATAAGCAATTGTCATAAGAATCAATATATCTCCGTCCAACACAATCTCAATCCACGTGCTACAACAATAGGGTCCGACTACGGCACCCGACTAACCTATCTCCGTCAATCTAAGTGACCGTCTCACAATCGGTCCCCAATAACACATTTCGTCAACACTTCTCAATACCAATATCCCTTGTCGAGACCAAACGTGGTCTCGACCCACATGTATTCGGCCAAGTAAATAAACAACCAACTCAATACCAAAACCAAGTTAACAATAAAGAAACAAATATAACCAAGGTCACATTCGGGTTGGTTTACCGAGCCAAACCCGAGTCCACTCGACTCGATTGAGTCGCGGTACACACCACGAGCCAAGAGTGGCTCGAACCAAGCATCAAAGTTCACATAAACGGCTCCAAGGAGCACTCCAAATGCCAACATGACCACACGGGTCTCGGCAACATTAACCATTACACGGCATCGAGCCGCGACTCCCATGAGTCGAACCAAGTAAAACCAACGCGAGCAAGAAATCAAGAGCCATAATCAAGGCTCACAATAAACAAGAAATCGAGCACCATGGCTCGTGTTAACACCCAAGCCGTGAGTCATGGACTCACGGTTCGAACCGAACCCACAAGAAATAACCCGGATACCAAACATTTCAAGAAAACGAGTTTCCATCATAAACCCATAAGAAATTTCCCGTTTTTAATATGAAAACCCATTCGGATCTAAACATGTCGTGACCAAGGGTCACGTTTAATCAAAAATACGAGTAACACTCGCCTCACCTTCGATCTAAAAAGCTCCAAACCGTAAAACCCTTCGAAAATAACGATTGGTGGTGAAAGATGGTGGTGATTCGTGATGAAAAATGAGGTTATAGGGCGCGTGTAGGGGTGGATCTAAAAGATTAGATGATGGGGATTAAGAAAATGGTGGTGGTGTTTAGTGGTGGCCGGCGGTGCAGTGGTGGCGGCCGGTCTTGAAGGGGGCGGCTAGGGTTTAATAAGAAGAGGGGATGAGGGAGAGAGAGATGTGTGAGTGAGGGTGTTCTGTTTGTGTGAAAACCGGACCAAACAAGGACCCTTTGTGGTTCACTCTTTATATATATATCTCTACATTATATATAACAGGAGGCGTTACACGTAGATAATGCCACATAAACGCCACCTCATTGCCCAGTAATTCATTATGTGCCATGTCATCACATGTAAGCAATTTTTATAATTTATTTTGTATTTTTTTTATTTTTTCCGAAATTATGTTTTTTATAATTAATTTCATCAAAATTTCGGATTCAGTTTTTAAAAAATGATACTACTTTTTTTATTTTTTCCGAAATTATGTTTTTTATAATTAATTTCATCAAAATTTCGGATTCAATTTTTAAAAAATGATACTACCATGGTTCGAACTCTGGTTGCTTTAGTTTGTAACATTAACACACTTGATAACCACTAGACCAATATCTTTTTGGTTATATATTTTGCAACACCAAATCTATAAACCTATGCAAATGGTTGCTAATCTAGATTATGCACAATATAGCCCAATATAGCCCGCTTCATTTACTCACAACCCTAATATCACTTCCACAAGTCGATTCTTTCTATCTCTTTCTATTTTTTCCCTGAAAACCCTAATATGGTGAAGTTCATACAATTAACTAATAATGTTTTCTTTTAACGTTTATGCAGATTCAACTATTAGTTTTTTTTTTAAGAATTCTCAGAAATACCCATCATCATCAAACAACATTATTCTTTATGTCGTTATGGTACTCATTGATTATTTATAGTTTTTGATTATTGATTTAAGATTTGAAACGAAACCCCTGACTCCATATTGTGCGTATGTGATGGATTGGTTTTGCAAAGTGGCGGTTTACGTATGCCAGCATAGAAACCATATGTGAGCCCGTCCTCTTGCGGGTCAATGTGGATTCTGCTTGACAGTCTACTACATGCAGGTTATTGCACGTTTATTTCTCAATCTATATTGGCAACGGATGTATTGTAATTCCTTTATACGTTGTATCTTTCAAATACCGATTTTAATATCTGATACTAACTTATCATTGCCCATTAGTGTTATAGTTCAAATGAGCGTCCCTAATACCCCGTCTCGCAACACGAATACGCACGCCAGTCAATTTACGCGTTCATCAAGGTATGTTTGGTAATTGGTTGGTGTACATTTTTCTCAATCTATATAAGCAACGGATGTATTCTAATTCCTTCATACATCGTATATTTCAAATACCAATTGGAACCAAGAACTTGCAATTGTTTATTGCGCAATTAACTTGACCATCTTATCCAGAGTTGTCTCAGTTTAAGCATCAACAATCAAGAATATTCCTGCTCTTTGTTGCCTGCTAACTATTCCACATAGTTCTTTCACAATCTCAGGCTCACATATATGCGCAGTTGTAAAGTTAACGAACAATCAATTGATCTCTTTGACGGAGGTGTGTTTCCATTTCTGGATATGACCTTTCAAATATGTGTTTGTGTGATTGTTAGTTTGTAAGTTGTTATGATTGAAAATGCATCTCACTTATCTTACAAGGTTATTTGTTGGATTATTTTTCATAATCACCAAGATTTTGGCTTATGATCTTATTTTACTCTTTTAAGTCATACTAAGCTTATAATCCAAAAGCCATAAACTGGCGAAATATGGGTTTATGAGAAATAACTCAATAAGCAGAACAAAATAAGCCCGATAAGGCCGCAATTAAGCTAAAACTTGAGAAATTTATGCTAATTAGTTAGAGATGTCAACATGGTTATAATTAACAATTTAGTATCATACTGTTTGGTGACGATGTTGTGGGGGTGTAATGTGGTGATTGAACAAAGTTATGGAGCGCCAAGAATAATGATAGAAGATGTGACGGTTGCAAAAGCCATTGAATTTAATGATACGGTGAAGAATGTTGGCCTGAGTCCTGTGAAATAGGTTGCTAAAGCTACAAATGATGTGTCTGGTGATGGTAATGTTCAGTCCATTAACGCCGTTTTGATTTTTTATGTTATATTTTGTAACGTCATTCTAACGGGGTTTTTCTTTTCTTTCTTTCTTTTTTTTTTTTTTTTTTTTTTTTTTTTTTTTTTTTTTTTTTTTTTTTTTTTTTTTGTTATTGTTAGGTACAAATTGTGCAACAGTTCTTACTCGGCGCTATGTTTTCAGAGGGTTGCAAGTCGGTGGCATCTGGTATGAATAAGCACATCAGAGGAAATGACATAGGTTAATGTATACGAGTAAGTTTTAATTGATTTTATATAAAGTAATTTTTTATGGGAAGCTATGGGTACAATTTTCCGCAAATGGAGAATGTGAAATCGGTAACCTAAAAGCTAATGCTATGCAAAGATTTGGGAAAGGGGGCGTCATCAATATTCCTTGGGTTTGGGAAACCATTAGCTTCCTTGAAGGCTGGAGGCTCACTATATGGTGCAAGTCTAAAGACTGGTGTTGTTCTATCTGGACGACAATCTCCTGGTGGCCACAATGTGATTTCTAGAAAGTTTGGCGAGAAAATCATCGAATTCAATATTTCTATTTAACATATATGTTTCTGAGGTGTAAATTGTTTTTATGATCGATAACTTTTTGATTAGTCTTCTACTTTTTATTTTGTTCTTTGGCTGGAATACAGACTACTTACAGAAAATGACCAAAGACGGCAGCATGTATGGGTTTAGAGGTGGCCCTGCTGGAGTTATGAAAGGTAAATATGTTAAGTTGACTGATGAACTTTTCTATCGTTACAGAAATCAGGTGATGTTCAACTGTTCCATTCTTTTTCGTGATTTGGTGACTGATAAAAAACATACTTTATAGTTTGTAGATTGTGAATCACATGCTCTTACCTCAGACTTTTACTCAAATTATTTGTGCTAATAATACTCCGTAATTTGCAGGTTTGCTTTGATATGATTTGCAGTGGAAGGGATAAGAAAGAAACCCCTGAGCAGGTTTTTAACATTTCGATATGCAATGCTTTTATCAATACTTTAAGTTTGTTATATAATGTTAATTATTCTTGCAGTTTAAAGAAGCTCGGGAAACTGTTAAGAAGCTTAGATTTGGATGGACTTGTGGTCATTGGTGGGGATTACTCAAATACAATGCCTGCCTGCTAGCAAAAAACATTAAGTATGTTATAATATGTTTGTATTAAAATCCAAGTTCTGCATGTTTCAATGTTTGTCAACAAACAGATAATCATTCATATGGATTTTTATTCATTTTTTAATTTATTTTGTATGGCCAGTGACTTGAAAACTCGGAATTAGATGCCCGAAGACCATTGATGGTGACTTGAAGTGCAAAGAAGTTTCAACAAGTTTTGGATGTGACACTGCGTGCAAGATATTATTCCATTCAAATTTGACTACACCAAATTGCACAAAGCGTGTTCTTCATATATAAAAAAAAAAAGTATATAGTTAGCATCGACAACCCCTGGGTCTGCTACATTTCAAGGGTGATGAAAGAGCTAACATCTTCTATTTTTATTTACTTACAGGTGATGATCAATGAACTTTATAGTGAAATTCATTGCAAGAACTGTGATAGACATTGATGAATGCAAATTGAAATCTCGAAGCCTTAGTGTCATCTTATTATATCAGGCACCAGGTAAAAGGTTCCGAACACCTCCTTATCAACTTCTTCATTTTTTTCCTACCCAGCAGTTCTTTGCTAAAAAAAATTATTAGCTACCTGCTCACACTTACACAAAAGTTGTGTACATTGCTAGGACTTAAGCTTTTTGTAAGTATTTTAACCGAATGTGAGAATCAGTTGTAAAGAGCTAAAAGTTGTGTACATTGTTGTGTTGACAGGTCAAAATTGTTGCTATTAGAGTTTGCCAAACACCCCTTTAAGTGGTCATAGTGGGTTAACGCTCTTTGTTTTGGTGACTAATTTTGCTGTTACATATTTACATAACTGTGTTATATGATGTGTTATTACTAGGAAATATTTCATTGGATGTACTTTATAAATTTATTAGAAGATCAACAGATTTTGTGAATGTAGTTTGGTGTATTTAAGAGTCTAGAATACGGTTTGTTTCTTTGGATTGGTTATAAGCATATGTTTTAAAGTAGTATATCAATAAAGTAATCCCACATTTAAGAATAGGGGTACGAAATGGCAGAATCCACTCGGTTATTTTAAACATTATATCAATGTTTCCTAAAACATAATCTATATTGTTTTTATATATTTCCATATTAATAATTCTTTGTTGGTGGACTACTGCAGGTCTTTTGCTGAAGTCACAAGAACTTACAGCCATTTTCTTAGATTCTAGACTCTATTGCAGTTTTGTAATGGAATATAATGTCCACAGTTTACTAGATTTGGCTACATTGGCTTTTTTATATATCAACTTACTATCATGAAATCTGGATTTTGATTTTGGTTCAACAAGAAATGGGAAGAAAATGGTATGGTACCGATTTCCCGGTACCGGAATCCTGTCCGGTACGGTACCGGAACACACCTTTCATGCTCGGGAAAAAATGGTACCACCAATTTGGTACGGGTTCGTTACCGAGCTCATCCCAACTTCTACTTGATCATTGAGACAATTGAAGGAAAAAAATGTGGCACATACATGGCTGAAGTTGCTCTTCAATATCGTCGAGGTAATCATGAGTCTTTCACATTATTACAAAAATAATGTAATTAATTGAATATATCTATGTTTAATCCAACTAATTATTTTGTGTAGCTATCAATTTGTTTGTGATTCTCTTTATCATATTGGTGAACGGGATTTGTTTCTTCCCTCACAACTGACGGGTTGAAAGATTTTTTATCCTGACGTAAGAATATATTGTTAGCTATTCTTTTAGATACTTTGCTGAATCCATATGTTTTTAACTCACTTTTTTTAACCAACTAGCTTAGATTTATTTCACAAACAAACTAAAAATTTTGATTTTCTTCGAGTCTTGAATAAAGGTGCATACATATCCTCATCTATTTAGTGCACTATTTCTTTTTTCTTCAAGTCTTGAATTTGGTAGTTTTTCACATTTTGAACTATGCAGATTCACCAGCTTCCAGTCATACTTTGTTTGTATTATAATTTATTTCGGTGCTATATAGGCTAAGGTTGGGTTGTTATGCCAGTTCTCTCATGGGCAACTATATGTTGCTGTCTTAAGGGTCTTAAGAGTCAAGAGCAGGAAGCTGGATGACAATGGTGTGGAAAGAGTAGGAACAGGGTCAAAACTGTCTCATGAAGGATGGTATTTTCATGGTAAAAAAAAGGTTTCTAATATAACATCTTTTATACTGTATTCCTACCATTGAGCATTAAGTAATCAAGAACTTAAACTCAACAAAATTATCATGTTAAATTAGAACGGAAAGACATCATAGATGACTTTTTATGTGGCCCCTTAGTGGGTGTTGTGGTCGGTCCAATATTATGGTTAACTCATCAACCGACTTAAACCAAGTACGAGCCAGCTTTCCTGTGAAACCATTGTCACCAATCAGAACGTTGGCGATACATCGGCCTTCTGATCCAGGAAGCCAAGCTGCTACAAGTGTGTCTACAGTATCCACAAATGGCCGTACCACCACTGGTCACCCAGTGATTAGACCACCGCACATTTGACTGACCCAGATACATTTCTGATTGTGTTTTGACCAGAGACTATGGAATTGTAAGACTTGAATTGTATCCAAAAGTCTCAGCGTATGGTGACTTAGTTACCACAACTATAATGTAGTCACAGTTATTGGAATTGAAATACTCCTTGTCGGGATTCTTGGTGTAGACTACTTTATTGTTTGGATCAGCTGTGCTTTTCACAGGAGAGGATTTTGGTACCTATAATATTCATAGGGTTTAGTTCAGAGGTAGAAATAATGGGTGGGTTGGGTAGTTTGAGTAATGGGTTAGAAAGGTTAATTTTGAAAGAGGTCGGATTGACCCGAAACACTTTCTGCCTTAAAATTCAAATTTGTGTCTCAAAGCTTAAACTCCATTTGTTACAATCCTTTTTATTAAATCAACCTGGAAACAAATAAATCCACAAACAGAATTGGGAATTAACAACAGATAAGAAGGTTCCCTCTCACACAGGCTGAAATGGCCGAAGTTGCAGATGAAATTGGTAATGGAAATGCAGCAACCGAAGATGCTAAAGAGAAAAAGAATAGAAATAAAAAGGAAAATGAAAAGAAGGTTGCGGCAACAACGACATCCGCAACTCCTATTGAAAAACCAGTAGCAAAGAAGGTTCCAAAATATGTAAGTAAAATACAAGAGGAGCTTGCAAAGCTTAAAGAAGTCGGGGAAAGAAAGAAAAGGGAAGAGGAAGAGAAGCTAAAGAAGGAATAAGAGGCGCGCATAAGGAAAAAAGAACTCATAAAACATTAGTCACCCAAGTGTTCTAATACTAAATTTGAAGACCATCCACAAACTCTTATACATGCATGCCCTCCTTTGGTGTACTAACTCACTCAATTTTACATCTTCTAATAGCTCTTCTGTGACAAAGTTTTAATGTGCGTTTTTTTACCATATTCTCTTGAAGACCTAGCTCAAACAATATCATGCTTTCAAGCTATGTTATTCGTTGAGTGGCCTCACTGACACCTCAATTTATGCAAATATGTTGCATTCATCATCTGTACATTCTTTCCTTTACTGCTCTTACACTTTTAGCTGGTTTGATGACAATCATATTGAGCCTACCTTTCTACTTATGATTGGAGGATGGTCATAGTTTTGGATATTAAGCATTTTGGACCTAATAGCTAACAGTTCCTTTAAAGAAGAATTTGATTTGGTCATGATTTTGTTTAGTATTGTTATTGTATCTTGAACTCTATCCGTTGGACTTAATAATTTGTCATTTGGTTTTCAGAAGTATGGTCCAAGTGGCCAATATAAACCTTTAAACGCCACACCAGGAAATAACAAACAGTGCCTCAAAGCCGAAACCAGAAGTTGATATGAATGTCAGATTAAATATAATATAAATGTACTTACGGGTTTACTATTAAAGGCATGGGTAAAAATACTTGGAACTTGCGTGTTTGTGTTTGTTAATCTTACTAATAAAGTGACTTAGTTATGTAATACAGTACTTTTCTTATAGTTACTGGGAGATGCTAATGGGATATCTCAAACGCAGTTTCTTCAGAATTATATTTAATCATATAGCTCAATCATCATGAACACAGTTTATATTAGCCAATTAGTAGTTCAAATTAAGGGGTAAAATATGTGCCACACTAGCCAAAATTGAGTTGACCCTCTTACTTTTGATGCATGTCTCTTGATTACCTGACTCGACAACTGGATTGCAGAATTTACCTTGATCTAAAAATGTGTGTGGGTCATTCAACCTGTTTTGACCCGCACTTAAAAAAGTATTCCCATTTGACCATTTACTCAAACCACCCAACCATTTTGATACCATTTGACCAGTTGAGTCTTAGAAGTAAAACTACCTTCCCTAATGATTTTGATGTACAAATTATCATTATTACCAATAAAGAACAAAAAAAACAAGAAAAGTTATTATGTATGTTATGATATCAGAGTGTGATTATAAACTAATGGTTTCTGTTAAGGTATTTTTGCGTCATTGCTTTTAGATAAGACGTACTGGCGTATTCTATTAGTTGTTTATACTAACAGATACATCTGGTGCTATATGAAAACTGAGTTCATTGCCATTTGAGAATGTGACATAAACACCAACTGTTTAGTTCACTAGAATAATGTTATGCAAATCCTATTAGCAAATACCAATGGCACATTATAGATGCGGCTCATTTTGATAAAGTACTATCGTAAAAGTTCATTTAAAAAAATTTTGCTTTGCTATTTCATGGCCAAGTAATGATCAGTAAACTTCGTGGGTTATATTATTATTAAAATTTAGTGATAATTTCATAATTGAGTTGCTCATTGGCGTGTTTAGTATTTAAGTGTTTTACAGAACTTGGATATGTTGATACTTACAACGATTGAAAATTTAACATGTTATAACTTTAAATAAAGATGAAAGCAGCCAATTTTCATGAATGTCTTGGATTTGTGTTTTGTGTTTCAGCTTATGGATAAATAGCTATTGAATATACTATTTATTACTGATTTCAAGTTTTATAAGCTTTCGTTACTGAATTTAACACTCTTGAATTTCAAATTACTAAAAAGTGATATACAAGGGTATTGCTTTTAACACCCTTGAAGTTACAGACTCTTTTCTTTTGCCTTACTTTTGTAGTATGACTGTACTTCAGAGGATGCAAGTCCAGTTAGAAATATTAGCAAGATGAACATAGAATATATGTGAGAAGTGTTGACACTCATATTAGTTTTTCATCCTTAGCAGATATAGATATATAACTTGCGCCACCAACTGTGGAGATGGGTCTACTCAGTGAGGTAAATTACCTTAGATTTATGTGATTTATCGATTATTCAATGAGGAAGATTTTTCTATGCAATCACATCTCATTGAAGGTTCTTACTAACGGGTACAATTTTCAAATAAAATTAACGGGTACATTTAAAAAGTATTTTATTAAAAAAATTATACTTTTATTCATATAACATAAATTTCTAATTATATCCTATATACTAATCATTTATAACAGTTGACAAATATGGGCAAAGAATCCCACATCTGGAATATGAAAACCTACCCATTTTGACCCGTTACTCAACTTGACCATCCAGCATATTAATTGTTTCATGTTGATTAGCTGTCTACTTCTAACCTCTTTTGCTCATTATGTTCTTATCTTAGGCTTAAAAACCAGATCTTGAAACAACAAGAAGAGGATGAAAGAAACATCAAAAAAAGAAAAAAAAGGAGACCAGTGTCACAATTTTATAAAGTCTTCCATGTTTTATATATAATGTAAGATGTGCCGAAGTGTATGTTTTCGTTAAACATAAATAGAAGTAGAGTAGAAAATCGAGGTAAACATAATCCTCCAACCATTATGGAATTTGATGGAACATGATGAAGAGGCTATATAATGATTTAGTCGTAAATGTATTTGATAGATAACCCATGACATAAATGCCTTTTCAAAACTATTGTCATAATGATGAGTTCCTAATGCTTTTTTGCTAGCGTGCATAATAATATATGTAATTTGAATATCCGGAAAAAAAATAAAAAATAAATAAATAAATAAAAATAAAATCATTATTTATAATTATATTTAGCAAAAATCACAACATACCAAAAATCCTTGATTGATATTTACATTACATTTTTTCATACATTCTCCATGGTTCTTTCAATAATTATTTATGAATATAATTGATTAAACAAAGCAGGTATCAACAAAAATATAACACATATATAGAGCAAGCGGTTGATATCATCATTCTCATTATAAATTTTAGTCTTTTAGAGGAAAAGCTTCGAGTTAGTTACTGTAAAGCACTTCTTTTATTGGAAGGATACATTTCTTATATAATATGATAATTTGATCCTATTAAAAGTCATTTCCTTGGTCCTGAATTGGATATCCAAAGAGATGAAGCAGTAAGTAAAACAATTTAGAACACGTTAGATTGTTTGTTTTTCGGTTGATAATAATACATAAGTAAAATATTTAGAAAAAGCCCCGTGAGTGCACGGGTGTTATAACTAATATTAAACTTCTACATATAATCCAAACCATATAGGCTAACTATATTGTAATATTATATAAGAATATCAGTGACCTTTTTATAGTTATTTCTTAGTTAAATCACACTCCACATATATTCTAAGTTCCATAAGTCCTATAGTACGCTAACCTATGGCAAGGTTTTAAATGCTTCCAATTGCGCTAAACGTCATTTTACAATTGAAGATGATCGTTTGCTAGGTTGATAAACCACATACAACATCAAACTCGGCTTTTTTCAACAAACCATTACTATAAACTTACAAAATTCAAACTTTTATTAAAAATATATCAATGCGTATTATGTCATTTTAAAAATATATAAAAAATAAATCAATTACAAAAAAAATATATAACACATACCATATGTTAAACCAACATATAAAAATAATATACTAACAAACCAATACTAAAAAACAACAAATTACAAGTCATGCCCGCCCATCGGGCGGGCTTCGAAATCTAGTATATATATATATATATATATATTTTACTAATAATAATAATAATAATAATAATAATAATAATAATAATAATAATAATAATAATATTACTAGTAGTTTTGAGTGGGTACAAATGGGTAAGTGTAAAACATACGGCCCGAAACCCGAACTCATTTCAAACTTTCAATATCCCCCGAAAACATCCCGTAAATAATTAAATATAGTCGGACTCGTAAAACGAGTCATAAAATTTCCAGTTAGGTAAACCTAGTGCCGGAGTCAACGTAGTACCAGTGAGAATTTAAAAAAAAAAAAAAACATCATCAAGTACATTCCATAATGAATTATTAAAATAATTCTCGAATCCCATAACGACATAAAATATAATTATCCATAAAATTGGTCTTACAAGTTCGTTGCGAATAAAAATTCCAAATAAAAATTATAAACGAACTTTAACGTAATGCGGGTTTTCAAAATGGCTCCCTAAATTGCCGGTTGTCACATAAAGTAGCAAATACTCTTTACTGTATCAATAAACCCCAAAATATTTTATCAAAATTAGTTTATTTTAAGAAAACTGTGTAATTTGTTATGGGTATCCTCTATATTTAAGTTGGAAAACACTTGGAAATATGTGTGTTTTAAATTAATTAAAATAATACATTAGTATCTTTTGGACATTTTAATTTGTATTTTAGCAAGTTAGCATGATAACAATGCGTCGATGGCTGATAACTCAATGGGTTCACAAGTGTTAAGCTGATAACTAAAAAAACGCACACATATAAAAAAAGTGTAAAGAAATAGTTACCGGCAAAAATGAGGAGAGTAGAAATGGGGAGCTTCTTCTTATCATCTCCGCTAGCCATTTGCAGTCACTCAGTTTGACTATTTCCTCCCTCTTTTATTTTTTAAGTTTTTTTTTTTTTTGACTTTGTTTGATTCATTGATTGAATGAATGGATTTGGATAAATTTACATTAGGGTTGGGCCTAGACTTACCCATCTTCATTTCGAAAGTCTTGTTTACGTTATGTTCATTTCAATGTAAGGCCGGTGCCTCCTGTGGTGTAGCTATGAATTCACTGAACATTTTATAAACCGTTCGATAAAAGTTTTTTTTTATGTTCATTTATTTATTAAATAATCAAATATAAACAGAATTTTACGTTCGTTTAGTTAAATGTATGAATATGTACAAAAATCTTGTTCATTCATTTATGTTTGTGAATGTTCGATTATACGTTCGTTAATGTGCATTTATGTTCATTTATTTTTTTATGTTCGTTTGTCGTATCTTTTTATTATATACTTTTGTAGTTGGCTTACTTCAACAAAACTTCACTTATACAGAATAAGACCATATATTTTTGTAAATTTTATGATTAATTTTTTAGATTCATTTACGTTCATTTAGTTTCTTAATGAATGGACATAAACAGATATTGACAACCATATTTCTTAATAAACGATCATGAACAAGAAAATCCGCCTGTTTAGGTGATTGTGTCCCTTTATTTGACTGGTTCAAAGTAAGCGAACGAACATGAACAAGGCTCCGTCTGTGTTCCTTCGGTTCGTTTACAGCCCTAGGGTGTAGGTTTACAAACCGCGCTCATCGGTTTAGAGACACCCAGGGACGGAACCAGGACTAAATATAATCGGATGCACAAAAAAATTGAACACTAATACTAGAAACATATTTCAATTGACCAAATGCATTTAAGATGACTGTAGGAACAATCGATGTTTTTTTCAAAAATAAACACTACATTGAAAAAATCCATGGGGTGCACGGGCACCCGCGGGAACCCCTGGCTCCGTCCCTAGAGACAGCGATATGATGACACGACCTCGTCGGTGGTGCGTCGGTTAGGGGTTCTTCATTTTGGCGACGAACAAGGGACGAGGTTGTGCGGGCCCATTTGTGTTTTGTGTGAGTGTTTTATGTGTGTGTGATTTGTGCGGTATATTTGTGTAGTAACGCTGACAAAGACACACCCATTGGCACGGGTGTGTCAGTTTGGGAAGTGATGATGTAGCGTTGAGATATCCAACTGACACAGAAAGATTTGCGTCATGGTTGGTAGTGGTCTAATATCTTGTCGACTTATGAAATTGAATTTATGCAAGAAAGGTTCTCGTTTCTAATAAACTGAAAGGGTCCGTTTTGGTAACTTTGCAATATTTCTTTTTTCCTTTTCCGTGTTTAACTAATCATAGCTTGTTGTTACGAAATGATATGACCTAATGACGTTAAACAAGCACAGGTTGGACACGTGACTCCATTACATAGATTTTGGAGGGGAAGTAAGTTAGTAGATATTTTAGTTGTAGTAATCTTCCCTTAAATACTTCATTTTTGTGTTCATTTATAATGAAAAGATGTTTCTTTTTTCCGTACGTAGTCTCTCTTTAACACAAACAATTACGCTTGTTAGCTCATACATCCGAAGTGCCAGCAATTCTTGTTTTACTTTCACAAAGAATTATAGGATATGGATTTTGGTCTACGGTTCTTAACTCGAATCCTGGTTCGGATCATATATTACAAAACATATCAATCTTTTTGCATCTTTTATCCAATCCATCAGCAGTTCTTATGACACTAGAACGTACAAGTAAAGATGTAAAAGACTTTATTCTGTCCTTTTTTTTTTTTTTTTTTTTTTTTTTTTTTCTCTCTTACTAAATTGATCCTAGAATTAAATTGAACAAACCATTGAATATATTAAAACCTAGCTTTAGTGACGGATGGAATGGACTTTTCTTGAGATTCATTAACAAGAGAAAAGAAAAGAACTCAAAAAAATTTGTGTTCTCAAGATATTTTATGGGGAAGAAAAGAAAAGATGTGAGAAGAAGAGGAATGATTCTTGCAGTGTTTTTGTGGTGTAAATCCTTCTTCCCACTTTTGGGAGGAAGATGAAAGAAGAGAAGTGATTCTCTTCTTTATCACTTCTTTTCTCTTCTCTTGTAAATGAAGCTCAAGAACATAGCGGTAGTGTATAGATGAAGTGAAAGATTCATGATAAAACATTGCATGCGCAGCCAGCAAAGAACATAAACCTTCACATGGTTTGCATTGATTGAAATCTGTTGGAAAATACCTCGAAAACAATCCGAAGTTCGATCGCGGAACGCTAGATCGCGAGTTGTATCGAGCACGAGTAGCAAACACGAGAGACTACAAAGAACCGACAAGAATATACATACGATATACCCTCATACCAAACCTTTATTAAAAACCTAATAAAGCTATTACAACGAGGAAGAAGAATGAATAACTAGTATCCCCATCATCTCTATTTATAGAGATGAGGAGGTGGAAACCTAGCTTGCCTTGCACTCCAAGCTACTTAATCCTAGTTTATGTCTAACACCTAATCTAATTACAAAGTACACTTAAGCCCCTAAACTACGTTTAAGTTTACTACTAATATTCTAACAAAATCGATGCAACATACAGCTACAGACGTCTTATGCAAGTATATCAATTTGCTTGTTAACGTGGACCTGGCTACTTATAGCCAATGCTTGCTATTAAGTTTGGGTCTTTTATAAAGCGATTTGTATAACATGTGCCCGTTTGGCCACTGCCCGTCTAGCCCGTGCCCGTTCTAGCCTGTGCCCGCCCGTTTTGCCACCTCTAGTATTAACTATTAAGTCTCTTGAGATCACATAATTCACAATCTTTCTCGTGCTATCATTTTTCTATGAAACCAATATTAGAGAGCTTTTAACATTATAGCATTTGACACCTATTTCTTATTGTAATGCATTTGGGAAAAGCAATACTGAAATACATAATCTCAGAATGATTTACAACCTAGGTGTTACTGTTTGGCACTCCGCTTCAAAAATGATCATTGAATCTATTGTGTTTAAAAATCACAGATTAATAGTTTCTAGTGTTTAAACATAGTAAAACTGATTATTTTGCCTTTAGCATTCGGTAAGTAGCGTTTTAAATTTTGTTTAAAAGCTAGTAAACTTTTTGTTTTACAAATGCTACTCCAAGAATATAAACGCTATTGCTCTCCGCCGTTGCTTCCTACTTTCCTAGTTCCTACTACGCAACTAAAACAACACACAAGTCGCCTTAGAATCATTAAAAAGCTAGTGACGCGTCATTGCATCAAGTAAGTTCGTTACATTTTGGCATAATAAACTGTAACTAATTAACCAAACTGAATTAAAAATTTGTCACCTGATTGTTACATCAAATAAGTTTGTTAAATTTTGGTGCAATAAACCAGCAACTAACAACGCAAGTCGAATCATGAATACTAAACCAAACTTAATTACAAGCAACTAACAACGCAAGTCGAATCATGAATACTAAACCAAACTTAATTACGTCAACTGCAAAACAATACAGCCACAACTTATCAAAACTCTGTTACATTTTGGTGATAAACCCTAACTACTAAACCAAACTTAATTACGAATACAGCTAGTTTGTTACATCAAGCAAGTTTGTTACATCACGCTAGTTTTGCCAAACACACCAACACACGCAACTAAAACTAACTCTAACGACTATCCGATTATTGCCAAACACTATCCGATTATCCGACAGACACAACTAAAACTATCTCTAACGACTATCCGATTATTACGACTTAAACGCAGATCCAAACACTATTCTGATTATTAATTCATACTTTCAAAAATAATTTCTGATTATTATACTTATATATAAACGCGTATAAATTGTTTATACCTGATTAACAAGCTCTGCAACTGATTAACAAGCTCAAACCCTAGCTTCCGATTAACAAGCTCTGCTGCTTCCGATTAACAAGCTCCAACCCTAGCTTTCGATTAACAAGCTCTGCTGCAACACCTGATTAACAAGCTCTGCTGCTTCCGATTAACTGATAAAGTGACTTTTATAAAATTGAATTAGGGGATTTGGGGATTTAAACAACTGATTTGGGGATTAACTGATAAAATTGAATGAGAGGACAAACCTGTAACAACTGCTTCCGATTAACTGATAAACTGATAACTGATTATCAGTTAATTTTATAAATCGATTAACTGATAAACACAAGACAAATTTTCATGAATCGATTAACTGATAAACTGATTTGGGGATTTGAACGAATGAGATGATTTTTATGTCAAGTGCACTCAGCACCTTTTATAAATTTTCATGAATCGAAAAAGCGAGTGACTGATTTGGGGATTTTTATAAATTTTTATAGAGATGGTAAAGTGAAGGTAGTGAATGAGAGGATTTTTATGAAAGGGTTTTTATAAAAGCGAGTGACACGTAGGACAATTTTGCCACGCTTTCTGTTGTCCCAAACTTAAAAAGTGCATGACACGTATAACAATTTTGCCACGCTTTATGATGTGAAATCCTTTTTCCCCAATTTATTTGTCCACGCTTTTTTATGTAACGTGAGATATTACACACATAAAATTGTCACTTATTTTCACACACTTAGTTGCGTGTAAAAAAACCAAAAAGAAATCCACCCTTTCCAAAGTGTGGCAAAATAAGCGTGTATATTTCCACTTTTTGTAGTAGTGTATACACAATATGAAGAATGTATCAACTAACAGGCACTTACTTTTCAGACCATATATATAAGATAGAAGAGAAGACGTCCCGTGAGAAAGAAGAGACTGTCAAGTTAATTATCCAATGCGTGACTGCTAGATAAACCAAACAGCATGTTGTTTTCCTTATTGTTAGAACCTCTTTTTTTATATTCAAATGATAATCTTTCATCTACATCTTGAAATTAAAGGAAAAAGATTTGGCCTAACATGAGCAAGAAGAGCCTGTCAAAGAAGCCAAGGAGTGACCTGCCTAATGAACCAAACACGGTGTTACTTTCCAACACCTTAATTTGGGATAAAGGCAAGTCATCCCTGGCTACGAAACAAGAGTGCTCTTCTCTTCATGTAAGAACCTCTCTTTGTATCATATTATCAGTTGACACGAATTACTTGTTTTTGGTAAATCTGCATATTTATAACGTGTGATAATTGCGGGCCAATAGAACCACACGATCAATCTTATTCTTTCTTATCTTTCCGTTTTTTGCCATATACACCATATTTTTGGAAGAATATACCATTTGAACCTGATTCTGTATACCTATAAAGAAAAGAGAACTAAACATGGAGTGAAGGAAAGGAAATAATGCTCTTCAATCAATGGCTGAAGATTTTGCATGGGAGTTGACTCCTATTATCTGATGCCACAACCCCCCTCGGTCCCTTATATATAAATTCTGTCCTTGACTGTGATATTTCCTCTTGCCTTTTATTAATTTGGAGTTTAACTTTATAGTTTGGAAATTTACTAGTGCTCATAACTTTAGAATTTAAAAACTGCATTGGAAAAAAATATAGCAAAAGCTTCATCCTCTCAGATGTAACCAATATATGAGGTCTTTTTCTAGAATTTGTTCTATGTTGTCCTGTGGGAAAGAACTCAGTAATTAAGATCTGTGTGCTAGTTAATAGTAGAACTTTATGCAATTCTCGTGAATGTTTCATATTGTGTTTCAGTTTCTTCGTCTCCCTTGAGTTGATGCTAAACATTAGTATCCTTTTATAGGAATACTAAAAAGCCACAGACGAGCCACTGAAACAAAACTGGTGCCCTTCACTTCATGTAAAAAAATAAAAAATGCTCTTCTTTTTATCTGACTAGTTTGTTATCTGCAGCTTGTTTTTCAGTTTGTTAACACATACTTGAAAGTTAAGTTTATGTATTAAAACACCTTTGCTTGCTGTAATTAGTAGTGTTGTATCTAACCCATGTAAAATTAACCAACATGAGAAACAAGATATGGCCTAACATGAAAACGAAAAGCCTGTCAAGTTAACCAAGTAGTGCGCAGCTTCATGAACCTACCAAGGTACTAATTGTCCGTACACCATAAGGTTTGATGAGGCAAGTCATTTTTACTACTAAACATCAGTATTCTCTTCATGGAAAAACCTGTCTTCGTACTCATATCAGCTTTTACGTGCATTAATTATTTGTTTAAGAATTGCCTATTTACTCGTACCAACCATTTCATTAGTCAATGAAATTCACACGAAACTTTTCTTTGTTGTCTTTTCACTTGTCTGACTTTCTATGATATATGCTTCTTTTAGCCTTTTTAAGAGAATATGTTCTCTTGCTAAACCACATGAACCTGATTCTATATATCTATAAAACATGGAGTAAAAGGAATTGTGTTCCTCCATCAGTGGCCAAAATCTTGCTTAAGAGTTGACTTCCATTATTTGATACCTCCTTGAAAGATTATCGGAGATATAACAAGAGTTGATCATTGACTTGTGACAAGGACTAGGATTTTCTTTTCTTTTTCACTGATAGCTTTCAGATAAGGGATGCTGCTAACTTTAAAGTTTGTAGTTTGTTTTACAACTGATGATGTTAAAATATCAGCAAACCTAATGGATACAGGATCAGGTGGTTCAGTCTAAAGAATGATTTTGTATCCTGGAAATAATTTTTATAGTAGGTAAGTTTGTTATATCCCTATATAGCACCTGACAAACTGTAACTAAACGGGTATACTAAGGAGGGTGGCAGTGGCGGGCGGTATCACCATCGGCATGCCATTGCCGGCGGTGAACACCGCCGCCACTTCACCGGCAAGGCCAACGGTATTGCTTCAACGGCATATATTGCCGGGGAGGTATGCTATTTTCAAGGCACAAATATTACCGTTGTATTTAATGTTTGTACCGTTGGAGGAGCGGATCAAAGAAAAAAAAAATTATACTTACTATAATAAATTACAAAGACAGATCGAGAGAGTATATATATATATATATATATATAGGGTAGGGATCCAATAAGAAGAATAATTAAAATGAGAAGGGTAAGAAGTAATTCTAGCCACACATTTGTATATGGGAGGGAAAATTTGAATGAAGATGCATCCATTTTTGTAGGTGCATATAGAATATGCGGTTGTTGTTACTTCTTATCCTTCCTATTTGATCCTAACTCTATATATATATATATATATATATATATATATATATATATATATATACTTGTAGTTGAGAAGTTAGACTGTTGCTCAAGGAACGATGAAGGACTGAAGAGCAAGTTAGCTGGCGACAGTGAACCACCGGTCAACGATGGTGGAGTACGGTGACCATCGAAGTCTTCGGAATGTTTGTCCGTGTCGTTGAACTTCATTGAAACAAGTGTTTGCGTGTTTGTATATTTTTGTGTGTGAAACAAAAGAAGAAGACTTATTTGTTTATCAAGTGGGCGGTTGTTGTAATATTCAACGCTGTTTGTTTTTTGCATTAATTACGAGTATAATGATGAAGAAAAGGCTTTTGTTCGGGCAATCAAATTCTATAACGAGCCGCACGAACGCATAACCAATCCGGTTATGCGACAAATCGCTATTGCCAAAAAACGTAAGTACACGGAGAAATATGGATGGCCTACCGATTTTTAGATATAATAATGTTTTTTTTTTAAGTATTATGTAATGTTATTTTAATTATTAATGAAATATTTATGTTTTTATTAAATTGTTTAATTTAATTTATGAAAAAAAAAAAGAAAAAAAGTTGGGAGGTATGAAAAAGGCATGGTTGCCACTAAAAAGAGGTTGAGAGGTATGAAAAAAGTATGAATGAGGTGAAATGAGGTGGAATGATATTATTGGTGGATTTGAGAGGTATGGATGATTTCGGAAGCATGACTGCCACCATACTAATTGACATATTTAAAGTATTTTAGTTCATGTTGTCCATCTAATTAATCCTGTTAATCAGTCCTTTGTAAAGCTTGAGTGATTGCTTATATTCTGATGAGACATTAATGCCCAACTTTATTCAATGTATTCAAAGTTTGACATATTTAAAGTTTGACTATCAATTGGACGAATCCTGTTCTATGAGTTACTTACAACTTAACTTTGAGCATGTTTAAAACACACATGGATTAAAACATAATTACTTTAATAATTAATATCCTTAACATCTACCTCATGATGAGTCCTGATAGAAGCCTATAAGTGTTTATGGACTCTTGTGTTGAATTAAAGTTCAGCAATGAATTAAGCATTAAGTACTTCTATCTATTTATTTCTTTGAGGGTCCAATTTTTTCCTTCATATTTCTTGAATAAATGCCAAATCATTCTAGTCCTGTATCAAGTCTGAATTAATAGTGTTGCTAGTGCAGCCTGATTATATGCAAGAAAATGGGCATACTTTGGTGCATCCATTGCACTATCTATCTATATGTGGTTTCGTTTTCAATCAAAATCTGTTAACTATGGTATCAAAGAGTATGTGAATGAATCCTCCCTTCAGCTTCCACGTGCTCTGCCCATGCCTCACCAACACCACTCTTTTCGCAACCTTCACACCTGGTAATTTAACTGCACCACCAACCTCCCCCCTCACTTTCCAATCATCATCCTCTTTTGACGATGATGAAGTGTTGAGTTCTTTTAGGTTTGAGGTTGACTATGATCGAACTGTGAATGAAGTGACTTTGATTGCTCTGAATGTGTGGAAGAGTAGGTTAAGGTTGTTACGGTGGTTTTGGAGGAGTTGATTGCCGCTGGTGAGAGGGAGTCAGGCGGAAAGCATTGTTGTTTTTGGCGGTTAATAAACGGACATAAAGAATTGTATGGTGACCGACTGACCGCTGCTTCCTTATCATTGTGATGCTTAGAAAGGTACCTATCAAAATTATCAGTATTTTCATAGGTGTGTACGATTTTTTTCATGTACCAAAAAAATAAATAAATAAGAAAGAAGTGCAACTTCATAATAAATATCTAGCAATTATACTTATTGGTAAGTCTAAATGCAAAACAATATAATTTGTTTTAGCTAAGATGGAAATGAATCAAACGGGTCAAAATTGGTCAAAGTTCATTCAAAATGTATAAAACCTTGTAATCATTTTAGTAAAAATATTGATTATTATTATTATTGTAACATATAATCAGAGACGGAGACAGTGGGGGAGCCAGGGGGTGTTCGGCCCCCTCCAACACGCCCAATCGCTTTGCTATTTACCTTATAAAATTTAAGCATATGACGCAACTATAGGCAAATGACCCCCCTAACTTTAGTTAAATTACTTTGTTAGCTTGAGAAAAAAATTTCGGCCCCCCTTATTCCTAATTCCTGGCTCCGTCCCTGCATATAATTGTTCAAAAAAGAGAGAAAGGAAATGTACCCATTGCTGCAGCAACAAGAGCTTGATTAACGGCATTATGAGCAACCACAAGAACCGACCTGCTGTCGTGAACTAAGATCTTCTGCCAGCAGCTACTAGCACGATCCCACAATTCCCTCACTGGATAATGACCATCGATATTAAAATTTGGAGCATCTTTTTGCCACATGCCAAAGGCCTCACCAAACTTTGCTATGCCTTCATGCTTTAGGAGACCCTAAAGTACATAACAGACCTCTATGACACTCGCTTACAGATTAACCATAACTTTGACAAATATAGCATCTTCAAAGAAAGATACTCATGAGAACTTAAACTAACTTGAAAAGAGTATAGATCAATTTCCCTCAAGTCAGAATCAGTAAGGATCTCCTCTTTGCGAGAATCCCATATGACGTCGGCAGTTCTTTTCGATCTTTTCAAGGGACTGCAAGCACATAATGTTAATTTCATAAATGTGCATTAACTTAAAGTGATACATAGTATTATCACCATTTAAGATTGAAAGACATCTGGGCCTTGGGAAATGAGTTTAAGATATCATACATACTCACTTGGAAAGTTAGAAATTTATAGTACTTTAAAGTTTAAATTACCAAATGGGTTCACGTTACCGGGTGTTTGGCATTAAATTTTGAAATCATCCTATTGTTGCACTTTCAAGACACATATACTGAGTCATAGTGTTTGGGTATATTGAAACTAGTTCTAGTTATCTAATCTTTGGGTTTAGATAACGAGTTTAGACTGACGTTTGTCGGGATGACTTATTAAAACTACTTATTGCATTCATGGAAGATACTCATGTATCATGTTATCATTTGTTAGTGAAATATGTAGTGAACATGCAGTTTGAAGTAATTAATATTGAAAAGCGATAAGAAGATAATCCATTTCAATGGGGGTTAAAGGCGGCATTTCTCTAAGAAAACACAGAATAAGCATGTATCTTTACATTGGTTTACCAAACACTATTTTGTGATTATCTTTGTGTTGAAAATGCAATAACAAGATAATCTCCCCAAAATTTAAACCCAAACACCCTACTAATTTCTTTTTGGTAAACATAGTTTCCGACCTTTTGGCGGACTAACCCACGGGTTTGACACTGACTCAAACCCTCTCATTTTTGGAAACGCTAGTGTAGCCACTTCAAAGTTGTTCACACCTAGCAAGCAGAAATTGAACTTCAAACAAAACTGATTCCACTTATTTGATTAAGTGCCATTTTATAATCTATTTTATTCCCAAGCTGATTATCACAACAAAATCCAGTGCCGTAGTTAAGCGAACGGAGGCCCTGTGCAAAATCTTATACAATAACTAAATACGATGGTAAAACTTATATTATACCAACTATGGAAACCAAAATTATAGTGTTTCGATGATCTGTCTTAAGTATTAACAAATATTTACACATAAGGTTATACAACGGTAACAATTTTTGTTAAAAATGAATTTTGAGGCCGAAAATATATAATGGGGTATATTTTTTGAGGCCCTTACAAATTTGAGGCCTGTGGCACACCTTTTTATACGGCTCGTACTAAATCATACCCAAAAACCATTTCCACCAACATGCCGATACACATAATGCCTAATAATTTTAGTCTATCATATATATTCTAATAAAACCAGTAGTTAGACATTTCAGGATTCCACTATAATGCCTAATAATTTTATTAGTCTATCATATATATTCTAATAAAAAGTATGAAACCAAAAAACATATATTTACCTAGAGAAACAAATATCAAAAGAATCATCGATAAGCATTTCAATCACAGGATAATGCCTAACAATTTTATTAGTCTATCATATATTCTGATAAAAAGTATGAAACCAAAAAACATAGTATTACCTAGAGAAGCAAATATCAAAGGAATCATCGATAAGCATCTGCCTCGACGTTTCGGCCTGCGCCTCGCCTTTGTTAGTAAGAATGGAGAAATCAGAACTGCCTTGAATCCTCCCTTCAGCATTCCACGTGCTCTGCCCATGCCTCACCAACACCACTCTTTTCGCAGCTTTCAACGGAGGAAACGACACCGTTCCACCAACTTTGAAACTCAATTTCTGATCATCTTCCACCTCGGATGATGATGATGTGTTGAGTTCTGTGAGGCTTGATGAGGATGATGATCGAATTGTGAAGGAAGTGATTCTGATTGGTTTTAAAGTGTCGAAGAGAGTGTTACGGTTGTGGTGGTTTTGGAGGAGGAGGTGGTTGCCGCCGGCGAGAGGGAGTCCGGCGGAGAGCATGGTTGTTTTTTTTGGCGGTTAAAAAACAGAAATAAGAAATGTACGGTGACCGTTGGTTGGTTCTAATTCTTTTTATCAACACACGTGTACTTTATTATTATTATTATTATTAAAGAAAAAAAAAACACATTTTCCAATATGATTTATGTTGTGAAATAATCCCTGAGGTGTGTTATCTATAAGAAATTTGTCTTCATCGAGTCTAATACCATTTAGACCTTTATACACTTGATCACATCGTCACAAATCAGTATTCTATCCTAAAAATAATAATAATTAAAAAAAAAAAAAAAAAAAAAAAAAAAAAAAAAAGCTAAGTTGAATTTCGTAACAAATGGTTGCTAAATTGGATATTTTGCTTTTTGAGCACTCTCTTATAAATATATGATGTAACATTGACCTGCTTGCCAAATAATCGTTTTGTTTTTTTTTTGTTAAAGTTAATTAGGCCCTTATAATCAAGGATATTTTCAACTTAGTCAATCATGTAAGGACCCATGTTCTATCACTTGAAGTTCTTTCCCACCCTTGCATTACTTTATGACACCTTAAGAAAATAATGCTCCACCGTTTCAATCTCGTTTCGACAATGAGAACAAAGTATAGAGTTAAGACCAATACCAAGGTGATGAAGCCAATAAAACCGGGACTCTTTCTTGTTGTAGACACCAAATAAAGATGCAATACTTTTCTAAGGATTGTCTTGTTCCATTTCGTCTTTTGTAACACATTCGGTTGAGGAAGAATTTTTCATCAATTATTTCTCTAAGATCTTTTACGGTAAAACAACCATCTTGGTCAAGTAACCACGTACAATAATCTGAAATTAAAACATTTGGAAAAAAATGTTATCAAGTTCGTCAATTCTATAAGCTCACCCAACCCCTATCTACAAAGACTTCTCACCCACCTCCAACTCCAAAACCATGTTTCACCATTCCACGACCTCATCTTGCCCATCGAAACACTCTCATTTACTTCCAATTTAAATAATCTATGACACTTTTCCTTAAGCACGACTACATCTCATATCTAGCCAAAATTGAGTATATATATATATATATATATATATATATATATATATATATATATATATATATATATTTTAGAACGGCACCACACTTGAAATCCGACCCCCTGAGTTAAATAATCCAAAAAGGCAGGCCCCGGGACCCAAACTACTAGGAGAGACCTGCGAAGGGAAACCCCTAGAACTCACAACTTCACACTAAAAGGACAATCCGAATTTACTTTGTCACTTGTGAGACTCGAACCCGGGTAAAACCCCTCCCCAAGCTCCAAAAGGAACTGAGGTGGTCAATTGAGCTAAGTCAGTTGGTTAAAAAATTAAGTACTTAAACCATTCCTTTTTTTTTTTTTTTTTTTTTTTTTTTTTTTTTTTTTTAATGAAAGACGGGTAAAAACTAATTCCTAAAGCTTTGATATCACTTCCGCCCATCACTGTCTCACCCCATTTTCGGCTTCCACAACGATTATCACTGCCTACATCCTTCAAACCCCCATCATCACCATATATACTTTTAATGATCCTATCCAAAGTCTATTTACTTAAACTCGAAATCTCCACCACCATTTTCCAAGTAAAGCCTAATTAGAAGCTTTAAGGCAATCAATATTTAGACCTAGGGGTGGAAACGAGCCAGGCCGCTCGTGAAAATCTCGGGATCGGAGTAGCAATTAACAAAAAAAAAAAAAAAAAAAAAAAAAAAAAAAAAAAAAAAAAAAAAAAACAACTAGGGGCATCAAAATGTAACATACTTTCACCTTTTTAATTTTTCCAATGGCAACTTAACCAACATAACATATTTTTTCTTAGCCATGGCCAGGGGTGGAGCCATGTGCAAGGTAGGGAGGGAACTTGCCCCCAACACTTTCTTCAATAGTCCATTTTTTCGTGGGTAAATATTTGTGTTTTTTGAGATTTTAATGGTGTTGTCCTAATCATAAAACTGATTGTGCCCTTTGTAAATCTCAAAGTTCTTGAAAATGAGTTCAAGATAGATGGGGGAAGATGATGCATTGGACTAGGAGAGAGGAAAAGTAAATTAATATTTAAAAACAAAATTAGTGTGGAGTCATGTGTGAGTGGTAGTGGGAGTGGAGTTATTTATTATCTTTTCTACGTTATTTTGTTATGTACTTGTATATGATTTTGTGTTTGTTTCCAATTGTGACAATTTAGTTACTTATAAAACTAGGTAGATATCAAATACATGAGTTAATGTTTCAATTTTTTTGTTATTTACAGTATATGTTGTGATTTTTTAAATGTCTTGTTAATTTGTTATGATGTGAATGTGCAACACTAACTGTGAATTTTCTTACTTGTTATATTATTTCACCACAAATATGCAATGATACTAAAAACTAGAAATTTCGTCTTCAACAATATTTGCTTGTATTGTTTGCTAATTTTATGTTTTTGCTCAAATTAGATTAGCGTTTCTTTTGAATCTGTTTTTTACTTGGATAAATAGTTTGTGTTATGCTTAAAACGAGGATTTTTTTTTTATTTCTATTTATTTATTTATTTATTTTGTTTTCTAACTTGGAATTGTAAGCCGACGAATCTTAAAGCAACTACCCTTTTGGATAGCCCGAAGTCGGCGGATATGAACCTCCGTAGCAACTTATGTTGCAGTTTTTTTTGTTTGTTTTTCTTCTGCATTTTTCCGCAAGATTAGTTTCTTTTAGTATTGTTTCATACTGTATAAGTTGTAGTTTTCTTTGTTTTTACTTTTATTTTAGCATTGGATAAGCCGCTCCTTTACATAATATATGCTGTTATTTTGGTGCAACTATTACGCAACTTAAGTTGGTTTTGCGCAATATGAGCTTTTTTTTTTTTTTTTTTTTTTTTTTTACAACTTACGTGAAAGTATAAATTTTTGTCCCCCATATTGTGATTTTCTGGCTTCGCCACCTGCCATGGCTGTCTGAGTTTGACTATTTCCCACTCTTTTTGACTTTCATATCTTCGAATGACTCTTGGAGTCTTGGGTAAATGAATAATAGTTGACATATGGGTTGGGCCTCGTCCTCTTTTAGTTCTTGTAAGCCCAATAAAATGAGTATTTTCAAATTTCAAATATAAATGACTTCCATGTACTCTGTCTGCAATTGTTGTGATTAGTTTTTGAAATGAGCAGCGTAACATTTTAGCTACTTTTCTACCTTAACATCGATGGGCTTCTGGTGTCTAGTTTAAATCTAATAAAAAAATTTATGTGTAATCTGATTGTAATTTTGCCTTTGTAAACTCCAAGCCAACACTTGTTTTTAACATTCATTGTTAGTTGTTACATACCGACGCTGAAGTGCAAACAGAGTTGTAAAATCATAGACTCTGCAAGCAGATTCATGATAAAACATTGCAACAAATAACATAAACCTTCGCCAAGGCAAGGCAACTCGTTTGCAATTATTGATATGAAACATATAAATGAAGTCTTATGCAAGAATATTAAGTAGAAACTCCATATGGGCAAAATTTTCGAACTTTTACACTTACACTGGCCGAATCTCGAGGCCACCTACAATAAGGCCGGACATAGTTCCTTCATAAGCTATCAATTTCAAATGCATAGGAATATAATCTTTTCGAAGATCAGAAGTTGAGTTGAATTTCCACACAGTAACCTCCATCCATCCATCTTCCCTCTTCTTTGGAACCTAATGATTATCATGTATATTCCATGGGCTTGGGGTTCTAAAATAAAGGATTCCCATCTCTTTGTTTTTCCAGTGAAGTACATCTTTTACTTTCACTGGACAATGCAACCCATGACATTTTTCTGAAAGCTTGAACACAAGGTAGCACATGTAATCTGTATCCGGTAACAGCATTTGACTTTGAATCTTGCATTTGAGGCTAAATACTTGACATGGTAAAAGCTCAATCACCTCTTGGAATCTGCATGTACAATATAATATGGAGTATGTGATTACACCAGTATTATCTAAATATTGAGGCATACATAACATAACCATGGCATGTGGTGCATTTGTATTTTATTATGGACAAGAATTATATTATATTATGAAATTAGGCTTCAAGAGTTAGTTATAACTATTAAAGTTGCTTAATTTATGGGCATAATCCCCATAAGTAGTTAAACAGTTAGATTGATGTTTGTTTGTAAAAACAAACCTGGGATCTTCTGAGGGCTTCAAATGAAAAGGCTTGACACACTTCACTTTAGAAGAGTCATACAAAGCTTCCTTCGCTGAAAGCATAAGATGTTTCTTTTCATTCACTTCATTTAGTGAAAACGCCTGTCATTAAGAGTTTTGGTTACTAAAACCACAAGAAAATATAGAATACTTTAGAACTCATAAAGATCAAATTTGTTAGAAAAGGAAAAGGACCTTTTCACCCTCGTCATCATTTGCAGATATCTTGGAAATTTCTTCACTATCAATTGCCAGTTGTTGCACTTGAACCATGTCTGTGTTTGATTCCAAAATTTGTTGGTCTTCTTCTATTTCCACACTTTCTTCATTGTTCACCTGTTTAAAGTTTGTAAATCCTTTTGTTAACAACTCATTATACAGAACTTTTAAATGTTACCATATCATTTTTGTAATTAATCTTGAATGGGTCGAAACTCAATGCCTTCAACATAAATGCCGTCTCTTTGGCAATAGTCTTGCAAAAAGCTCAGAAGTAAAACCTTAAATTTGGTATCTTTCTTGTGATTTAAAAACCGATACAATTCAATCATCATCCAATCTTCGTCTCTCCGTCTAGCAAAATATGTGTGATAGGTTTCATTCCCCATTCTGTATGTTAGGTTAACATACAAAGATTTACTCGAAGATTTTCTTGGAACACAAAATTTGAAAACCAGGTGAACGCCATAGTTGACACCCGCAGATAAGAATTGAGTTCTTATATTGATGTTGATCTTCAAATTCGAAATAGTATAAATCTTTGCTACTTTTTTGAACCTGCACTTATTGAAGGATATCAGAATGTATATTAGTCTCAGCATGAACCTGCACATCATTGTTACTAGCTGCAACCTACATTTTTCCATACTAAAAACAGATGTAATCATGAAATTTAATTTTATGGTTTGGACTTCAAAATTTTTGCAATGCTCTTTATTGTATAAAAGAAAACCAACATATTTATTTTAACATTTTATTGAATTCCATAAAACTGCATGTTTAGTGATATATATTTTTTAGGGAAACTATCATCTTTTTATTTATTTTTTTTTATTTTTTATATCTAACTTGTCACTTGTTTCTAGGTAAAACAATATATCAATATCTTTTTTTATCGGTTAGTATTTTAAATCTTTAGGATGATAACCTTAACAACATCAATATATTTGAATAAAGTTTTTTTCACAACTTAGATGTTGTAAATTATTGCATGATAACATTGTGCCAGTGCATCTTTATACCATATTGAGTTGTACAATCTCCAACAATGTACAAACTCGATCTGTTACTACAGTTAATACTTATCTTTAAATCAAATAACTTATTTAGTTGTAAGATATCCTACAATGTACATACTCTGTTTTGATAGCATATTGTTAGCTTGAAAAAACCATTTTTTTAAACTATCATGCATAGCCAAGTTCAAAATTTGAGTCAAAATCGGTTGCCAGCTGATTTTAATTAAATACGGTAATTAGTCTAAATTATCCTCAGACACTCGTCTTGCATGTTTGAAATTGAATGTGACATTTTGATGTTATAGTAGAGAGGTAAAATTAATGTTACTATTAACAGGGAGATGTAGATTGAATGAGAGACGAACCTTGATTCGGGAATAGATCGCCACTTGTAAAGCTCACTGTTTTTAACTGAAAATTTTCTTGCAGATATCATCTCAATGTTTTCCCCGTTACTCCCGAGTGAAAAGAACTGTTGTACAAGTCAGACTTCAATCAAGTGTATATAGAGATATGCATGTATGATATTGGACTTGGATCCATTTAAGAACACTTTGTAATGAATAAATAAGTTATCAGATTGAAATAACTAAAAAAAAATGACACAATCCATGAAACATTAATCTTTGTAAAAGCATAGATTACTAGTTTTCATGGAACATATATAGCTGTATTCGTTTTATTAAGCCTCACTAATTAAAATCTAGAGTTGACCATCAAAGTGGCCTTAGGATATAATCATTAAGGTTAATTACAAATAGAAAAGCATGCATGGAATGCAATTAATTATAAAATAAAAATAAGCTAAGAAAACAAGATAGTTACCCAATTGCCTTCATTAAGTAGTACTCCCTTGCACAATAACTCGTACAAACCCTTTTTGCTATACTCTGTGACGTCTATTTCTGACGACTCGAGTATTTCTTCGTAGTCTCTAGGTAGTTTTGGCTCCCAAATTTCATGATCCTCCTGTATAAAGATTAATCATTCAAAACTTATGTGAACAAATATTTTTTTTTTAATGCACGGATATATTCTACTTTGAAAATAAAATAAAAACAACCAACCGAAAAAATGACTTTTTCTAAACGCATCATACAAAATTGATTTTAATTAATTATTTTCAAGAAATGTTTATTTCACCGAAATATAATTTCCATGAAACAAAATGTTTAATATATTCTTTGAGAATTTCTGTCAAGTATTTTGTTTATGTATTGCGTGATAACGATTGATTCACTAGCGACCCCAATTCTTTATAAAATACATATATCAAAATATATATGAAACTAATTTAACTCTGTAAGTTTAAAAACACGTGCCTGGGCTTCCAATGCCTTCTCGAGTCTTTCAATCACGCGCCGACCATCCTTATCTTCGCAGCAATATAAGGCAACTTTAAAAAATTTCTTGCAAGATTTTGCACTAATTTGTACCTTTATACCCTCAAACGCCACCTGATTTATAAAGTCTTCTATAGAGGCACACCAGTCAAACGTATCTTCATAAAAGCTCCACGGTTCCAAATCCTTCGCAAATCTCCCACAAAACATCTCTAATAAAATCCTACTGAACGAATACCAATCTGACTCTTTTTCTACGTAAACCTTCCGCGTTGGGTCCATGAATCCCAATGAGCCATAATCATCACCATCATGTTTCCATTTCTCAGCTTTCCAATCAGTT
Source organism: Artemisia argyi (assembly GCA_030686995.1). Taxonomy (NCBI): domain Eukaryota; kingdom Viridiplantae; phylum Streptophyta; class Magnoliopsida; order Asterales; family Asteraceae; genus Artemisia; species Artemisia argyi. The sequence goes on along the minus strand of CM060687.1, from coordinate 28,093,411 downwards.
GAAGCCAACTCCAAATTAGAAATTTTAGCGTTCGATTCAGCATCAAGTAGAATGCTACCACTTTTTATGTCACTGTGTAGCATATCATGTTTGTGAAGAAAATCTAATCCCGTTGCGACATCAATGCATATTTTGATGCGTTGCATCCAGCTGAGACTAGCATCTTGAACATACTTATTGAGCCTTCTGTTTGGAGCATGCTCGTAACATATTATTCTTTCACCCATTTCATAACAGTAGCCAACAAGAGCAACGATATTTCTGTGCTTAAACTCAAAAAGAACTTTAATCTCCGTCAAAAATCGCTTACGTCCTTCATCAGACTTGTTATCAAACCGCTTTACAACAACAGTGGTGTGTTCATTAGCATTAGCAAGTGGAATTTGTCCTTCGTATTGCTGCCAGTATCTTCCTTCTTCGATGCACTTGTCCTCACTGAAGTTTTGTGTTGCCAATTGGATGTCTTCTAGTGAAATATGGAGTTTGTCTTTGTTCTTTTTCTGCAGATTATGATAATCGACTTAGTAATTCAATATATAAATTGAATAAGATAATATGTATTTCAGTTAATATCCTATGCACCATCGATCCCCAATTCCAGCCAACTCTTTTGGGTAAATTCAAGTATAAGCAAGATACCATATTGAAGTAAAAAAGTAAAACGAAAGAAGATAATATATTTAGGTCGAGCCTGATAACGCAATTATCTATTTGTTTTAACTATGAACCAATAGCCGGCGAGCATATATACTAGTTACACACAAAGTTATGTATCTAGCTTTACTTACTTGAAATTGAATTGCTTTCTCAAGTTCTTTGATGACGACTTCCATAATTGGACGCTTTGCTTGAGTTTCTTCCAAACATTCATATGCAATTTTTATAAACGTATCCAAAGATTCCTGATTGAGCCCTCCATGTAGCATAAACATGCTTTCATCAGCTCCCATTATCTTGGGGTCTACCATCTCCTTTAATGTTCCATCATTGAAGCGTCGACGTGTTACAGATGGAAGCCCCTTCTCGTTGTCGACATGGTAGGTATTATCATAGGCCAGCCTACCACACATGAGTTCAAAAAGTACTACTCCAAAAGAGTAAATATCTGATTTCTTGTTTAACTTGCCTGTACTTGCATATTCAGGATCCAAGTACACTTTAGTCCCAGCAATAGTTGAGGTAACAAGGGTGCGACTTTGTTGATTTGTATTGTTTAACTTGGAAAGCCCAAAATCACCAATCTTTGCCACCCAATTATCGTCCAATAAAATGTTTGCACTTTTTATATCCCTGTGTATTATTGTTGGTTTGTCCTTTGTACTAGTGTGGAGGTAATTTAATCCATGTGCAATATCAAGGCCTATTTGCATGCGTTGAGCCCAAGTTAAATTCATTAGCTTATCATGATCTACCAAATAATCATCAATGCTTCCATTGGAAATATACTCGTAAATGAGTATCATCTCATCACCTTCATCACAAAATCCTAAAAGAGAGACTACATTTTGATGCCTACAATTACTAAGCATCTCAATTTCTCTAAGGAACCCTTGTTCACCTTGCTTGTCTAGTCTGTTTGAGATGCGCTTGATAGCTACTGTGCTTTTTCTTTTAGGCAAATCATCTCTAACCACCCCTTCAGTCGTTGATGAATTGCTTCCATCAAAATGGTGGAGTTCTGCTCTATAAACTGTACCGTATCCGCCACTCCCAATGCAGTGTGTTTCAGAAAAATTGTCAGTGGCTGATATTATATCACTTAGTGAAATTCTCAAGCGGTCCAAGTTTCTTCCCTGAAACATTATGTGTTAAAGCGAAAGGAAAGTGTTACATTCTACAAATGCGAGTAAGAATGAAAATGCAGTTAAACACAGAATATGTCACTCTTAAGACCTTTCTACAATCTTTTCTAGAATGAAAATGCAGTTAACGTAATATTTCGTCTCGTCGATTCTTAGCTTTGATTCGGTGACTTCTAATCTTTTTTTCTTTTATTATCAATTTTTGTTAATGTTATGCTTAGTTTAATTATTATTGTTGCTTTTATTTGTGCTATTAGCGTAGTTATGATATTTTGCGTGTAGTTTATAGATGTTTGTTTAGAAATGAGTCGTTAGGTAGTTAGGACTGCAATTGGAAGTTGTTGATGGTGATATTAGTTGTTAATTTAGGTTAGTTTATTGACTAAATATTATGTTAGCCATTTTTGGTAAAGGGTAGATTTTGTGGATTTAAGCGTCTCTTGACCAAAATTTCGTGAAAGGTCCGCCTGATCGGTTTTGGTGCCTTATTCTTGAAAGAGAACTCTAACTCAAAAATAAGGTGAGTAAGAAGCGCATTAAATTCGCAAGACTAACTTTTACTATAATAACGCTTAATTTAGCTTAGTAAGCCGTTAACGGGGGACATCCAACCTACGATTTACTTAGATGTTTTTATTTAAGTTGACGGGCAAAAGCTGTCGGAAAGAATAAAAATTCTCTAATAGTCAATATCTTAACCTAGATTAGCAACTAAGTGGTTTAATGCGCGCGAATAAGGGTTAAGATTGAAGTACGCAACCGTATGAATAAATTAAAGCTTGTTCGAGTTTTAGTTCACCAATTTTAATCCTAACTATTTACCACCGACTTCTAGGCAAACATTCCCCTTTTAGTATAAGTTTAGTTTTTAGCATTCCTTTAGATAACTTAGTAGTGTTAGTTTAAAAAAAAAAAAAAAAAAAAAAAAAAAAAAAAAAAAAAAAAACTTTGGTCACTACTAAGCATCAAATAAAACTTGATTGACGTATTTTAATTCACCACTCCTTCGAAACAATACTGAGAAATCAATACTTGCTAAGATACTTTTGTATTAAGGTTCGTATAGTCTTTTCATTTCTTTAAATATTTTTGATTGAAAAACGACATCTCTTACCTTTGTTTACTTCTGAAGGACTAAACATACTTTCAACTAAGAAAGTTAAAAATTAGCTTGACTTCAGAAATGAGAACTTGACAAGGATAAAAGGTTCATATATCAACACCCTCATCAAGGCCTTTGGAATTGATCATCAAGTTTCTATTTGCTTGTCAAATTTCTTTTTCTTTCGAACTTCTAACTCTTTAAATACTTCCATTTTAAAGTATATGTTATTCATCTTAGACCATTTTACATTTTTTGGTTTATCATAAAGTGTGAAAAGAAATGATGAAGTGATTGTGAGTCTCGTTTTTAGCAAATCTGAAGGACAATAAATATTTTTTATCTGAAAACGACATCTCTTACCTTTGTTTACTTCTGAAGGACTGAACATACTTTCAACTAAGAAAGTTAAAAATTAGCTTGACTTCATATGTGAGAACTTGACAAGGATAAAAGGTTCATAGATCAACACCCTCATCAAGGCCTTTGGAATTTATCATCAAGTTTCTATTTGCTTGTCAAATTTCTTTTCTTTCGATCTTCCAACTCTTTAAATACTTCCATTTGAAAGTATATGTTATTCATCTTACCATTTTACACTTTTTGGTTTATCATAAAGTGTGAAAAGAAATGATGAAGTGATTGTGAGTCTCGTTTTTAGCAAATCTGAGGAGAAATGAGATGCGAGCGGGTCCTATCTCAGTTTTTCGTTTTGGTTATTACAACTAAATATTTGGGAGTCTGTTGGAACTGATCCATAGATATGAGATTTCCGTGTAAGGAAATATTATGCAGGGTATTGCATTCTTTTAAGGGTTAATTATTTGTAAATGTATTCAAGTTGTCATTATTTCCTATTAAATGGGCAAAACTTGCTAATTATTCTTTCGTGTATTGAGCGAAAGTGATTAACCGTCTCACGTCATCACTTTTACTTAATGGAGTCATTTATTACACACAATAGGATAATTAGCAATTTCTGTTCATTTAATAGGAAAAAAGATAAGAAAGTTACCCAGCATAGTAAAAAGTGACAACACGAATACACTTGCAACCAATTACCATTTTTTTTATTAAGATAAAAGATTGAAAAGTGTAAGAATCATATAAAGATAGGAGGTGCATGTGAGGGGAATTTGCATCGTGCCTCAAAGGTTCATTAATCATTGTGGTAGTTAAGATACAAGTAAAGACGTCATACATTAAAAAAAATAAAAATAAAAATAAAAATATAATAAAAGAAAAAATTGATTAGTAACGGTTAACAAATACTACCTCCGTCCCAAAATAAGTGTCCAGTTTAACTTTTCAGAATCAAACTGGTTAAACTTTGACATTATCTATTTTTGCGGGTGTTTATAACCGTTGATGCAAAATATATGAATGTATTGGGTTTTAAGTCTATTTTTCATTGGTATAATTTTTTATCAAGTATTATATAACATAAAAACAAATATTTAAAGTCAAAGTTGAATCAATTTGACTCTAAAAAGTCAAACTGGACACTTATTTTGAGACGGAAGGAGTACCATTGTTAGAGCATAGGGTATGGTAACCAAATTCTTAGTTAAAGCTTAACCAAATCAAAGTTAAAGCAAAGTTAACATACCGACCCCTTGGTGAAAGGCTCGTTAACGAGCTTGGTGAAGGGCTTAACCTTGCGTTAAGCTTTAAGAAAATTAAAAAAAATAATAATAAAAAAAAAATAAATAACTATACCCCCTCAAATTTTCACTTCTTCCCTCTAAATGAAAGGGTGTTTTTATAAATTGTTATTTAGCTAAAGTTTGGTTATGATAACGAGGGTTTTGGTTAAAGTTTAGGAGCTGATATGGCGCTGACGTGACAGTGGTTAAAGTTTAACCCCAAGTTACCATACCGGAGTTAATTGCAAAAATCGTCCCTCAGGTTTGCTCAAATTGCAGATTTCGTCCCAAATAGTTTAAAATTGCAAAAATCGTCCCTAAATCAAACCTTTTGGCAAATTTTGGTCCCTAGCTTTAACTACCGTTAAGTACATTCCGTTAGAATTTGCACCGTTAGTCCTTTTTCACCGTTATCTCCTAACGAGCTAGAGCACATTGCACCGTTAGTCCTCTGGTTTAACTGTATTTGCATCGTTAGTCCTTTTTTACGTTTTCTTTCATTTTTTTCGTTTTCGTCCATTTTTTTTTACGTTTACTTCCGCTTTTTTACGTTTTTTTACGTTTTCGTCCATTTTTTTACGTTTTCGTCCATTTTTTTACCTTTTCGTCCGTTTTTTTTACGTTTTCTTCCGTTTTTTTTTACGTTTTCTTCCGTTTTTTTACGTTTTCACCCGGTTTTTTACGTTTTCGTCCGTTTTTTTTACCTTTTCGTCCGTTTTTTTTTACGTTTACGCCCGTTTTTTACGTTTTCTTCCGTTTTTTTTACGTTTTCTTCCGTTTTTTTTACGTTTTCACCCGGTGTTTTTACGTTTTCGTCCATTTTTTTACGTTTTCGTCCGTTTTTTTTTACCTTTTTGTCCGTTTTTTTTACGTTTACGCCCATCTTTTTACGTTTTTTTTACGTTTTCACCCGGTTTTTTTTACGTTTTTTTTTACGTTTTCGTCTGTTTTTTTACGTTTTCGTCCGTTTTTTTTACCTTTTTGCCCGTTTTTTTTACGTTTTCTTCCGTTTTTTTTATGTTTTCTTTCGTTTTTTTTACGTTTTCGCCCATTTGGTTGCTGAAACTTCAGTGGAAAGTGACAGTAAAAAGGTTGTTTGGTTACTGATTCTTTTTATGCCGAAAGTTGACTCAAAAGGTTGTTTTGTTGCTAAAATTTCTGTGCAGAAAAGTGACATTTAAAAGGATGTATAGTTGCTGATTTTTTGTGCAGAAAAATAGATTGCTAAAGGGCTGTTTGGGTGCTTAATTCTTGTGCACCAAAGTGAGTTTAACGTGCTGTTTGCTTGCTAATTTTAAGTGTTTTTAAATGCTGTATAATTGCTGATTTTATTTTTTTTTGTGCAGAAAAATGGATTGCTAAAGGGTTGTTTGGTTGCTGAAATCTTGTGCACCAAACTGACTTTAATGAGCTGTTTGCTCACTAATTAAAGTCAGTTTAGCAACATACGAAAATTTTAAAAAATGGGTGTAAACATGAAAAAACATACAAAAACTCAGAAAAAACAGGCGAAAACGTATTAAAAATGGGCGAAAACGTAAAAAAAACGGAAGAAAAACGTAAAAAAACGGGCGTAAACGTAAAAAAACGACGAAAACGTAAAAAAAAAACGGACGAAAACGTAAAAAAAACCGGGTGAAAACGTAAAAAAAACGGAAGAAAACGTAAAAAAAACGGGCGTAAACGTAAAAAAACGGACGAAAAGGTAAAAAAAACGGACGAAAACGTAAAAAACCGTGTGAAAACGTAAAAAAATGGAAGAAAACGTAAAAAAAAACGGAAGAAAACGTAAAAAAAACGGGCGTAAACGTAAAAAAAGGACGAAAAGGTAAAAAAACGGACGAAAACGTAAAAAAAACGTAAAAAACTAGGTGAAAACGTAAAAAAACGGAAGAAAACGTAAAAAACGGGCGTAAACGTAAAAAAAATGGACGAAAAGGTAAAAAACGGACGAAAATGTAAAAAAAACGGACGAAAACGTAAAAAAAAACGTAAAAAACTGGGTGAAAACGTAAAAAAAACGGAAGAAAACGTAAAAAAACGGAAGAAAACGTAAAAAAACGGGCGTAAACATAAAAAACGGACGAAAAGGTAAAAAACGGACGAAAACGTAAAAAAACGTAAAAAACCGGGTGAAAACGTAAAAAAACGGAAGTAAACGTAAAAAAAACGGACGAAAAGGAAAAAAACGGAAGAAAACGTAAAAAAGGACTAACGGTGCAAATACAGTTAACCCAGAGGACTAACGGTGCAATGTGCTCTAGCTATTTAGGAGATAACGGTGAAAAAGGACTAACGGTGCAAATTCTAACGGAATGTACTTAACGGTAGTTAAAGCTAGGGACCAAAATTTGCCAAAAGGTTTGATTTAGAGACGATTTTTGCAATTTTAAACTATTAGGGACGAAATCCGCAATTTGAGCAAACCTTAGGGACGATTTTTGCAATTAACTCTACCATACCGTATGCTCTTAGGCCACAACTTAAATGAAGATACAAGTTGTTAAGCAAATGGCATTTTGCTTTAAAAATATCATACATAAAAAAACTGTTTGACTAGCCAACCTCTTAATTGATAGCATTTCCAATAGAGTTATTTCTGAAAATGGTACAAAAAGTTATCCTTTTTCTCAAAAAGGTACAAAACTAACATGTTTTCCCAATTTGGTCATGTGCGAACGTGCGACTCCACTAAATGTGTGACACGTATCCACATTTTTATTATTAAAGTACATTGATAGGTGGAGGTTTTTCTAAATACTCTTTTTCTATTCTTACAAAATTACTTATTTACTCTTATCTCTACCAGAGACAATTAAATATGCGACTGTGCTACCCATAGTGTTGTTTTGAAAATACAACAGATCTGGTGGTTGTGTTGGAATCAGGTGGTTTGGTGGTGGTGTCGGAAGTATCAAGTGGTGGTGATGACGACGGATTTAGAGGCGGTGGTGGTGGGTGGTGAATGAGGAAGAAGATGAGTGAGATAAAAAAGGTATTTATTTAATATTTAAGAGGGTAGATTTGTCATTTAAGACAAAAATCAAAGTTAAAACCCCACCCATCACTGTACTTTTATTATTAAAAAAGTAGACACGTGTCGCAAATTCAGTGGAGTCGCACATTTGCACGTTCGCACATGACCAAATTGGAAAAACATGTTAGTTTTGTACCTTTTTGTACCATTTCAGAAATAACTCTTTACAATAATTATTCTAGTAATGTAATTATACGAAATAATAGTGTAAAGGCAGAGAATTTCACAAAAGAAGAAAACATATGCATATGTAAAATTGAAAAGAAAAATGAGTATTCACTCAAAAATTTAAAAATTAATATCGGCCTTGGCAACGCATTACCCACTAATATTATTAACTATTATTTACCACGAAATGAATTAATTCGAAATGAAATAAATTACCTTCAATCGGTCGGATAGTGGAGCTTGAACTGCTGATGTTGTTGAATGTTCCTTTAATCACAATAACCACAATCAAGTTAATTGGCTTATAACTCATTAGTTACGACACAAATGAACGATGCGAAAAATCCAAGCAATTAATGATGGTCTTACCGGGCTTTCATGTTTTTGTTGAAAATCTAACGCTCTCTCCAGTTTTTTAACAACCACAATCATATCTGGACGCTGAGTTGGCAACTCCTGCAAGCAATAATATGTTGTTTCTGAGAAGTTTTTTAACGACTTCGGATCCATTTGTTGTCGTAGAACGGGATCGATTATATCACCGACTATTTTCCGTTCATAGTGCGAACGGGCAAATCGAGCAAAACTCCAATTATCTTCGTCTGATATTGGAATAGACGCTACCCTCCCAAGCAAGACTTCAAACAAAACAACTCCGAAGGAGTAGACGTCTGACTTATGCGATAAAGCCTTTTACATAAGCTGGATCCCTATATTGTGACGTGCCATCATAATTACTAGGATGGTGAACACCGTGTTTTTTAACCACCATGTCAGCTCTAAGACCATGTAAGGTGGGTTCCCAGTTTTGATTTAGCAAAATCCTGGAGCTCTTGATGTTACCATGTATGATGCTATTACCATAATCATCTAACTCATTATGAATGTAACGCAATACACGCGCCACATCAACACATATATTCAATCTTTGCATCCAAGTGAGGGTCGAGCCACTTAGATGTTTGTCCAGACTTTCATTCACCTCATACTTGTATATCAGGTATCCCTTACTCAGTACTTTCATTCTTGTATCACCATCTAATTCATCGAAATCATCATCGTCATCGGCCAGCTCCTCCGAAGCAACCTTAAATAGAGTTGCGATATTTTTATGTATGTGAGCGAGTGAGATCATCGCCTCGTTGAACGAAACGTCTGGGTTAGTATATCTCCGTACAACAATAGGGATGGACTGTCCTGATTGATCGAGTTGACCTTTGTAAAGAACAACAGAAGGAGTTTGTTTCATGAGATTCTCTTCAGAGAAGTTGTTGGTGGCTATTCTTAACTCTGACATTGCTAGTATTGGGTCATCAATCATTTCGAATGCCATTTTTGGGGTTGATGAAATTAAACAAGGTTGAGTTGAAGGAAGGAGACTGAAAATATGGAAATGAATGTGATGGAAGAGGATAATGAAAGGCACAGTAGCAAAAAATATTGAGGATAATTAACAAGATTGAATAGAATAAAGGAAGGAAGTAAGGAATTGAGGACTGAAAATATCGAAATAATTGTGAAGAGAGTGGCAGAAATGTTTAATGATACTTACACTAAATATAGATGGAGAAAGGGAAAGGATATACTACGTATATTAGGGGTGACCAGTAACCGTACCGCAATCCGCAAACCGCATAAAAACCGCAAAATTCGCACCACAAAAACTGATTCACAACAAAAACCGACGGTGCGATTCTTGAAATTAGAAAAACCGCATTTTGCGGTGCGGGTTGGGTTTTCACCAAAAAACCGCATCAAAATAACCGCACCGCACCACTCCGTCATATTCAAATATATATATTTTTTATTTTTTAGAATAACACACTAATATTTATAATTTTTTATGACAAAATGATTTTGTTTACACGTTTATAATAAATTATTTTAAACATATTTAATTATTAATTATTATCTGAGTTTTTAAGTAATATAACTTTATTTTTCTTTCAATTTATCATCAAAGTTTATAAAAGTCTTCATCTCATTCGACTTTTACTATTGTATAAATTTATAATTTCATACTAACACTCTTTCAACACATCATGTAACCTTATGATATATTTATTTTATAATAAATATATACCAAAAATTATAATTTGGAGAAAAAAAACAAGAAAAAATCTTTGAACCAAAAACCCGCAAAACCAACCCACAAAACCGCATAAACCGCAAAAACCAAAACCGCAAAACCGCGCGGATGTGGATTTTCATTTTTTAAAAACCGCAACTGCGGATGCGGGTTGGTTTTTATCAAAAACCGCACCAACCCAAACCATGCTCACCCCTAACGTATATTGTAAGGGGGTTCAAAAGGGTTGGGAGAGGTTCAAATGGAGGTTCTTTATCTTTTTGGAAGGGTTCAAATGGAGTACTTTAGGAGGCCAAAATGAGTTTTAAAGAACACGTACCCCGTAACTCACAAAGAACTGAAGAAGTATAAATAATTACAGTAAATACCACGTTTTCAAGACAAAAAATCAAACTTTTTGGTATCCTTTTGAACGAATAGTAGGGAAATGTTTTAGTGACATGCGAATATTTTGTAAAGTGTATATTTAGTTTAGATTTTTGTTTTCTTTTTATTTTACCATTTGATCATGTTTAATTTGGCAAGTACATATCTGGTTTCAAAACATCTCTTGTGACAAAGATAATTGAAGGTTTTTATTTTGTAAAAAACGTACAACAACATCGTGCGTTGAACTAATTGCAATTTATTTTCTCGTATTGTGACATTTTATTTATTTATTTAATAAGAATCAGTGACTTTTGATAAAAAGTCACACCATTTCATAATTGGTCATAACTTTTGGTACAAACTACGAAGTAACCTACTTTTAATAATATTTGAACGAGACTTAACAACGACAGTTTTTATGTTACTATTCACAACAGTCTCACCTGTTGAATGGTTGCGACGTCTTAGTGATGAATTTTCTGTCACAAACTTTTTCATTCATCGATCAAGTTAATAAATTTATACAAGCATGCATTCTGCACCTCCTAACTTGTATTAGAACTTAACTTGAAAATACTTTGGTATGAGGTAATTTTAGTTACACAAAATACTCAATGACACTAAATTCACTAACGAATAGCGAACCAAATATGCTTGAAATCTAATTTCGTATGAATTTATCATCAAATAATCAGTATAAAAATTGATGTCGTGTTGAAAGAATTGTTTACGACTTTTTTGATCAATCTGAATCTCATGTATTTAAAGCTTTAAATAATCTTGTAACTGACACACAAAAGAAATGTCTACACCCATTTTGGTCGTATAACATCCACTTCCATAATTTGCTCCGCAAACCTCTTCATTTACAAAGGGGTTGCTTATGATTATATGAAAAAGAAAAGTCAGAGGAGATATAAGGACATGTGAACATGTTGTTTCATAACCAATTCTTAATAGACTAAAAATTGGTGAAGTTGCAAATAAATAATTGAGTAAATTACATGGATGGTCCCTATGGTTTTGTCCAAAATAACAACTTTCGTCCCTCAAAATTTAAAGTTGCACTGGTAGTCCCTAAGTTGGTAAACAAATAACACCACCTGTCTTTCAGTTTAACTGGTGTTAAGTAGTTCCGTTATAATTTACACGTTAGCCCCTTTGGTTAAATATCGTTGCATCGTTTATCCTTAATAATAACGGATATTTATAATTTAAAGTTTACATACATTTTTATCCGTTTTTACACGTTTTTGTCCGTTTTCATACTTTTTTATTCGTTTTCGTCCGTGTTTATAACTTTTTGACCGTTTTTATACATTTTCGTTCGTTTTACTTACGTTTTCATCTATTTTTGTACGTTTTCGCCCGTTTTTCTTACATTTTTACACGTTTTATCCATTTTCGTCTGTTTTTATATGTTTTCGTACACTTTCTTCCGTTTTTAAACGTGTTCGGCCGTTTTTCTTAAGTTGTCATACGTTTTTATCAATTTTATACATTTTCGTACTTTTTCTTCCTTTTTCTTAAGTTGTCATACGTTCTTATCCGTTTTTATACGTTTTTATCCGTTTTCATCCATTTTCATACATTTTTTTTTACCATTTTATACGTTTTTGTCCTTTTCTTTTACGTTTTCTTCCGTTTTTCTTAAGTTGTTATACGTTTTTATCCGTTTTCGTCCGTTTTTATACGTCTTTGACCATTTTTATACGGTTTCGTCCGCTTTTCTTACACTTTTATCCATATTCATACGTTTCCAAACATTTTTATACATTTTTGCCCGTTTTCTTACATTTTCCTTCGCTTTCTTACATTTTCATATATTTTTGTACGTTTTTAACCGTTTTCGTCCGTTTTTATACGTCTTTGACCGTTTTTATACGTTTTCGTCCGCTTTTCTTACACTTTTATCCATATCATACGTTTCCATACATTTTTATACATTTTTGCCCGTTTTCTTACATTTTCGTTCGCTTTCTTACATTTTCATATATTTTTGTACGTTTTCATACGTTTTTATCTGGGATGAAAATGTCTAAAATTGATAAAAACATAAGAAGACCAATAAAACGGACGAAAACGTATAAAAACGGATGAAGACATATAAAAACAGATAAAAACGTAAAAATAATATATGAAAACGTATATAAACGGACAAAAACATATAAAAACAGACCAAAACATATAAAAACAGCCGAAACGGATAAAACGTATGAAAATGTAAGAAAACTGGTGAAAATATATAAAAATGGATGAAAACATAAGAAAAACGGATAAAACGTATGAAAATGTAAGAAAACGGGTGAACACATATAAAAACAGATGAAAACGTAAGAAAAACGGATAAAACATATGAGAATGTAAGAAAATGGGCGAAAACGTTTAAAAACGGATGAAAACGTAAGAAAACGGACGAAAACGTATAAAACGGTCAAAACGTATAAAAACGAAAGAAAACGTAAGAAAACATATAAAAACAGACTGAAACGTATAAAAACGGATGATAACTTAAGAAAAACGGACAAAAACATATAAAAACGGTTAAAAAAGAATGAAAATGGATGAATACATGTAAAGACGGACAAAACGGAAAAAACGTAAGAAAAACGGACGAAAACGGGTAAAACGTATAAAAACGTAAGAAAAACGGACGAAAATGTATACAAACAGTCAAAAACTTATAAAAACAGACGAAAACGGATAAAAACGTATAAAAACGGATGAGAACGTATAAAAGCGGATAAAAACATACGGAAACTTTAAATTATAAACACCCGTTATTATTAAAGATAAACGATGCAACGATATTTAACCAAATGGGCTAACGTGTAAATTATAACGGAACTACTTAACAACAGTTAAGCTAAAGGACCGGTGGTGTTATTTGTTTACCAACATAAGGACTACCAGTGTAACTTTAAACTTTGAGGAACGAAAGTTGTTATTTTGGACAAACCACATGGACCATCCATGTAATTTACTCTAAATAATTCAACTGATTACCCATCAGGCCATCACATACCTACTTAGATGCTAATAATATGTTTTCATATCATTTCGTAGACTTTTTATCTGTTGAGCAGTCAAGAAAATTGTAAATTTTAATAATTTTTTTAGAAAGGCTGTAAATTTTAATAATGAACTAAGGCGGGTGACAGTGGTAACCCATATTGCATCATTTTTCCGGCTGTTATTTTAGCTTTTTCTCTCCTCAACCCATATTCACCTCACTTTTCACAGTGGTGACCCCAATCACTAATTTGAAATTTTGTGTGAGTTTTGTGTGCTCAATATCGGTCGATAATTCAACCCATATTGCAAATTTGAAGCCGGTGACCCATATTGCAACAAAGCCCAGTGTCACTAGCCTAAGATTATGATAACTCTAAGCATTTCATGACCCATACACATTATATTATACAATATAACAATTATCAAGATTCTTATGAACAGTAATGCTCCCTCCCCCCTTCTGTACCAAACTACTGTAGCCACCAGGATTATAATATTTACCCCCTCCCTTCCAGAACTCTCTCTCACTTTCTTCAACCCATGAAACACAGACAAACACACGCATTATTCAACCCACAAAACATATACATACACACACATACCCACAAATGGTCGATCCTCTCTATTTTCTTAATTATTGTTAATCGAAAAAGCAAAGAAAATAAACCCACAAACGATCGGCTCTGTTGATTTTTAGGGTTTGGTTAAAGATTTAATTGCAGTTAATCAAGAGGCGGGTTATTTATTTATTTAATTTACTTATAAAAAGTTTGTGCTTTATGATGTTTTTTCTATTTGTTGTGTGGTGTATTTGTTAAGGGTTAAAGTATTTCTAGATTATTGAATTAGATCATTTTTTTTCTCCATAATTTGGATTTCCTCTTCATCGGATAATTGCTTAGGTGTGGAATTGTTAATTTTTTCGTTGGATTTGCTGATTTTCAGTTATATGCTTGTTGTTTGTAGTCTTAGGGTTTACAGGTTTACCATTTTTTGTTTTAGGCCTTCTAAAGTTCATGATTTAATTGACATAGTTCTTTTATATTTATTCTCCTTTCAAAACTAGGGTTTCATTAATTTGGGGGTTTCCTTGATTCGTTTTGCAGGTTGCCTCGATGACGATGTTTGCAGCTCACCTTTCTCAGGTGTTTATTTTATCAAGTTTTATTATTTTCAAACTAAGGTTTAGTCATAACTTGCAGGTTTCGTTTAACCTTTCTTACCATTGGGTAATCCTTTTGCAGGTTAGTTTGCTGATGTTGTTCGCAACTGAAAGTGTGTTGACATTTACTGCAGGCAGGTAACCCTTTACTTTTGCCTGTTAACTTTGTTTGTTAGGTGTAATTTTAGGTTTTAGGATTCACACTAAAAGATGGTTATAATTTTAGGTTAATTTTTATATTGTAGTTTGCAATACCTGAGGATTTGTTTCACATTTTTTTGGGGTGAATGTAGGTATTTATAATAAGTCAATGGTGTTGGAAATCCTGCTTCTCGAGTAACACCGGTTTGAATTGCTTCTTCTCACTTGGTCGTCGGATCAGTTAAAACCCCTTTAGGTTTGCCTCTCGCTTTATTATTTCATTATTCTTAGTTAGAATGTCAGTCTAAGAGGTAGATGATATAAATATTCATGTGGCAAAACGGCCAAATGAGGAGGGTAAAGGGTAATTCTTTGTGCGGGCTAAAACGTGAGGTTGATTTAACCCGAAACACTTTTTGGTCAACCTTTTTATGTGCCCTTATAAATTAGTGTGTTTCATATAGTTATTACGCTACCTAAAGAATGACTTATTGAACTAACATATCTGAAAAATTATTTTCCAAAAGAGATTTTGACCGATTCTTTTACCTGTTTGACGCATTCCAGATACGCAAGCTCATATTTTGAATACGTATATCATTCTGCCACTACTACAATTTGAATGCATTGAGCTAAATAGCTGACGTGTATACGACAATCTAGATCGCCGTTAATTGATTGGCATTGCCATTTGAAGGTGCACCTGTACTGATAAAATAGTTATGGGGAAATACTATATATCATGTCATTGCATAAATGAGGTGTATTTAGATTAGGATAATGCATCAGTAAGATGTGTTCGTATCGAGTTACTACACAATCAACAGAATTGAGATGTGTTTCTTTATTATGGTGTATTTAGATTAGGATAATACTTACACCCATATGCCATTTCAAGTAAGCTTTATTCCTTTTGTGATATCTCTATAAGACAAAATATGAAGGGATCTGTGGGTAGATGTCAGTAAACAAAGCAGATATGGGTCACCACACATTTGAAGCTTCACAAAATAACAATAAATAAAAAAGCTTGATATAAGGCACATATATATAATCAGTATATGGAACGAACTTGAAGTATCTCAATGTTTTATTAATTAGAATTAAGAAGTGATCCATTGTGTGCAGGTTTAATGAAGAGGCTCGATTTGAAAAGAAAATGCTTCCACAATATGATGATCCTATTGTAAATGAGGTAAATTTTTAACTTGATTCATAAGTCCTGTGACATGTTTTTACTTTATCTTAGCTATATATATACTTTTTTTTTAGGGTGTGATCCTCGATGAAAGAGGACTTTTTTGTGGTGAAGCTGAGGAAAAATTGGAGGATATAACTTTTGCTCTCTTTTTTTTGGTCAATTTATTACTTCCACAAAAGGAGAAATAAGGGGGTGTTTGGATTTGGGCTCCATTAGTAATTAAAGAATCAATACACCAATAACCGTATAAGTTTTACTTTTTAGAAGAAATATTTTACACCAATGGCCGTAAACAAAAAATTAGAAACCATCAACACGTTCACTTGCTGCTCCAATCTGTAAGTTATTTACATGACTACTCTTATATTTCTAGATTTGAGCCCCAATTTTTCCTAAATTATATGATTTTGACGTACCAACAGCTACAGGATTTATTAGAGACAATATCTTTCATGCTAATTGTCTCAGGTTCTTGGATTTGCTTAAAACCAACAACGAATCCGTTTATTGTTTTTGACTACTTCCTTAGTAGTCTGTGTCACTTTGTCTTTGAACATGATGACAATTGAGTTATGTTTTATGCAGATCTAATCCTAATAGGTATCATAACGTTGATGATGGCAGTGACATGGAGGCTGGTCATGCAGGAGGAAAAACAGAGGTAATAATTTCATGATTCATTAAATATATGTATCGTTACATGATTTAGATCATGGGCACTTTTTTAAAAGTGTTTCCTTTCCAACACTAAAAGTAAATCCCTTCTATGATAGAAAAGGCTTACGGGAACAGAGATACATGCTAATGAGAACCAATGTATTCCAGCAATAATAATGGAATTACGGGTTCATTAAAAAGGTAAACTTGATGTAATATATTTTTTATCACTTGCGACAAGAACTAAATTAGAAATCATTATTTCGAGATTACTATACCATCAAAAGCATCAAGCTTAGTACAAATTGTTTTTAACATCTGCTAATAATTTGTGTACTTGCAGTTTTTTGTAGGTGTCCATGCAGTAATGTCTGAAGATGTGGATGAACCTTCGGAAACTAGAAAATATGGAATCACTGCTTTGTTCTCCTATGTTATAATGCCATCTTCATCACATCAAAGTATTTTTCTTATGAGTTTTCACGGGTTTGGAAGCTGAAATAGGTCAGTTTAGGGGCTGAAATGGGTGTGGCATTTGATGCTGAAGTGGTCGCTAAAATGGGTGCGTATGGGGTGCTGAAATGGGGGCTTAAGTGGGTGTGTCTAGGGACTGAAATGCATGGGTTTTGATGATGAACTGCAGCTCAAATGGGTGTAAAATTGGAGACTAAAGTGGCGTGCTCAAATAGGTGCATTTGACAGCTGAAATAAGTGAGTTTGGAACTGAAATGGTCATGTTTCGCGACTAGAATGGGGGCTATAATGGGTCAGTTTTGAAGCTGTAATAGACGTAGGATTCGGGACTGAATGGGCGGCTAAAATGGGTCAGATTCAAAGACTTATGAAATAGTCGAGCGTACCTAAACAGTCGCAATCCACGGGTCACGAGTATGTAGTCATGCTAGGATATCTCTTCGTAAGCTGTGCACAGGTGAGTCTACAAATATTAATGTTCATGCAACATGTACATGTGTTCCTTTTGATTGTAACGTCAACTACTAAGAAGTCAAGTGATTGCACTTTGAAACTTTAATTTTCAAAAAAGGAAATGCAATCCTGTAACCTACAATGGGTCTATCTTTCTGAATTCTTAAATGATCATGAAACTAATAGGTAAGAGTGTAACACAATAGTTGGTTAGTAGATGTCATCAATAGCAGGTAATAATAAAATGCTCAGCGTCATAGTGTTGCTTCGTATGACAAAATCATTAGCACAACTTTGATAGCTCAACTTGCAATCTCTTATTGGTCAGCGCCTTTGGTGGAAATGGAATTGGAAAGGTGCAATACCATACACTGCTTATAGTCAAAATAAAAACATATTGGTTCTTCTTTTCATTATAAAACTTATCTATTATTCGTTGTATTGCTATTGGGAATTGTTATCATAGCAGCTGTGTTTGTTCGGCTAAAAGTTACGTACTTCTATTGGGAATTGTTATCATAGCAGCCGTGTTTGTTCGGCTAAAAGTTACGTGCTTATGTAGCTAGGCAGAATATTAGTATTCCATTTGTCTTTAGTTGGGTAAAGGTTACGTCATTATATTTTGGGAAGGTAACATGCAGGTATGGTTATTAGATTGTGTTTAGACACAGAAGAGGGTTATTTGAGCAGTTCGATATCATGCATTTGTGCCGGAAAGTTAGTTACTTTTTTTTGTATATGTAATTAGGTATAGTATTAAAAATTGATAAATGCCTAACTGCGTAAGGGATCTGTAAAATGTAGCAACTAAGGGGGGTTGATTGTTTAGAATAGAACTTTATATTAAGGGGTATTTGGGACTGTTTATTTTAAAGTGACCCAACAGTAACATGGAAGACCCAAACACATAGAGAATGACTTTTAACTACACAAACAAACTGATCTATGTTTCTTCATTTTTGTCGCTTGTACGGATTCCTTTATTGAATGTAAAACCTCGCAAAAATTCGTATAATTAACTTCGGTTAATTAAATAAATAATCTCTGTCATTATTATAATCACCATTTTTACGGGGAAAAATTTAAAGTTTTCTTTGTATATTAAAATGGTCACAATTACGATATTGCAAAATTCGTCAAACGAGAAAATAAGTTCTCGACACATTTAACGAAATATTAACAACTTATTAACCTTAACTAATCCTAATTAATAAAACTAATTAAAAACCAATCGGGCCTTGTTTTTAATTAACCCAACCGACCCAAAATTTCCAAACCCAAATTCATTACAAATAATTAATATAAATCGACTAATCATGCTTCAAAACGCCTCGCGTATTCTTAATTCGTACACACGACACCTATATATTTTTGCACATTCTCATTAACCTCCTAGCCAACTATTAGTGTGTCAAATCTCACGTGCATACGTTGAGTTTTGATATGTTTTTACGAGGCAAAGTGTTTAGCCATAAATCAATCCAAACGATTTGTAATTAATCCAATTCTTATCCGTTTTGATTCCCGTTTGTTTCTAAATGATCCTAATAATATTTCTAAGTTGATTTCATGTTCAAATATCATCCATGATCATCTAAAATCGAGTAGTACAAGGTTTAAGCAAATCGTGTATGTATATATTGGTTGTCGACATCTATTGTGAATCACCAAGACACATCCTATGTTTCATGCACTCACATCCCATATTATATTCATATAATTGTCCTAAGAAGCCAAGTATCCCTGACATGCATAGTCCTTGTGTCTCTTTGGGTGAATTTAGAACCATTCGATTCATTCCAATTTGATACATATATACGTCCCATGCATGCACTAGCTTCTTATCATTCTCAAACACTTTCACATAGTTATTACCTCCTAAAAACTACTCCTACAAGACCTAAAGTCGATTGTAATCTAGTTTGGACGCAAGGAAGGGATATCGGGTTTGAATAATAAGTATAACGTTTGGGTTATACTTGGAAACGTGATATTCTTGTGTTCCATTCTATCACACTCGACCTCTCTATCACATCTAAGGTGTTTGTAAGTCATTTACATCCTTTCTCAATTCATATTACACGTTAAATCTATGTCATGCACTATATTTACTTTGTTTTGAACGTATATCATTTATATATATATATATATATATATATATATATATATATATATATATATATATATATATATATATATATATATATATATATATATATATATATATATATATATATATATATATATATATATATATTACGTACGTATATAATTTTAGCAACACAAAAGTGACTAGCCTCTATCTTGGAAGGCCTAGGAGTCATGTAGCACACGTATCTCACGTTAGTTTCACGTTTCACGCATCAAACAAAACCATTTTTGAAACGTATTACATCGTATAAAAATCTTATAAATACTTAGTAAATATTTCAAGTTTTTCAAATTATAAAATCGATTCATACATGCTACAAACCATACGTATAACTTTTAATTTCACGTAACGAGCATACTATATTTTTCTACGTACTAATAGACCACCTAGAAAACTATGAATTTCATATACACGACTTGTAAAAATATTCACGTTTAGACACCATACTCGATCCATTTTGAATCGACTTAAACCAGTTTTCATATCCAAAATTATGTATAAAAACTTAATTTTGTCGATTGGGCTTAACCAAGGCCCAACAAGAATTTAAGAACCGTAAACCCACTGGGCCCATAAAATATATTTTTGGAATCACAAAAGAAGCCCAAAGCCAAGCCCAAAATAGTTTTCATGCCCTCGCCTCTAAATTTTTAAATGGGCTTATGTATTGTTTCGTTAAGGCCCATAAGCTAGAAAATTAAGCTTTGCATAAAATAAGCTGTTGAAATAAGCTTGAAATTAATAAAAGAGCTACGGAAATTTTTATAAAATTTTTATAATCATTTTTGTAAAATTGGACTAAAAATGTAACGCGACGACACCTTGAGGGACTAAAAGTGTAAATATTGAAAAGAAAGGACTAAAACTGTAAAAACAGAATGTTTAGGATAAAAATTGATAATATATGATGTTACAAGCTTAGATTGTAATTTTGGACAAGTAGTGGACAATAAATGTAAATTATATACGAAAAGGACTAACGGTGTGACGCTAACGCCGTTAGTATAAAAAGTGTAAAAATTGGAAAAGGACAAGGACTACACATAATCTATTTGACATTCTTATTTTATTTTCTATTTTACGGCAACCATCACGTCATATGCATTTTGTTACGTTTTATATATATATATTACTTATTTTTACGTTAATATATAACGATATCTAAAAACTTAATATTATTATTTACGATTAAAAAGGTAAAACTACGATGAATATTTTAAATAAAGTATTTTATCATATCATGCATGACATAATAATTACACTGCACATCATCTATTCGTCATAACGGATAATAATTATTCGTTATTCGTTCGTATTTACCAAATAGTATTTGGTTATATTCTCTGATAAATTTATTTATCAGGTTCGTATCAAAGACGTTTCCATAATCGTTCCCATAAATCTCATCCTACTTTATTTTTAATCATTTCTAAATCAATCCAGGTGAGTCATAGCCCCATTTCTAATAATTGTTTTTAACTCATTGGGGGAGATACATGCTTACATATACTTTGATAACTTGATAAGTATATGAAATAAAATTTCATGATTCAAATCAATTTCCTAATTGATATTAAAATAATATAATTTGTGATTTAAAATGTTATATATATAATACATGACAAAATACCAGTGTTGCAAAAATCGCCCAACTCGGCCGATTAATCGGCGATTAATCGCTACTCGGCCATAGAACTTGGTGAGTTTTACAAGGTAATCGGCTGATTAATCGGCTATTACAAGGTAATCGGCTGATTAATCGGTTAAAAATCGCTACTCGGCCATGGACCGCCTCAGTACCGATTCACGATTTTTGCAACATTGCAAAATACTTAATTGAAATACTGATACTCGTATGATATTGTTTTCCATTCAATTATTGTGATATGTGATATATATATTTTGCTGACGAATTACTTGACTGAAATACTGATACTCATATGAAAATGTTTTCAATTCGATTATTGTGGTATATGATATACATGTGTTACTGGCGAAATATTTAAACTGAATTTCTAATACTCAAACGATACTGTTTTCAAATTGATTACTGTGATACGATACTTGATTACATGATGTTATGCTAAATGATCCCATTATTCCTTGATATTGCCTAAGTTAGCTTATCGCCATATAGTCCCTCAATCATGAGCCATTAACCACATGTAAAGTGGGTGCGAATATAGTGAACAGCTTCGAAACCTGTTAAGGATTGACCCCCTGTCTCACTAATACTTGACGGAATGCCAATTGCAATTGGTTAGTCGTATTAGTCGTGATACACTATATTCGTAGACAAATAGGAATTGGCAAATCACCTATTAATAGAGGGCAAAATCTGTCATTGATTTGATAGAACACCCCCTTCTGGTTAAGCTTGTGTGTCATGAGGCTTGGTGCAATATCTATAAAGGAAAAATGTATGTTTTCAACATATATTTAGATACAGCTGTATAAGAATTTGACCATACGTGAATTGTATATCTGATTAAATTAGCATCATGAGTTTCCAGCTCATGTTAGGATTATTGATTCTTTATTTGAATGTGATTGAATACTTATATGATTTATTTGTGAATATACTCGATACTTGTTTCATTACTGTTTGTATTTTGTCAATACCAAATATTCCTGAAATCTAACAAAATAAAGGGTTTTTCCTAAAACTCTATGAACTCACCAACCTTTGTGTTGACACTTTTAAGCATGTGTATCTCAGGTAATTTAACGGAGCAGGGCAGGGCAAGACACGGAGTGGGCATTTATTACTCTGATAAATTAAAATGGTGTAAAAATTTGTCATTTTTACAAGCCTTTATATCTTTTCATAAGATTTTAAATCAAATGGTTCATCTTTTATCAAAATTATTATTTGAATGACAAATAACTTTCAAAACGTTTCTTTTAAACCATTTTATGTGGTTAAAACTTCGATCCTCACCGTAACACCCAAATTACTTTTCCGCTGCGACAAACTTAAATTTGGGGGTGTTACATTGAAGGTATGTGATTGTTTATTATTACAATGGTATCCATTTTTTCTGTTTTCTCTCTTTTCTGAGTTATTATAGTGTACCTTTGATTTGTTCTATGCAGACTATGAGAACAGATTGGAGGAAGAGGGATATAACTATAAGATATAGACATCGCTACTGAACAACCTGTCCAAGTGATTAGCTGTTGTGTGTAGATTCTGTTACATCTTGGGCTTTCGTCATCTTGCAACACTCCTCTGAAAGTAATACACTTTTTTGATAACTTGCATTTTACTGAGTTTGTGTACTTCTTTTGGCTGACATATAAACATTTAAGAGATAACACTGACGCTAATTCAAGATTACATAACACTAAGTCACCCGATATCCAACTTTAAATTTAATAATGCTCACAATCACCTGAAATTTACTAATTTGAGTAAATCATTTTGTAGATATGGAAATCGGCAAGAAAAGGAATTATTATCGTTCCTTGAAGAGCACGGGCTCCCTTTTGGCAACCGTATTGGTAACTTTCTAACTTCATTTTTTTGGTCAAATTTAAGTTTCCGGTGTAAATTTTCCAACCTAATGCTTAAGTCGATGTTGGTTTGCCGTTTGGTGCTATTCACATGGGTTATTGGTTATTTGAGTTGGTTATTATGCTTTATTGAAGTCTAAATATGTTTTTTAGGGTGAAATTACACGAAAAAAACTGATGAATTCACTTTATACCAAAGTGTGGTCTTAAACTTAAATTTGAAGGGGAGTTTTTGGAGTTGCTACAATTGCATTTTTTATGGGGTGTTTGGGTACGGTATTATGGCTTTTGTGGGTATTTTTAGTGGGTGTTCACAGCTTCAAAACACCCATTAAAAACAATATAATGGGTGCTCAGGGCGAATGGCTTTAGCTACTCCATTGATCAAGGTCATTAAGACGTATTTTGTCGGTATATTTTTAACTTTTTATGGTTGCTCTTGGTAGTTTGTGCCATTGATTATTCCTTTTGCTCGCGTCTACAGACTCAAGTTCAGATAAAGTTTCCTGAACCAACAACGCTTGCCGTGGAAATTTTGAAGACAGTATGAGGAGAAAAAAAAAGCTGGATGATGCAGCCTTCTGTTCGGCTGACGATGTTGCCTTCTTTTCTATAGTCTACCCTTTTTGTATGAGTAGAGTAGTAGCACACTACAGGTTGCCATATTCCATGTTTTGTAAAATATTTGTACTCCAGTCACACAAATATGTGTCAAGACATATGTTAAACAATGACTGTTAGAGTGACTTGCAATACTCAGTAACATAAAACATTTTAAATCATTTCTATGCTTCTTTAGCCTTCGGACTGAATTTCATAGTGTCGCAGTTGTTTTGCTAAGTTGGCGATTTGGATTAGCAGCTTATTTAGCAGAATATTGGCTTTATTTGATTTTAAGTGAAAAAAAAATTACAAGTTCAGTTTTTACACCCTTATTAGCTTAGTATGCTCTGTTGTTATGCCAATATAAGTTACGTATACAAACATCCCGCGGCAACGCACGGGCTAAAAACCTCGTACTGAAAAGCTAAAAGGAAGCTGGAGGTTGCAACAATCGCTCCACAAGTATATAAAATGAGAATTGGAAAGTTATACTTTTTCCATTTTAAAATAAATATTCACTTCATAAATGGATAAAATTTCACTGATTATATTCTCTACAAATCAAATAACATCTTCATTTACCAAACATTTTTTTATTGGTTAAAATGCAAAATGAATATTTATTTTGAGATAACCTAAATAGAAACATGAACATATATTTTAAGACGGGGAAGTACCTTATAAGTCCGCATACTAGTCTAAATAAACTTGAAGTGGCATTCTTAGCTTAAAGTGAAATCCTTGATTTTGACATGGATATTCTTTCTTTGGGTCCCAATCAGATGCAGAAAAACTTTTAAAAACTAAATTCATGGTGTTCAAATGAAATCCCTGATTTTAACACTCTTAGGTTTAAGTTTTTATATTGGGTTTTAGTTTTTACAATTTAATACTACGTATTTATAGGACTGTTTGGGATAGTGGTTTTGTTTTTTAGTTTTTTTAGGCTGTTTGGGTTAGTGGTATTTTGTATGTTTCGCCCAAGTCTTTTGTTGGCTTTTGCTTGTTTCGGGTTCCTTCTCTTTAAGCGTCTTGTTTGGAGAGGAGGAATGCCGTTTCTTTGTATTGTTTTTTGCGTTTTCAATATAATTGCTGCCTTTCTAAAAAAAAATGTATAATAAATTCGACAAATTAGATCCACTAGATATATATAAACATAACTAAAGTATTATAAATTCGACAATATGTATTATTAGAAATTTAATAACAAATGGCATGAATCATACTGGCTTGGACAACTATGTACTTCTTACATCCAAAGCGCATATGCATTGCGTTGGAGATAACTAAAACTTGACTTTTACATTATTATTAATTTATTTTTTATTTTTTAAATGCCGATTCAAAAGGAAAACAAGATTAGTAATGTTAATGTGCAATCCAATGAAGCAAGTACATGTTGTAGTGTTATAACAAATTATTATAAGTATACTTTGATTAGTTGATCATCGAAGACCTTGTTTTTTAATCAAATATTTGTATGTAAGATGCATCTAAAGTCGTCAGGGCACATGTCATCCATTAAGTGTTTAATAAATAAAATTAAAATTAATTGATTAATCGGTCGTGGTTTAGAGAGGCACTTACCATTTGATGAATTCAACTAAAAGGGCGACTTCTTTTCATACTGTCACAGGCGGTTGCTTGCAAATTCTTCAGGTATTGACTATTTATTACAAATTTGATACAACATTAACAATAGATTGTTAACACATAGTGTAACAAAATAACCAGCTTGATTACCCAAACATACTTCACATAAATACAAATATTCCCCAGATAAACCAATGTTATATACAACCGTCTTTTCTTTTTTTCCGTAACTCGGTCGTTGGGACGATTGGCTTCTTAAAAAACCCACCAAATACTGAAATACGCCTCACACGGGGTGTTTGTTATAAGTAAGACGTGTCTAAAGGGGTCTTCCCCCTTATTACCCCAGCCTAATATTTTAAAGGGAAAAAAATCTAAAATAAACAAAACACCATTCTTTTAATAAACCACTAGACAAATTAATCTCGTGAATACTAAGAAAAGAAAAGAAAAAACGTCCCTTTCTACATTACTTCCTTCAAAAAGGCATCTTGAACTATTGGTATTAAATAATCTACAACACGAAATGAAGAGATCAGACAATCATTAGAAAATTAGAGGTAAGATGATAAACTAATTATTGGTGAGCCTAAATTCGTTATTTATTTTTTGTCAAATTGTCAACAAGGTTTCTCTAACGTCGCCATGCGATCAGGGGCGGTGCTGAGAACGTCAAAAAAAAATTAGGCCCGGCACTTAAAAAAAAGTGCCCCTATATTATAATATTCATAAACCATAATAATCAAGTACGAAAAGCCAAAAATACGAACAAAAATCATTCTTACAACAAAAGTATTACTTCTACAATAGAAGCAAGTGGGTTTGGCCTATTACATATAATGGGTATAAAAAATTTTAGTGCCTCTTAGTGGGTTGGGCCCGGCTCGGTTGCTGATGATGCGCCAGCCCAAAACCGCCCCTGCATGCGACACTTTTGATATCATCAAAGAGAATAGAATCAAGACCGGAAGGAGGCGTCTTTGCCCTGTTGGTAAACAAGTAAGCACCTCTAGAGGAGGTTGCGGGTTCGAATACACGTAACACATTGTTTTTCTATGTGTTATTTATTTACGTCCTGTATAGCTATATCAATATCGAATGGGAAGTGATATGTACACATACACTTTTACTTTGCACACATAATTTTGTTTGTCCCTACACATCAATTTGCTTGTCTTCACACATAAATTTATGTGTACAAAGTAAAAGTGTATGTGTACATATCATCTCTCATATCGAATACATGATTTTTGTAAATCTAAATTTTTTCTTTAAGTACATCATTCGGTTGATGATGTTGGTGAGTTGTGCATATAATGAAAGGAAAGTGAGTGTGTGGTTGTTAGGTAGCTAAGCTTGTTTTTTTTTTTTTTTTTTGTTTTTTTTTTTTTTGAAACAGCTTAATAAAATAAAAGAGCTAGCGAGAAGCTAGAAAACAAATTACAAGATATTAATTGGGGTTTTAAGCCAATCAATCCAATTACCTACAAGTTTCTTACTACGATTAGACACCCAAAGAAATGAAAACTCCTTAATAGAGTCGACAATTCTATCATTTCTAAACTTATTTGTACCAAAAACCATTGCATTTCTAAAACGCCATAAAACCCAAATTGTGGTGAGGATCACTACTTCAATACGCTTCTTCCGTTTTGCTATCATGTTAGATGATTCAAGCCAAGCAAAAATGTCCATAATGGAATGCATACCAAGATGTGGAATCTGTAGCCAAACTTCAATTGCATTCCAAGTTCGGGCAACCACTTCATAAGAGGAGAAAATATGGTTGATATTTTCCGTTTCCAACGAACATATCGGACACAAGATACATGGGATGTCTATACCTCTATTCAGCAAGTTTAACCTCGTGGGGATTTGATCTAACAGAACCTGCCATACCAGAATATTTACTTTCCTTGGGACAAGTTTATTCCAACGAGTTGAAGCCGGAGATGATGGAAGGACAGCTTTATCGATCCAACATCTAGTTGATTTAACCGAAAACAACCCTTGGGGATCAAGGCTCCACCACCAACGATCTCTATCTTCCGAGCAAGAAAAGTTCACAAGTAAAGATGTCAATTCCGATAATTGTGACTGCTCGATACCACCTCTCACTATTCTTTGCCAGCTCCAAAACCAACCCGTAGCAGACCATCGATCAGAAATGTTTGCATCTTTGCAAGTTTCTAATGCATAAAGGCGAGGAAACCGAGTCGCTAAAGACTGATTTTCAATCCAAACATCATCCCAAAAACGGGTATTTGAGCCGTTACCCACTCGTTTTTTAAGGAATGTAGATGGACTTACCTGTTTTGAGATTAAACGAGAGACAACAGCTAAGATGGAATTACCTGTTTATTGAACATCATTAAACGCAATCGTTTTGTTAAAACCATAACACCCACTCCCATCTATCTCCAAAATTGAAAGATACCGATACATTTTCTTTGATCCAATCAGCTGTTTGTCTTGGTTATTTTTTCTTTTAATTAACATCCAACTTCACAATCCAATTCCATAATCGTGTGTTTCAAGTTGAACACTTCACTGCAAGTTCTTTGAATTTATTTGTTTTCATCTTATTTCCAGGTTTTTTCGTATCTCACAGCTAGAACCTATGGTGCAAGTTGAACGTTATGTATTAAAACTTATTAACAATAAAAAGAAACACCCCCTAAGCCTACATTGTCCTTCGGAGTTTATAGATGCACGAATATTCAGAATAGATCATCTATTCAAAAGCTAAAACCTCAACCAAACATTATTTTTTTCATGAATTCCTAAACCAAATCCTAACCCATAAAGCAAACACACCCTAAATATCAATTGATGTCAACACTTACAGTGTGTTCTCAAGAAAAAAATAAATAGAAAATGAAAGTAAAGTACAATAAGAGGGAGTAAAGAAATGTAAAGGAAGTGAACTTATCTTTCACCCTAAAAGTGGGGTGAAAGTTTTAAATGCAAAATCCACCCACTTTCCTTCATTTACTTTCACTTTCACTACTTAAAAAAACTTGAGAACATGAGCTTTTTTACATTTCATCACTTTCGTTTCCTTTCATATTTTTTTACTCAACTTGAGAAAATAGTGTTAGGGACCGGTTGGTTGGGGTGATAGAATCAAATATAAGAATCTTTTTTGAAAACAAGAGTTTGATTCATCTAAGTAATCAAATAAGGGAGTTTTGTGTGTTAGAAAAGTCATAAAAACGATACTAGGGAGGAGATGTTGGTTTCTTCTCTCTCATCATTAATTATCTTCTCCATCAATTTATTTATTTATTTATTTATCTTTTTCACGTGTTTTGCTATCAATTTTTTGCAAATAGGCCCTTAGGACACTGGCAGTCATGATTTCGAAATCGTCCATACCTCCGAAATCCACCAATAATATCATTCCACATCATTTCACCTAATTCATACTTTTTTCATACCTCCCAACCCATTTTTAGTGGTAACCATGCCTTTTTCATACCTCCCAACAATATCTACTTGCATTTAATGCAACTGTCTTATTTTGTGTTTGAAACGAGAATGCTTCGGAGGCAATATTTGCCGCTGAGACCTTGCCGTTGATGATGCCGGTGGGGTGGCGGCGGTGTTCACCGCCGGCATCACCTTGCCGTTGGGTGATGCCGCCCCCACTGCCACCCTTCTTAGTCTCTTGCCATAAAATAATAATAATAATAATAATAATAATAATAATAATAATAATAATAATAATAATAATAATAATAATAATAAATCAATATACAATTAAACATTACTAGAGTTCAATATTTAGATACGACACCAAATCAAATCAACAATCTTTTATATAATAAAGGAATTACAGCATTTCGGAATTTTTTTAACAAAACAATCTTAGTGGAAAAAAAATTGGGCCAATAAGAAGCTTGATTTTGACACATAGGCGAAATCGAGCAATATGATTGACCAATAAAAAGTTAAAATTGAATTGATTTCGGTCAAACTTTAATAAATTTTTTGGAGAATTTGATTGACTAAAAAAACACATAAAAATATAGGTGTCAAATTTATGAAAATAAAAACTTAAAAAAAAAGATGAGGTAATTAATAAAACATTAGTGATTGAATTTTAAATATATTATATAAAGTTAAGTGCAAAATTATAAACCTTCATATTTTTTTTTTGATAACTTTAGATAATCTTACACTTTATACCCTCTACTTTTTATAATATGAACTTTGTTTACAATTACATGAATATTAGTATTACTTTGAGACTTCCATCTATTAAACTTACAAAATTTTATAAATGTACAAATTAATTTTAATATACGTTAAATAACTTTAAAATAAATATTAGTTTTAAACTTTCATCTATTAAAATATCTTTTTTCTATGTATGTTAAATATAAATAAGAACTCATGTTATCCTATTTAAAAGTTTAATCTATACGTACACGTGTTTGAATATTAAAACAGTTAAATTATTATTAACGGTAATAAAAATATCAAATGGTAAGTACGAGTTACTATGATATGAAAATAAATATACGCGATTGTACTTATAACGACTCATGTAATTATTATTTAAAGTTTGTATACGGATATCCGAAAAAACATTTTTAGAAAACTTTACGGAGTATATTTTAACTTCATCAACGCTCATTATGTGCTACTAAACTCGCACATTTTGTACAACATGATATCAATAGTTAAAGTTAAACAACAACATCAACCTCAACATTAACATCTATGTCAGCTAAACAAAGTTAAATATTTCATCCAATAAAAATTTTACAAAATATTAATTGATATTAATATATAATGAAAAATTCATGCATACTTATTAGTTGTACTTATATCACAATTTTCACGGTTATTATATGTCCATATAGTAAGCAAAATTTTTAAAATAAATTTGATTTATGTGTAAACCAATGTGATCAAAGAACCTTTTACCTAATAATATTATAAGGAGACACGCTCAAGAATCCAATACAAGGTCGATGTCATGGTTATATTAACAATTTCTGATAACTATTTTTCGTACTTTCGCACATGTTGATGCTCTAACTTTTTAAAATATACATAAGATTTTCTGTTTTTAAACGATAATACTTTATAATTAAATTTTTCTGAAAAACCCCGTGCGTGCACGGGTATTATAACTAGTTTAGATTAGGTTGTTTACAACCATTGATGATTGCCGTGAATCAAATCAACAATTTAGATGATCAAAAAGTATAGAACTTATACTAAAGAATATAGTAGCTATGAAGCTGCCCCAAGAGTCCATTAAGGGAATCGATGCGAGTTATAATCTTTGATAATAACCTAGGAGGCTAGGATCCGACCCCGTGTATGGTAAGCATCTTCCAATATAGTAGAGTGTTTGTTATGTTTTTAACAACACAATTGTGTTTAGTGGGGTTCTATATCTAAGTTTGGCTACGTAATAGGCACATACTCACTTTTTCCTTGTTAGGTTAAAGTGAAATCCTTGATTTTGACATGGATCTTTTTCTTTGGGTCTTAAGTAGATGCAGAAAACCGAAGTTTATAAACTGATTTCATGGCGTTCAAATGAAATCCCTGATTTCGACATTCTTAGGTTTAAGTGTTTCTATTGGATTTTAGTTTTTACAATTTAATTATTTATATCATGCAAAATGACTTCTCTAACTAAATGTATATCAAATTCGACAAACTGGATCTACTGGAAATAAACATAACTAAAGTATAATAAATTGGACAGATTGTATTGTTAGAATTTTAATAACACATGGTGTGAATCATACTGGTTTGGTCAACTATTAACTTGTTACATCCAAAGCGGATATGCATTACGTTGCACATGACTACAACTTACATTTGCATTTTTAAAATCAAAGTCTACGACGAATATTAAATTTTAAGATGCTACCCATTGAGAAGGAACACAAGATTAAAAATATTCATGTGCGAGGGATCCAATGTGGCAAACACATCTTGTCACGTTATAACAAACTATTATAACTTTGTAAGTATGCTTTAATTGGTCGATCATCGAAGACGTTATTTTTATAATCAAATGTTTATCACGATGTCATGTAAGATGCATCCAAACTCGTCAGGGCACATGTCATCATTTAAGTATTCGATAAATAAAGTTAGAATAAATTGGTAGTTGAGAGAGTCACTTACCGTTGATGAATAGGATTAACAGGGCAACTTCTTTTAATCGTACGTGCCAAAACGGTTGTTTGCAAATTCTGCAGGTATATTCACCATCAAAATTTGATACAACCTTTACAAAGATTGCTAGCACTCAAAAGCTAGACACACAACTACGCAAGTCAAATATGCTCCCGGAAGTTACGTGTTGGATACCAACTTTCTTTCCGGCTTGTTTGGTTAACATGATCGAACAAGTCATATGTTCAATGTTGGTGATGATATAACATAGAAAGCAACAATATACCAACTTTCTTATATACGAACCAATGTGCAGAAAGCCAATTGAACCGACTTTGAACGACAGTCTTCCCCCAATTAGACAATGATGTTTTCAATTTGCTCGTTGTTGGTTATTTCGATCCAAGTCATGTTGTGAATCACTACTGTCACCAATAAGGGAGTCGGCAATGTCAAAGACGTAGCAAATGAGCTAGCTAGGGCGATGGCTAATTTCTTTTGTTTTACAATTCTTTTTAGGTATCATAGAATTTTGATAACGACGATCATGGATACGATGGTTAATTGGCGCAAAAGAGTTTCTCATTTATGAGACTTTATGGTGTTGTTATAAGAAAAAAAATCATAATTAAATATTTTGTTAAATATATTTAAGAATACATATTTTGTTAAATACTTTCTAGAAATGCTATGGTCAAACAAAAAACTCATATTTGATTGGTAAAAAAATAGTTAGTAGGATTTTTTTTTAAACTGCTTGCAACTTGAAAGCAGGCTAATAAATTGGGACTGAAAAAGTACTTGCACTCAAATTTTGCTATTTCTTCAAAAATTCAAGAAGGTTATATTTTGTTTTTCTATGTTTGAAAGATAACAAACAAGAACTCAACATTGAAAACCAGCTTTTACTAATAAAAAGGGCAATTTTTCATGCACTATATCATTTGTCTCACAGTATACCTCACTAATGTCCTACAATACTTAAACTAACATTTTGATTGCATCATACCACTCCACCAAAGGCCTTGGGTGTCATTCACAACGATAATAGGTCATCATAAGAAAGCATGTCCAGTTTTTGGATCGGTTTTGGAATTCCAAGCGGTTTAAAATAGGCGTAGAGTTGGATATGAATACACGATTTTAACATCATCTGTTACTATGGTCTTACTCCGTATAATTATGGTTTTCTAAAATAGGAGTAGAGTTGGATTCGAATACATGATTTTAACTTCATGTGTTACTTTGGTCTTACTCCATATTATTATGGATTTTTTTTAACTCCTTTGACTTCAATATACCAAATTTATAAGATTTCCATGTTCATGGAACAAAACAACGTTACATGAAATTGATTGATCAATCAAGGTGCAACAAAATGTCTAGAAAAAGATACCAGATTGGTCATAGTTCAGAGAGGCACTTACCATCGATAAAATCAACCACATTGGCAACTACTTCACCTAGTGCCACAACGGTTGCTTGCAAGTTTTCAGCAAATTCTTCAGGAATTGACTTTTCGCCATCAACAAAATTTGAGACTGCCTTTATAAATACTGCTGGCACTCTCATAAGGCTAGACACGTAGGCCAAAGCGGCTCCCTGAAACTCGAAAAGTGTTATTTCGAACATTCAACAGCTGTGGCAAATCTGACCCATTTACTTATGGGTTTCTTTATCTTAAACCGGTGAAGTAATAAGAATAGCTAAAGGGGGCAGGGTCAGATGGGTAGAAAGGTTTGTGTCTCACCAAAAGCCTACTTTTAATTAATGTCCTAACTATTCTCTCAGACTTCAATTATTATTTGCGGGTCAACCCGAACAGCCCCGTTTTGACCCATTACCAACCCAACCAACCAGACCATGGCACGTTTATGTTTTGATGCTAGATAACAATGAATGTTGCTGTATATATATATAACCATATATTTTCATCTCAAGATCGAACATTACATGTTTAAAAGTCTATTATATACTGTACTCAACATGAATATCTGATTGCAGGAAAAAGGTAACTGAAACAAATAAACTAGAAAGTGTCATAATGAATGGATGTACCTCCATATCAACAACAGTTGCATCATTGGCCAATATGCATATTTCATCCTGTGGCGACATATCTAAAGAATCTCCAGTAGACAGTTTGCATACCTGTTATATTATACATTATTACATCCTTTTGTCATGTTAACATATTGTGGGTTTTTATAGCAGTTTAACAAACAATTTTCGCAAGACTAGTTAAAATATGTAATTTACAGTCAAAAAATTTCATAATTATAATTATAATAATAAGATATATAAAAACGCACACACATAAAAAAAAAAAAAAAAAAAAAAAAAAAAAAAAAAAAAAGTGTAAAGAAATAATTACCGGCAAAAATGAGGAGAGTAGAAATGGGGAGCTTCTTGTTATCATCTCCGCTAGCCATTGCAGTCACTCAGTTTGACTAATTTTGATTTTCGAGTGAATGGACTTGGGCTACGTATATAAATGATAAATGGGTTGGGCCGAGTTTCACTGTTTCAGTCTCGTTCCAAATACTATAATTAAGCATTTAAGCTCAACTTGCTTATGAGCTAAAAAAATATTAACCTTTAGAGGCTCGATAAAAAAAGCTAATCAGTGTTTTATTTTATTTTATTTTTTTATTATTTTTTTTGCAAAGGTGAATTATATTAATTTTCAAAAATTTTACATCATGAAGAAGATAAGATAATCTGATTTTGGACATGCCCAAAACAGAATACAACATTACATTCTATGAGACTACTATCTACCCCGATATCAGACCTTAAGTCTGGTAGAACTATTCTCTGATGTAGTCAATACAGAGCAAAAACAGAGTACTTCATACTAGTTACTGACAAACTTATCATTTACACCATCAATTCACCATAATAGCACCCACCATCTAACTACATTTCCACCTTACCCTTCTGCCATGATCACTCAACCACCATCAACAGTAATCATAGTAGAATGGGTTAGTGGCTTCACTAGGCACCCATTACCCTTCCCCTCAAGGGCTATGCCAAACAGCCTACATTTCCATCTCTAAAATGGCTTCAACTGTTTGGGAACGCATTCCTTGAGTGAAGACCAACCATTACCTCCTGTAATGGAAATTTTATTTATTTTATTATTATTATTATTATTATTATTATTATTTTATTTTTTTTATATATAAACATCACTTTATTGAAAAACCAATAAGATTTTACAAGAAATTAGTGGGGAGCCGAGAGACTAACTGAGCCCCACAGTTAATGGCATCCTCGTAAGATTTTCCATGACTAAATAGTGAAAATATAAAACCTTTTTAAATCCAAATTTGGTGATATGGCAGTTTTGTATTGAGCCACGTACGTGGAATCGTGGATCCATGAAGTCTTCATAAAATCTTACTTGAATTGCAAAAAGAGAGATATAAAAGGAATCTGGATTGTACCAACCTTTAAATTTATGGAAACATAATATGTTTAGATGAAGTAAAAAATCCATGATAAAACATTGCAAAAGAGAATATAAACCTTCACAACTTAACTCGTTTGCAATTATTGAGATGCAGACACAACTAAAGTCATATAAAGTAGAGACTCAATATGCTTATAACATGCACTCTTACATTGGCCGAATATCGAGGCCGCCTATAGTTAGGCCGGACATAGTTCCTTCATAAGCTATTAACTTCAAATGCATAGGAATATAACTATTTCGAAGCTCCTCAAAAAGTTTTATCAATCCATCATCCCAATCTCGAAGAAGCTCAGAAGTTGAGCTGAATTCCCACACAACAACCTCCATCCATCCATCTTCCCTCTTCTTTGGAACCCGATGATTATCATGTATATTCCATGGGCTTGGGGTTCTAAAATAAAGGATTCTCATCTCTTTGTTTTTCCAGTGAAGTACATCTTTTACTTTCACTGGACAATGCAACCCATGACATTTTTCTGAAAGCTTGAACACAAGGTAGCACATGTAATCTTTATCCGGTAACAACATTTGACTTTGAATCTTGCATTTGAGGCTAAATACTTGACGTGGTAAAAGCTCAATCACCTCTTGAAATCTACAAGTATAATATATTATGGAGTATTAGGGGTGGCAATTTCTGACCCGACACGAAACCCGACCTGAAACTGACACGAAAATTAACAGGTTTATGTTGAGCTAAATAGATTGTGGGTCAGGTTTGGGTCGACATATCTAACCCGTTTATTAACCATGTCAGGTTCGGGTTGGGAATAAAATAAACGGGTCGACCCGCCAACCCGTTTAAGTTTTTTTCTTAATTAAAAATTATTTTTATTTAATTATACGGGTAAATGGGTCGACCCACTAACCCGTTTAACTCATTTAACTCGTGTAATGTGCTAACTTTTATATATAAAACGGCTCGAAACCTGTTTAACATATTTAACCCATGTAACCTATTTAACTTGTCAACCTAAGTATATATACGGGTTAAATGGGTCAGGTTCGGGTTACGTGTAAACAGGTTAGGGTTGACATAGCTGACCTGATGATTTAAATGGGTCAGGTTGAGGTTGGGGTTTCTGACCCGCCAACCTGCCAACCCGAACCGACCCGAATTTGCCACCCCTATGGAGTATGTGATTACATTTCTTTAGCATCTATATTCTCTTTTTATAACTTAGGAATGAGTTTGAAAGGTGACACATGTATGATCTAGCTATTGAGGCATTGGGGACATAACCATGGCATGTGGTGCATTAGTATTTTTTTATGACAAGACAATATATTATGAAATTAGGCTTCAAGCTAAAGTTGCTTAATTTATGGGCATAAACCCCGTGAGTAGTTAAATAGTTAGATTGAAGTTTGTTTGTAAGAACAAACCTGGGCTCTTTTGAGGGCTTCAAATGGAAAAGCTTGACACACTTCATTTTAGAAGAGTCATACAAAACTTCCTTTGCTGAAAGCATAAGATGTTTCTTTTCATTCACTTCATTTAGTGACAACGCCTGTCATCAAATGGTCGGGAGTTTTGGTTACTAAAACCACAAGGAAATATAGAATACATTAGAACTCATAAAGATCAAATTTGTTAGAAAAGAAAAAGACCTTTTCACCCTCGTCATCATTTGCAGATCTCTTGGAAATTTCTTCGCTATCAGTCGCCAGTTGTTGCACTTGAACCATGTCTGTGTTTGATTCCAAAATTTGTTGGACTTCTTCTATTTTCACACTATCTTCATTTTTCACCTGTTTAAAATTTCTAAATCCTTGTCAATAATTCATTATACATAACTTTAAAATGTTATCATAGCATTTTTGTAATATTAAAAGCTAAAGAAACTAGAACGGGAATTATCAAACTTGCATTGTGAATGGGTCGAAACTCAATGCCTTCAACATAGATGCCATCTCTTGGGCAATAGTCTTGCAAAAAGCTCATAAGTAGAACCTTAAATTTGGTATCTTTCTTGTGATTTAAAAATCGATACAGTTCAATCATCATCCAATTTTCATCTCTTTGTCTAGCAAAATATGCGTGATAGGTTTCATTCCCCATTCTGTATGTTAGATTAACATACAAAGATTTACTCGAAGATTTTCTTGGACCACAAAATTTGAAAACCAGATGAACGCCATAGTTGACACCCGCAGATAAGAATTGAGTTCTTGTTTTGATGTTGATCTTCAAATTCGAAATAGTATAAATCTTTGCTACTTTTGTGAACCTGCACTTTTTAAAGGATATATATTAAAATGGATATGTAGTCTCAGAGTGAAACAGCCTACACCTCTGTTAGTTTCTGCAATGTGCGAGTTTTATGCTCGAAACAGATGCAATTGTTATTTAATTTAGACCTTAAATTAGTAATACTATTGATTGTATTAATAGACCCCCAACATTATGCC
This sequence comes from Artemisia argyi, assembly GCA_030686995.1. Classification (NCBI taxonomy): domain Eukaryota; kingdom Viridiplantae; phylum Streptophyta; class Magnoliopsida; order Asterales; family Asteraceae; genus Artemisia; species Artemisia argyi. The sequence continues at coordinate 28,056,188 of CM060687.1, read as the reverse complement.
AGTGGCATCTTGATTATGATATCTAGCATATTGATTTGTTCAAGCTCCTATATGTACATGCTTCGTTAATATAGTTAAAATTAATCTTTAACCCAAATTACTGTGTTTTGATACATATTGATAGTAGTGCATAACAAACAGACTTTTTCTAAGTTATCAAGCATTCCCCCAATTTCAAAATTTAAATTAAAAAATGGTTGCCAGCTAACTTTAACGATAAGCTATCTTAAAAAACTAGCTAATTGCCTTTCAAAATAAAAATGTTAATATTATAGGTATGTGAAACATGGGAAGGGATCCAGTAAGAAGAAAAACTAAAATAAGAAGAATAAGAAGTATTTCTAGCCACACATTTCAAATAGGATGGAGAATTTTAATGGGAGATGCATCTGTTTTTGTAGGTGCATCTGAAATGAGTGGTTGTGATTTCTTCTTATTATTCTTATTTTATTTTTTCTTCTTATTTGATCCTAACTCTGTGAAACATACAAAACTATGTAAATTGATAAAGAGACGAATCTTGAATCCTGAGTTGATCCCCACTTGTGTAACCCACTGTTTTTAAATGAAAAATTTATTGCCGATATCAGCTCACTTTTTTCCCCGTTACTTCCGAGTGAGAAGAACTGTTGTACAAATTAGACTTGATCAATTTCTTTAAAGTGTATATTGCTAAATGCATTTGTGATGCCAGACTTTATTTGTTTAAGAACAATTTGTAAACAGTACGAGTAAATAAATTACTAGTTTATAATAGGATTGAGATCTTTTAAAGTTTAATTTGAACATGATAAGTGACGTTGATGTTTTGTTAGAAGAGAAAAAAATGAGAACCCTTTAATATGTCTTTTTTATATTAATTAAATTCAAAATCCACTCAAAATAACTTTTTAAGATGACCTATCATATATTTAAGTAGATGACCTATCATATATGTTCAAATTGAACATTAGATAAATGAGAAAAGATACAATTCATTAAATGCTAATCTGTGTTAAAGCATAGCTAATTAGCATACATGCATGGTACATAGCTGTACGTATTTGGTTTTACAAGGGTTAAATCCGTTTTCTAATTATCAACTCAAAATCTAGAGTTGATACTAGCCGTAGTTAATTGCAGATTTTATTACAAGAAAATGTTTATCACACATAATGTTATTTACAAAGAGCTAAACATGCATGAAATGTACACAAAATTAAAGTAAGCCATGAGAACAAGACAGTTACCGTATTCCCATTTTTAAGTAGGACACCCTTGCACAATAACTCGTACAAATGCTTTTTGCTATACATTTTGACCTCTATTTCTTCATCGTCTTCTTCGTCTCTAGGTTCCCAAATTTCATGATCCTTCTGTATATGTAATATATATTAGTTAAACAGCTAAAAAAACTATAGATAAATTTATTTTCATTGTATTTGAATACACACATAAAAGTATTATACTTTAAAAAAATCTTGTCTTTTATGGAATGATATCTTTTCTTTTCTATCAAAAAAATAAAATAAAAAAATAGAATAGATTACAAATTTTTTGAAAAATACATCTCTAAAACTGATTTTACTTATCTTATTTCAAGAAATCTTACTTCATCAAATATAAATTCCAATAATTAAAATGCTTAATGTATTTTTTTTTTTAAATATTTTCTATCAAGTAGCCTGTTTATGTATTGCATGATAACATTTTCTAGTTCACTAGCAATTCCAATTCTTTATCAAATACATAATCAGAGTTTAGATACAAATGCACAAAAAGGAAATCCATAAGCCGTTAAACCTCTTTATGCTATACAAATCTAACCTCGATTTTTGATGATTCGAGTATTTCTTTGTAGTCTCTGGGTAGTTTTGGTTCCCAAATTTCGTGATCCTCCTATAAAAAATTAAACAATTAAAAATTTATATCAATAAACCTATATGTCTTAAATGCATGGAAATATCATTACAAGAAACAACCTCTTTAGTGAGTAACCAACCAAAAATTGGCCTTTTAAAAACGAATCTCTCAAAATTGATGCATGAATTATAGATCGTTTCAAAGTTCAAAACAAATTATCGTTTCAAGAAGTGCTTGTTTCACCTAAATATACTTTCCATGAAATAAAAGGTTTAATATATTATTTAAGAATTTCTATCATGTATTTTGTTTATCTATGACGTGATAACATTTTATTTACCAGCAATTCAAATTCTTTATCAAATACATATGAGTTTAAAAACACGTGCCTGGGCTTCTAATGCCTTCTCGAGTCTTTCAATCACGAGCCGACCACAGTGGCGGAGCCAGGAAATCTTGTTATGGGGGGCAAATTTTTATATACTGTATTTTTTTAACATAAAACTATGATAAGTAAAAAAGATCATTGTAAAGTGCACATGTTGTATAAAAAAGATGTAGCAAAACTGGAAATAAAGAAAATGTTTTAATTGTATTACTAAAATATTATTTTATTCTCTTTTACTTTAATTTTTTCAGCTATTCTAGTACTGTCTACTCTATAGCCCATACATGACTCTTACACAATCTTATTTTAACCTTGTTTTTTCATTCTTTCTCTCTCTTGGTATAGCATATACTTCGTCTTCTCCATGGGTTCCAACCATTTTTAAAAAAACCATGAGACAGTAGAGGGCACCATCTAATTTAGGCTGAGGGCACCACCACTAAAATCACAAAAAACATAAGAATTAACGTTACAAAATGAGACTATTGAAGAAGACGTTGGGGGCAAGTGCCCTCCCTACACTCCATGTGCCTCCGCCCCTGGCCGACCATCCTTATCTTCGCCGCATTGATATGCAACTTTAAGAAATATATAGCAAGATCTTCCATTAATTTGTTCCTTGAGTAAACTACATTTTTGGTCTTTGTGGTTGTATCAAAATCTCACTTTTGGTCCAAAATTCAAAAAACGCTCAATATTAGTCCAAAAGTCCACGTGGACTTCATTTTTAGTCCAAAATTCGTCCCTAGTTAGTTTAGTCGTTAAGTACGTTGCACCGTTAGTCCCTAGTTAGTTTGGTCGTTAGCAATGTTTACACCGTTAGTCCTTGTGGTTAAAAAATTGAAAAAAATTCGGAAAAAAAAAAAAAATTCCAAAAAAAAATAATTTGAAAAATTAGAAAAAAATTCTAAAAAAAAATTTTTACGAAATTTTTTTTTTTCCAAAAAAAAAAATTGAAAAAAAATTTCTAATAAAAATTTTTCTTAAAAAATTCGAAAAAATTAAAAAAAAAAAAAATTTTGACGAAATTTTTTTTTCCAAAATTCGAAAAAAAATCCAAAAAAAAATTCGAAAAAAAAAAATTTCTAATAAAAAATTTTCTTTTAAAAATTTCTAAAAAAAATTCTAATATATTAAAAAAAATTCTAATATATATAAAAAAATTCGAATTTTTTAAGAAAAAATTTTATTAGAATTTTTTTTTTGGAAAAAAAAAAGTTCGTCAAAAAAAAAAAAATTATAAAATTTTTCGAATTTTTTAAGAAAAATTTTTTTCGAAAATTTTATTGAAAAATTCGAAAAAAATTTTCAATAAAAAAATTCGAAAAAAAAATTTTCAATAAAATTTTCGAATTTTTCAATAAAATTTTTCAATAAAATTTTTCAATAAAATTTTATTAGAATTTTTTTTTTGGAAAAAAAAATTCGTCAAAAAAAAATTTTTTAGAATTTTTTTCGAATTTTTCAAAAAAAAATTTTCGAAAAAATTTTTTCTTAAAAAATTCGAAAAATTTTATAAAATTTTTTTTTTGACGAACTTTTTTTTTCCAAAAAAAAAATTCTAATAAAATTTTTTCTTAAAAAATTCGAAAAATTTTATAAAAAAAAAATTTTTGACGAAATTTTTAGGAAAATTTTTTATATATATACATACACATTTAAATTTTTAGAAATTTTTAGAAAATTTTTTTTTTGGAAATTTTTAGAAATTTTTTATATATATTAGAATTTTTTTTAATATATTAGAAATTTTTTTAGAAATTTTTAAAAGAAAAGTTTTTATTAGAAAATTTTTTTTTTGGATTTTTTTTCGAATTTTGGAAAAAAAAATTTCGTCAAATTTTTTTTTTTTTTTTTTTTTTAATTTTTTCGAATTTTTTAAGAAAAATTTTTATTAGAAATTTTTTTTCAATTTTTTTTTTTTGGAAAAAAAAAATTTCGTAAAAAAATTTTTTTAGAATTTTTTTCTAATTTTTCAAATTATTTTTTTTTCGAATTTTTTTCAATTTTTTAACCACAAGGACTAACGGTGTAAACATTGCTAACGACCAAACTAACTAGGGACTAACGGTGCAACGTACTTAACGACTAAACTAACTAGGGACGAATTTTGGACTAAAAATGAAGTCCACGTGGACTTTTGGACTAATATTGAGCGTTTTTTGAATTTTGGACCAAAAGTGAGATTTTGATACAACCACAAGGACCAAAAATGTAGTTAACTCTTGTTCCTTTATACCCTCAAACACCACCTCATTTATACAATCTTCTATAGATGCACACCTGGCAAACGTATCTTTGTAAAAGCTCCACGGTTCCAAATCCTTCGCAGATCTCCCACAAAACATCTCTAACAAAATCATACTGAACGAATACCAATCTGACTCTTTTGTTACGAGAACCTTCCGCGTTGGGTCCATGAATCCCAATGAGCCATAATCATCACCATCATGTTTCCATTTCTCAGCTTTCCAATCAGGCGAAGCCAACTCCAAATTAGAAATTTTAGCGTTCCATTCATCATCAAGTAGAATGCTACCGCTTTTTATGTCACTGTGTATCATCTCATTCATTATACTTTTTGTTACACCACCTTTGTGAAGAAAATCTAATCCACTTGCAATGTCAACGCATATCTTGATGCGTTGCATCCAGTTGAGACTAGCATATTGCACATACTTATTGAGCTTTCCATTCGGCGCATGCTCGTAACATATTATTCTTTCACCCATTTCGTCACAGTAGCCTACAAGAGCAACGATATTTTTGTGCTTAAACTCAACAAGAACTTTAATCTCTGTCAAAAATCGGTTACGTCCTTCATCAGACTTGTTATCAAACCGCTTTACAACAACAGTGGTGTGTTCATTAGCATTAGCAAGTGGAATTTGTCCTTCGTATTGCTGCCAGTATCTTCCTTCTTCGATGCACTTGTCCTCACTGAAGTTTTGTGTTGCCAATTGAATGTCTTCTAGTGAAATATGGAGTTTGTCTTTGTTCTTTTTCTGCAGATTATGATAATCGACTTGGTAATTCAATATATAAATTGAATAAGATAATATGTCTTTCAGTTAATATCCTATGCACCATCGATCCCCAATTCCAGCCAACTCTTTTGGGTAAATTCATGTATAAGCAAGATACCACATTGAAGTAAAAAAGTAAAACGAAAGAAGCTAATATATTTAGGTCGAGCATGATAACGCAATTATCTATTTGTTTTAACTATGAACCAATAGCCAGCGAGCATATATACTAGTTACACACAAAGTTATGTATGTTTACTTACTTGAAAGTGAATTGCTTTCTCAAGTTCTTTGATGACGACTTCCATAGTTGGACGCTTTGCTTGAGTTTCTTCCAAACATTCATATGCAATTTTTATAAACGTATCCAAAGATTCCTGATTGAGCCCTCCATGTAGCATAAACATGCTTTCACCAGCTCCCATTATCTCGGGGTCTACCATCTCCTTTAATGTTCCATCATTGAAGCGTCGACGTGTTACAGATGGAAGCCCCTTCTCGTTGTCGACATGGTAGGTATTATCATAGGCCAGCCTACCACACATGAGTTCAAACAGTACTACTCCAAAAGAGTAAATATCTGATTTCTTGTTTAACTTGCCTGTACTTGCATATTCAGGATCCAAGTACACTTTAGTCCCAGCAATAGTTGAGGTAACAAGGGTGCGACTTTGTTGATTTGTATTGTTTAACTTGGAAAGCCCAAAATCACCAATCTTTGCCACCCAATTATCGTCCAATAAAATGTTTGCACTTTTTATATCCCTGTGTATTATCGTTGGTTTGTCCTTTGTACTAGTGTGTAGGTAATTTAATCCATGTGCAATATCAAGGCCTATTTGCATACGTTGAGCCCAAGTTAAATTCATTAGCTTATCATGATCTCCCAAATAATCATCAATGCTTCCATTAGAAATATACTTGTAAATGAGTATCATCTCATCACCTTCATCACAAAATCCTAAAAGAGAGACTACATTTTGATGCCTACAATTACTAAGCATCTCAATTTCTCTAAGGAACCCTTGTTCACCTTGCTCGTCTACTCTGTTCAAGATGCGTTTGATAGCTACCGTGTTTTTTCTTTTAGGCAAATCATCTCTAACCACCCCTTCAGTCGTTGATGAATTGCTTCCATCAAAATGGTGGAGTTTTGCTCTATACACTGTACCATATCCGCCACTCCCAATGTAGTATGTTTCGGAAAAATTGTCAGTGGCCGATATTATATCACTTAGTGAAATTCTCAAGCGATCCAAGTTTTTTCCCTGAAACATTATGTGTTAAAGCGAAAGGAAAGTGTTACATTCTACAAATGCGAGTAAGAATGAAAATGCAGTTAAACACAAAATATGTCACTCTTAAGACCTTTCTAGAATCACAATCATTTTTAGAGACGGCTAAAAATAATATTTAATTTTTGAGTTTATTAGTTGTATTACGTATCTACCGATAAGGAATTGTTGGTAATACATAACGACGAAAGTGACAAAATGAATTTTGAGGCAACTTACTTCACAAATATTTTCACATTATTAAATTTCAAGTGAACCACATCTGAAATCTTACATCATAATATGTTAGTATAATCTGATCAACACAGAATCTAGCGAGGTAGCTTTTCCCTATTTATGATTCAAAGAAGAGTGTAATCATGTGCGGTACGACGGGTCTTAAGAGACATGTATGTTTGAAAATTTGTTTTAGAGAGAATTGCAAAAATCGTCCCTAAATTTTGGCCAAATTGCACGTTTCGTCCCTGATGTTTGGAAAGTGCAAGGATCGTCCCTGTGGGAAAACCTTTTGGCGCAAGTATCGTCCTTTTTGGGGAAATCTTTGGTGCAAGTATCGTCCCTAGGGACGATATTTGCACCAAAGTTTTCTCCACAGGGACGATCCTTGCACTTTCCAAATATCGGGAACGAAACGTGCAATTTGGCCAAACTTTAGGGACGATTTTTGCAATTCTCTCTTTGTTTTAAAATGATTATTTGTAAATTTTGGACACTATATAATATATGTATGTGTTATATATATATATATATATATATATATATATATATATATATATATATATATATATATATATATATATATATATATATATATATATATTACTATTAGTTTGGGGCATGCGTTATTTGAAACATAAAAAAAATGAAAAACGGAAGTAGTGTGGAAAATGAAGGAACTTTTATAGGATTCTCCGTATTTTCTCTATTAGTTTATTTTAGGAACTGATGACGCTTATTTAACAAGTTAAGTATAAACTCGTTTTCTATGTTTATAAAGATTTCAAATCGTGTTAATAATAGCAAATTTGCATATTTTATTCATATTTGACTAGGATATTTTCTTGGTGGAAAAGACTATTTATACTTGTTGCAATCTTTTCTTGGTAGAAAAGATTGTTTATATTTGGATGTGCTCTTTCTTGTAAACAAGATATTCTCGACTCCTCCATTAATTTTCCACAATTTAACCACCTAAAAAGGCACCATTATGCTGTCTTTATGAAGATAAATTCTCTCCAAGATATTCGATACACATACCAACACCAATGTTTCGGTGATCTTTTAGGCATGTTAGTCGACTCCGGCAGTACACGTTGTTTCAGCTGTTGTACCATGAGAAATAAGCAGCGAATATGTTTTAAGGAAATCGTGTCAAACACGAGCATCAACTTTTAGTGTTTAAGCATGATATTTAGTTTTACTGGTTTGTTTAAATACTTCAATCGAGTCTGTCTTATGATCCTTTACACCTTTTCATTTATCTATTTCTTTTATTTTTTATAGTTTATTGTTTATTGGTTTTATATAATAAAATGTATATGCATGTTTCCCTACAATCTTAAAACACTGTGTAGCAAAATTAAAATCTTTTTCTTAAAACCAGATTTTAAACAAATTATTTACTAGCTATTTACATCGAAACCGATAGTGTTTCTATGGAAAAACATATTTAATTAAAAAAGAAGTTTAAATCACATTCTTTGCAAATGATTTTAATTGAAACCAAGTCGAGTTTCATTGAAATCATAAATTTTTTATAACTCAGACTTGATAAAAATTGTTAACTCAAAACCATGCGGAGTTTCTTTGAAGACGGATCTATTAATATACATGCTATATTACTAGACTTATAGGAACTGATTGTGTGCTTATTAAAAGGGAGACTGATACTCAAGTTAAGTGTACGGTAGATGCTTTGAAGCATTCAGATTTTATATGCCATACCATGAGTTAAATGGCTTGAATGACATGAAAATTGTGGCCATGGAGGGATCCGACCTTAGAGAATGGTGAATGTGGAAAACTAAAAGGGGGTTGAATAATTTTTACCGTTCTTAGTTGTTTACGAAAACTTTAGATTCGATGACTTGATATGAAATCAACACTAGACTATATATATATATATATATATATATATATATATATATATATATATATATATATATATATATATATATATATATATATATATATATATATATACTAGTTGGATACCCGCGCACAGCTGCGGCGATAAATATAGTTATATTATAAAAATATTAAATGAATTGCTAGCCCAACTATCCCCGAAATTCCCTACCCGCTTAGTGAATTTGTTTCATAATACTCCGAATGTATATACGTTAATTGTATCTGTATGCTTGGTTTATGTAGCTTTCCTGTGACATCATTATTTCCGCATATACAAAAACTCTCGCAATCTCTTACCCGTCAAATACTACCCCAAAAGTATATGATTTTGACAAATCAAGATTGTATTTGTTGAAATAAAAGTTAAAGTTGCAAAAATTTAAATAAAAATAAAATAAACCCACTAAAAATGTAAAAACTAAAAACTTATAAAAATATATCAAAATGGATGTTGTATTAAAGAGCACAAAATTTTAAAAAATATGGTGAAATTAGATCATTATAAAAATAAATATATAAAAAGATATTTCAATTTGAAAATAAATGTGAATTTTAAGTTGGGAAGTGACACATGTCACTTTATGATTAGAGCTCCTTATCTTAATATTTGGTTAGGAGTTAGGCTTGGAGTTAGTTGAAAGTGACACATGTCACCTCATGATTGGAGCTCCTTATCTTAATTTTTGGTTTGGAGTTAGGCTTTGATTATCCATGCATTATAATATAGTATAGATATATATAAACAATGATATGATGTAATTGCATAATAAATGTTTTTACAACCGTCTTTAATCCTTACAATTTTGATGCGTATATGCACCAAATGCTTACCTTTGTTAACTTCTAAAGGGCTGAACGTACTTTCAACTAAGAAAGTTAAAAATTAGCTTGAGTTCAAACATGAGAACTTGACACGAATAAAAGGTTCATAGATCGACACCCTCATCAAGGCCTTTGGAACTCATCATCAAGTTTCTATTTGCTTGTCAAATTTCTTTTTCTTTCGATCTTCCAACTCTTTAAATACTTACATTTGAAAGTATATGTTATTCATCTTAGACCATTTTACATTTTTTGGTTTATCATAAAATGTGAAAAGAAATGATGAAGTGATTGAGTCTTGTTTTTAGTAAACCTGAGGAGAAATAAGATGGGAGCGGGTCCCATCTAAGTTTTTCATTTTGGTTATTACAACTAAATATTTAGGTCAGTTGGAACTCATCCAAAGGTATGAGATTTTCGTGTAAGGAAATATAATGCAGGGTATTGCATTCTTTTTAGGGTTAATTAGTTGTAAATGTATTCAAGTTGTTATTATTTCCTATTAAATGCGCAGAACTTGCTAATTATTCTATTGTGTGTTAAGCGAAAGTGATTAACTGTGCCACGTAATCACTTTTACTTAATCGAGTCATTTTATGCACATAATAGGATAATTAGCAATTTATGCATATTTAATAGGAAAAAAATAAGAAAGTTACGTAACATAGTAAAAAGTGACGACACGAATACATTTACAACCAATTATCTCTTTTTTTCTATGTTTTGTTTAGTTTTTATTAAGATAAAAGGTTGAAAAGTGTAAGAATCAAATTAAGATACGAGTGCATGTGAGGGGAATTTGCATCGTGCCTTCATTAATCATTGTGGTAATTAAGATACTGTACAACTTACTAAGATACTAATATAAATTATTTAAACACATCATACATAAAAAATAAAAAAATAAATAATTGATTGGTAACCCTTAACAAATACCATTGTTAGCACACAGCTTAAATAGTTGTTAAGCAAATGGCATTTAAAAAAAAAAAAAAAAAAAAAAAAAAGAGTTTGACTGGTCAACCTCTTAATTGATAGCATTTCCAATTACGGAGTAATAATTATTTTATTAATGTAATTATACGAAATAATAGTGTAAAGGAAGAAGAATTTCACAAAAGAAGAAAGCATGCATATGTAAAATCGAAAAGAAAAATGATTATTCACTGAAAATTTTAAAAATTTAAAAACTAATTAATTTACCACAAAATCAATTAATTCGAAATGAAATAAATTACCTTCAATTGGTCGGATAGTGGAGCTTCCACCGCTGCTGTTGTTGAATGTTCCTTTAATCACAATAACCACAATCAAGTTAATTAGCTTATAACTCATTAGTTACTACACAAATGAACGATGCGAAAAATCCAAGGAATTACTGATGGTCTTACCGGGCTTTCATGTTTTTGTTGAAAATCTAACGCTCTCTCAAGTTTTTTAACAACCACAATCATATCTGGACGCTGAGTTGGCAGCTCCTGCAAGCAATAATATGCTGTTTCTGGGAAGTTTTTTAACGATTGCGAATCCATCTGTTGTCGTAGAACGGGATCGATTATATCACTGAGTGTTTCCCGTTCATAGTGCGAACGGGCAAATCGAGCAAAACTCCAATTATTTTCGTCTGAAATTGGAGTAGACGCTACCCTCCCAAGCAAGACTTCAAACAAAACAACTCCGAAGGAGTAGACGTCTGATTTATGAGATAAAGCTTTGGTTTTTTCATAAGCTGGATCCGTATATTGTAACGTGCCATCATAATTACTAGGATGGTGAACACTATGTTTTTTAACCTGCCGGTCATATCTAAGACCATGTAAGGTGGGTTCCCAGTTTTGATTTAACCAAATCTTGGAGCTCTTGATGTTACCATGTATGATGCTGTCATCATCAAACTCATAATGAAGGGAACGCAATGCACGCGCCAGATCAACACATATATTCAATATTTGCATCCAAGTGAGGGTTGAGCCACTTAGATGTTTGTCAAGACTTTCATTCACCTCATACTTGTATATCAGGTATCCCTTACTCAGCACTTTCACTTTTGTATCTTTATCTAATTCATAGAAATCATCTTCGTCATCAGCCAGGTCCTCGGAAGCAACCTTAAATAGAGTTGCGATATTTTTATGTAACTGAATGAGTGAGATCAACGCCTCATTCAACTGAACATCTGGGTTTGTATATCTCCGTACAACAATAGGGATGGGCTGTCCAGCTGATTGAGTGAGTTGTCCTTTGTAAAGAACAACAGAAGGAGTTTGTTTCATGAGATTCTCTTCAGAGAAGTTGTTTGTGGCTAATCTTAACTCTGACATTCGTAGTATTGGGTCATCAATCATTTTCGGTTCCATTTTTTGGGGTTGATGAAATTAAACAAGGTTGAGTTGAAGGAATGAAGGAAGACTGAAAATATGGAAATGAATGTGATGGAAGAGGATAATGAAACACACAGTAGCAAAACTATTCAAATTATATCGGCCATTTTTGGGCTGATCAAGTAAAGAGTGGCAGCAAAATATATGAACAAGGTTGAATTGAAGAATGGAATGAAGAAAGACCGAAATTACAGAAAACGTGAAGGAAGTAAGGAAGTGAAGACTGAAAATATCAAAATGAATGTGAATGAAGGAAACCAAGGTAGAAAAGAAAAGAGCTATTGAAAGACAGTCGCACAAATGTTTAATGTTTAGTGAATAATGGCTTGACAACATGGTACGTGGGTAGGGATAAAACCACAAATTAAAGGTCAATAATTGAGGTATTAAAGGGTGTGACAGAGGGTAGTTTAAAGAAGTTATGAAGGTTGGTGGCAGGTGGCTGGTGGGTCATTTGTTTTAGGCATGGGTTATATTGACGGGGTGGTTTTTACGGGTCGTACTATAAAGACGGGGACAAAGGTGTCAGGGCCTTTGTCTAGGGATGGCAAAAGCACCCGAAACCGACGGGGAAAACCGAAACCCGAACCGGTTGGGTCGGGTTCGGGGGCGGGTTTGGATGCGGGTTTGGGTATTGATATAATTTTTTAGCCGGGTACGGGTTCGGGTACGGGTTCTGATAATACCCGCCCGATTACCCGTATCCGTACCCGTACCCATATCTGTTTACCCGAATCTATACCCGCTTTATTGTTATTATAAATAACTAGAATATATTTATGTATTATATATAATTTATTCCATTATATTTTTTTATATACGTATCTCTATTACATAACATATTTTATTTTGTAGATAAATTATTCAAAAGCATTAAATCGTTTGATACTATATTCATTTTCTTTAACTTAAAAAAAAATGATTATATTAGGGTGTTTTCTTTTGTTTTTCGGTGGATTTTAGTGTCACTTAATTTTAATACCGTCATTTTGTCTATATATTATTCAATTGGGGATAACCGAAACCCACGGGAAAACCCGAAAAACCGATGGATAATATTAATCGGGTACCCGACGGTTTTTGGGGCGGGTTTGGGTATGGATATTATAAACGGGTACGGGTACGGGTTCACTAAAACCTGACCCAAACCCGACCCGTTGCCATCCCTACCTTTGTCCCCTATTTTTTTCCAGCGCAGTCCAGTTTCTGTTCCGTATTTCTGACAGTTTTAAGCGTTTGACATATTAAACTTTATATTTTCTGTTCCGCACTTTCAGGTTTATAGCTTTTTGATATAAACAAAATTATAAAAATAAAAAAAAAAAATAAAAAAAATGCTACAGTACCCCTACGGGGGTAGACCCCGTTAAACTAAAAAACTAGCCACCGTTATTATAACCCCACCCTTTTTATATTGACCCCCCCCCCCCCTTTTTTTCTTTTTTTTTTATTATTTTTTTATTTTTATAATTTTGTTTATATCAAAAAGCTATAAACATGAAAGTGCGGAACAGAAAATATAAAGTTTAAAATGTCAAACGCTTAAAATTGTCAAAAATACGGAACAGAAACTGACAAAAACTGAGCTGCGCTGAAAAAAAACAGGGGACAAACAGGGAGACAAGGGGCCTGCCACCCTTGTCCCCCCGTTTTTATAGTATAACCCATTGTTGTCAGGATCCTGATCCTGATTTTAGGATCTTACGATTTTACGATACTGCAAAGCAAAAACGATCCGGATCTTACATAGGATCTTTGAAAGCTTAAGATCTTATAGGATCCCGATTTTGACAATAGGATCTTAAGATCTCATCCGATCCGATCCTACTTTTCTCGGATAACAAACTAAAAAACTACAAATTTCTAGATTATTTTTTGTAGAATTTAAAAAACAACATGTTAATCTTATTAAACATTTCATAACCATAATTTAGGACAACATTTCGATGAAACATTCATATAATTTTGTGTCTATGATATATAATAATTTGTAAATTTGTATAATATTACAAAAACTATTAAGAAAATGACATTATAGTAAAATCTTAAGATCCCGATCCGATCTTACGATCACGATCTTGCAAAGACGAAAACGATCTTAGTTAGAATCCCGATCTTGAAAACCTTGGTATAACTATAACCCTTGTTTTAACTGCTATATAATGAGATGCTTTTTGTTAAATGTCAGAGCCGACGTTTAGGTAGAGAGGACAAAGCTAGATATTGTTAAGAAGTGACTGATCATTCGGTGCATTTTTTGTCAAATTTATGTTTTTATCAAATATTATTGGATTATGTATCGGAAGGCCTCTCAATTATTAAACTTTTTATTTTAAGGTCATTTATTTATCAAAACTAACTTATAGGTCACCCATTTATGAGTTTGTTTATACTAATTTTGGATAAATTTATCTCAAAAATCTTCAAAACAACGAGAATAAATCAAGATTTATCGTATTAAAAAATACAAACGATTATTGAAATGTAAAATATCAATTTTAGCCATTATTTAAGTGCAACTTATTTAATTTCAAGTGAATAAAGATAATTTAATTAATGTTTTATGTTTAAATTAAAAAAAAAAAATTATTGTGTTGATATATTAAAATTCGCTTTATACTTTTAATTGCATGAAAATTCAGGCAGGAATTTGAACGAGGTTGGTATAAACAAAATCAAACTCATAAATGGGTGACCTATAAGTTAGTTTTGATAAATGGGTGACCTAAAACTAAAAAAGTTTAATAGTTGGGTGGCCTCCCAATATATAATCCCATAATTATATGTTAAAAGAAACTCTATCAAAACAATGAATCATATCATTTACAGGACACGTAAAATGAGTCATAGCGTTTGGGTAGAGTTTAAATAAGAGGAGTGCTACACCCACCTAAGGTTTACAAAAATTCTTCCACTCGCTGACGTGGCAGAGTGGTGATTGGTTGGTTTTCTGTGGCCCACAGAAAACCAACCAATCACCACTCTGCCACGTCAGCGAGTGGAAGAATTTTTGTAAACCTTATGTGGATGTAGTAATATTCTTTAAATAAAGCGTTTAGACCGGTGTTTGTATTTATGTTTAGTTATTATGTTTTAATAGAGTTTTGGGTGGGTTTGGGATTGCACATCGAACTGGTTATGAGATATTACTGAGTAAATAAGTTGTTACGAATACACAATTTTTATTTGCAACACTCAACACCCTGTTAAATCTTTTATATAATAAAAGAATTACATTATTTCGGGGTGTTTTTGAAAATCTCTTCTCATTGAAAAAAAAATTGAACCAATAGCAGAGCTCAATTTTGCCACATAGGCGAAATCGAGCAACGTAATTAGTCAATAAAAAGTCAAAATTAAATTTATTTTGGTCAAACTTAATAAATTTGGTGAAGAAATTTGGTTAAGAAAAAAAATGCATAAAAATACAAGTTTCCATGTTTTTTAATAACTTTATAAAAACATAAATAACCCCTTACACTTTATACCCCCTATACTTTATAATAGTAACTTTGTTTAAAATTACATGAGACTTTCATCCATTAAAATTACAAAATTTGGTAAATATGTGAATTAGTTTTAATATACGTTAAATATCTTTTTAAACTAATGTTAGTTTTAAACTTTCATCCATTAAAATATTTTTTTAAATAAGGACTCATTTGGTAAATATGCGAATTAGTTTTAATATACGTTAAATATTTTTCTAAACTAATGTTAGTTTTAAACGTTCATCCATTAGAATATTTTTTTAAATAAAGACTCATGTTACTATTTAAAAGTTTAATTTATACGTACACGGGTTTAAAATACGGCTAAATTATTAGTAACGGGAATATAAATATCAAATGATAAGCACGATACTGTGATATGAAAATAAATATACATGTTTCTACTTATAACAACGACTCATGACATTGTTATTTAAAATTTGTATATGGATATCCATAAAAATATTTTAAAAACTTTACGAAGCATATTTTAACTTCATCAACGCTCTTTATGTGCTACTAAATTCACAAATTTTATAGAACATGATATCAATAGTTAAAGTTAAACAACAAAATCAACCTCAACCTCAACATGTATGTCAGTTAAAAACGTTATACAAATCTAATTATTAAAAAAAACAAACAAACACATGGGTTAGATAGTCATTGTTTAATATAGAAGGTGTTTTCCTTAAATTATATTAAAAAATGCACGCATCACAATTCTTATTTGATAACAATCACCTCCTAAAAAATAAAAAAACGTAGGTGTTTTCCTTAACTTTATTCATTGACGTGATGTTTTATTAAAAAAATAAAAAATAAAAAATAAAAAAACGTAATAATTGGCCGTTGTAAACGAATTAAAAGTATGTACATGAGAATTATTCAGCAAGAATATGTAATTTTAATCATATTATTACGTTACTATACTGCGATAATATTATTGAGTTGGTAATCACAGATGTGAGATACAACCATTATTCTATACTTATGATTTATGTGTAAACCTCTTTTTGCTTCTGAATAGAATTCGAAAGAGACCTTAACATAACTTTTGCTTATACCTTATCTAGCTGATAGTATTTAGTAACTATTTTTTATGGTTTAACTTTTTTGTTATACACAACAACTTTTAGTAACTCTTTTTTATGTTTTGTTGAAAACTTCTACACTTAATATTTGTGTTTTTACTATAAACACGCTAAGCTATAATAGAATTAGTTGTGAGTTCAGAGGTTTTTCACTAAGCTTCTAAAAAAAGCTTATAGCTTTATCATACACTTATTGTGTTATGGTAATTGAATAAGCCAATAAGCACCTTTAATAAGCATAACCAAACACCCATTTAGTTCTAATATAAAGTTTTCTTATTTGATGTTATGACTAACTTTGTTGTTATCCTCGCTATAATGTAACACATTACTGGTTTTTTCAGTTTTATTATCTTTTCGCACAAACTAAAATGTAATGCAATTTGTTGTGTGCATTTTTTAGAGGAGGATTAAGTATTAACACTTGATTGTCGTGGAATGATTTTCTACGCCTGCTCAAGTTATGAATGTATAATTTAGTTGAGTTGTTGATTTAGATAATACATGAATGTATTTAAATGTACAAAAGATGTGTTTTAGTGCCAATATAGGAAATTTTATGGTAGGAATTCTTTTCGGAGTGTAATTTGTCTTTGAATGAATTAATGAAACTTAGCAGGTGTTTGCTATCATTGATAACACTATAAGTGTCAACCAACGGTCTAAAATATGGGTGTCTTTTGCCTTGATGATTTAGACCAATTGTAAAGAAATTTGCATTAAAGTGAAATGTCAGTAAGGATTCAAACAATCCTAAAAGACTTGCGAATATACTTTTTGTCATTTTTTCATGCATTTATAATTTACTTATACAAGTAATAATAATTTCCTTATATAGTTCGGACTTAGAGAAAAATTATTCTTATACATTATACATAAACGTAAGATTAAATTTGAGTTCTACCCATTACATATTTTTTAGTTTCTCTTTATTTAATAAAGAAGCTATAGTGTAAGCATCTATGTTAATTTGGTAATTTTATAATCAAACATGAGAAGTAAATAACAAAAACTTATGAAAATACAACTTTTCAAACAAAAAGGTACATTAGTAAAAATGATGTAATGGTTATTCATAATTAAGGAAATGAATCAATCTTCAAAGCTATCTAAATATGCTACAAATTTTAACGAAAATATAAGTAAAAGAAATAGCACAATTACAAAACACATCGTAAATTGATAGCACGGGTTTGCAAAACTAAAAGCATATATCACTAACATCTCATGCAAGTCAAGTATTATCATATGATTTTACTTGAATAATAAAATATAATTTTTAATCCAAAAGCATTCTCCTAAAATAATAGGTAGGTTATAACATATACATATATTTTTAGTCCACCAAGTAAAATCATTTGAAACATGTTAAGTGGTTCATTTCTTAATCGATAATAATACATAATTAAAACGAAATTTTAAAAACCTTGTGCGTGCACAGGTATTATAACTAGTTATCAGTATAGAAATTATAACAACAAAACTGATTTCGCATATCTAATTGACATTTCACATTAAAATTCCTAAATACTGAGTTGATTATCACAAGCTCAAACTAACTACAATCTCCTAATCCCGTTCTCTTCATTCGGAATATTTCATATCACATAAATACTTTGAAAACTTAATGTCAGACACCGCTAAATATCTCAATCACAAAGTTTTCACTAGCATGTGATTGTAATTCAAAACTGCCTTGAATCCTCCCTTCAACATTCCACGCGCTCTGTCCATGCCTCACCAACACCACTCTTTTCCTAACTTTTGGTAACTTCACCTACCCCTCACTTTCCAATCATCGTCCTCCTTTAAAGACGTGGCAGGTTCTGTAATGCTTGAAGAGAAAGATGATCAAACTGTGAAGGAAGTGAGTGATTGGTTTTAAAGTGTTGTAAATGAGGTGGTTGCCGCCGGCTAGAGGGAGTCCAACGGAAAGCATTGTTAGTTTTGGCGGTTAATAAAGAATTTTTCAGGTGACTGTTGCTTCTTTATCGTTGTAATCTTACACCTGTATAAAACATTTATAATTTTTTCTTAAATTTTTTAGGAGTATCACCTTTTATCCACATAATACCAACACATATTAACCGTTTTGAATAGTTAACGAAAAATTAAAACGAGTCAATGCAATTGATTTAGTCAAAATTGTAATTGTAACAATAAGTTAAAATAAGACAAATGAAAATATATAATCACAATTAAATTTCTATTACAAATAAATAGTTATAATACTTGTGCACGCACAGGGTTTTTAAAATTTCGTTTTAATTATTTATTATTATCGATTAAGAAATGAATCTCTTAACATGCTTCAATTGGTTTTACTTGGTGGACTAAAAATTAAAAAAAAAAAATAAGATCATATGTATATGTTATAACCTACCTATTATTTTAAGAGAATGCTTTTAGGTTAAAAATTATATTTTATTATTCAAGCAAAATCACATGATGATACTTGACTTGCATGACATTTTAGTGATATATGCTTTTAGTTTTGCAAACCCGTGCTATCAATTTACGATGTGTTTTGTAATCGTGATATTTCTTTTACTTATATTTTCGTTAAAATATGTAGCATATTTAGATAGCTTGGAAGATTGATTCATTTTTTTGATTATGAATAACCATCATACCATATTTACTAATGTACATTTTTGTTTGGAAAATAACATTTTCATAAGTTTGTGCTATTTACTTCTCATGTTTGATCTTAAAATTACCATATTAACATAGATGTTTACACTATAGCTTCTTTATTATATTAAGAGAAATAAAAAAAGATGTGATAGGTAGAACTCAAATTTAATCTTACGTTCATGTGTTAATGTATAAAAATAATTTTTTTTTCTGAGACCGAACTATATAAGGAAATTATAATTACTTGTATAAGTAAATTATAAATGCATGAAAAAAATGACAAAGAGTACATTCGCAAGTCTTTAAAGATTGTTTGAATCCTTACCGACCTTCCACTTTAGTGCAACATTTTTACAATTGGCATAGATCATCAAGGTAAAATATACCCATATTTTAGACCGTTGATTGATACTCATAGTGTTATTAATAACACCAAACACTTGCTAAGTTTCATTAACTCATTGAAAGACACCTGCTAAGAAAATTCCTCATATATGCACTAAAATACATCTTTGGTACATTAAAATACATTCATGTATTATTTAAATCAACAAATTGCATTGCACTTTAGTGTGTGTGATAAGATCATAAAAATGCAAAAACCACTTACATGTTGCATTATAGTGAGGATAACAACATAATTAGTTATAACATCTGTAACACCCCCAATTCATGATGCAGCGGAATTCAAACTGGGTGTTACTCAACGGCACAATAGTCACAATAATAGAAAACGAACTCTAATTAAGTCGTTTTAAAAGGTTTATCATTCAAATTATATAAATATCAGAGGTTACAAAATGAGGTCCCAGATGGTTCCATGTTTACAATTTACATTAAATGAGTTTTTGAATGATAATAAAATTTATAGCCCTCTTGAATATCCGTGCCCTTCCGTGCCATCCTTGATCATCATGGACCTGAAATACATGCTTAAGAGGTCAACACAAAGGTTGAGTGATATTCATAGAGTTTGTTTAATGATTGAACACAATATGTTGGTAGTATGAGTTAATTAGACTCATACTCATGGTTGGAAAACAAAACAGGTAGGCAACGTTATTATACGCCCATAAAATGTATTATACACTAAGCTTATGACACCAAAACGTTAACGGGTACCAATATCAATCGGCGGAGTTATCTCGGTAGGTACTTTGCTAACATACCTAAATCTAAAATATTATTGCATTTGTTTGAACTCAGTCAATACAAATGGGATTCGTCAATCCCAATAGGCCTATTCACAATATTCGCGCTCACTATTACTAGTGATTAAATGGTTCATAATAAGGGATATTGGTTTTAGTAAGGATAGTACTTAGTGATAATAAAACAATCAGGCAAGCATACAATTGAAAAGCATTGTGTTCGATTGAAAAATAATAGCATGTATTCCCCCCAAGGGTTTATAAAACAATTAAGTAATGGAAAGTGGGGCTATGAACTCACCGTGAGTTGGATGATGTATAATGAGAATGATGGATATGCCGTGAGAACTTCTACGAGCAACCTAGAATAATTGTTGCAACTTAGGTTTGGAATAATGTCTAAGAATATGAAGAATTGCCGATTTATGTCTTGCATTTAGTCCATGATGTGGTACAAAGTGTAGTGTAAGTCTTTGAAAAGAAATGTTTCATGAAACATGTATAGTTTATATATCGTTTACTACCGTTCGGGCCGACATAATTCAGAAGTCATGTAGTAAACGTTCGAGGAGCCAGGACACTTTAATTCGTAAATCCACAACTCATCTCGACGGCTTACTTAATGAACTCCTCACATGAGGCTCCCTAGTATTGTAGTAGTTGATAAAATATATATATATATATATATATATATATATATATATATATATATATATATATATAAGTTTTGTTCCGAAAAGTTACATATCCAATATTTGAATAAACTTAGGAAAGTTTATTTTTACATGAAGATTGTTATTAGGGTAAGTTTCTTAAGTTTTGTAAGATCTCATGGTTCTTTAGATGAAATAGATCAAAATTGTATGTTTAAGTTATCGCCAACTCTTTAGCTCATGTTTCGCCTAAGTGAGTTTATATAGTCATTTAGTCATGGCCTTGCCATGATCTTTGGTCATTGTTCCATGGTCTTGAGACTCAACCTTGGCTCTAGCCATGGTTGTGGTCTTGAATCTAGGTCATTAGACCTCTTGTTCTTTTTAAACAATAACAATTATATAGTGACTTATTTATATAAAATAGCTGTTAAGAAACTGAAGAAAATCTCATTCGTTATTGGTTTTCTGGAGACGTGCACCTGAGTTTTTGAAGAAAACGTGATTCCGGACAACTTTCGTGCTTTAACTTTTTCATGAAACGGAGCAGAAGGGCCTCTTTTTGCGTGTTTTATGTTCTGTCACAGAAGGTATTTAGGCAGTTTTTCCGTAAAGTTTTGGTAACTTCAAATGGTCATAACTTTTGACTCGTGTACTCGTTTTAGGTGGTTCAAATTGCTATGTTTTCCTTGTCAAGTCCTCTACTACAATATGTAATTTTCCAATATCATTTATATACTGTTTTGGTCAGATTTTACCATGAAAGTTACTAGTTTACTTGTTTAACTAACATAAGTTAACATATATATACCAATACTTGTTTTACTCATTTTTATACATCATGGACATAATCATAAGACAATATATAGCATGAATGATATATAAATAGCATGAATATGATATTTAACAAGAATTATGTTAGGGTTTTGCTTACAACTTTTGGCTTTCAATTAAGAAAGGAAGTTAACATGTAAGGTAAGGACTTTGATAGACTTAAGCTTCACCCTACTTCACTTCAAGCAATCTTTCTACACTTGTATTCTTGAAAGAGAGATGATGAAAGTTGAGGTGACTTGAGTAGATTTAAACTCAAGAGAAATCACCAAAGTTTCTAGGGTTTGGAAGTAGTTTGATGAATCAAAACCAAACTAGAGTTTCTATGTTGTTGTAGCACTTGATACTTGCATGAAATTGGAAGTAAATGAGCTAAGGTTATGGTGTTTGTGTGTGTGATGTGTGGCGTACAAAGGAGGGGGAGGGGGTTATATATGAGCTTGAGGAGGTTACAAGATTAGGATATTTTCCTAAACTTGGTGACCAAGTTTAACACATGTAATGATCTAAGAGCTCTATGCATGAGATCAAGCCACAAGGGTGGTGAATCCCCCCCCTATAGGCGGTTCATGAGGCTAGGGAGGGTGAGGTGTGCCTTGGATGATATTATCCTAAATATTGTGTTAGTTTTGACTCCGGGAAATGCTAACCGTAAATGATTAAGCCTCAAAACGTAAAACCGGGTATCGTAAAAATGTAGAACTTGAAAGTATGGTTAAACATATCATTATACTCCATAATAAAATATAAAATGAGTGGTAGGTTCCATTGGGGTGCTAGAACCCTGCTAAAACTGGAAACACGGGTCTAAAACGCGTAATACGTAAAACGTACGAATATTGTGTAAAATTGAGAAAAGTAAAATGTTACTTTTCTAATACGATAATAATGATTTAAAATGACTTATAATGTCTAGACTGGGCTCAGTCTAGTGTCGGTTAGTATTAAATGTCTTTTAGACATAAAACCGTAAGCCTAAAAATCAAGGAATGATTTATAAAATCAAGGAATGATTTTTGGTCAAAGGAGGAGGGAAAAATATGTTGACTTTTTCCAAAAATGTGAAAACTCAAATCGTCTTAGAAATGCAGTGCAGGTACAGGCTAAGGTTACGGCTAAGTAAAAGTGCTTAAAAACAAAAATTCCTGTTTTTTCACGGCCGAGGTTTATTTGGTCACATTTTTCTCAGTCATGATTAATTCTCAAATAAATCATGAGTGTATCAAACATTTTTCTGATGCGGGGAAAATTAACGCGGTCGAGTTTCGTTGTGCGTAGAATTTTTGAATGACGTTTTACCCTAAAACGTGTAGTTCCTTAATAACTTTCGCGAAAATGATCTGATGAGTGTCAAACTTTTATTTTGTCATGGAAATAATTTATCATACAAGAATATGAAATAAAAATCAAATTTCAAAAAAATGAATAGTAAAAAGTGAATAGTAAAAATGAATAGTGAAATTTTCGGGAATAGTAATTAACCTGAAAATGCGAATTGTTACAGTCTCTACCCCTTACGGGGAACTTCGTCCCGAAGTTCTATGTGTGTTATATGTTGGAGTGGTGTCGATGAAGAGGTGTGGTTACTTATGAGGACTAGAGTGATGTAGTTTGATTTGTCGTTTCAGTGTATGGCGTAGGATGAGGTTTACTTTTATGTGGGAAAGGTAGAGTAAGAGTGATTAATTGTCGTACTCTATCGTATGAATACTTATGGATTGTCTATACACACAAGAAATTTGTTTTAAGATTATAGGTGAGAAGTTTGTTTCTAAGAAAACATACAGGTGACTGCTCCCAGCATAACATGATCCCTCCTGAATTAGACATAGCTGATCAGGCTATGTATAATTTAGGACCGATAATGTGATGTTCGGTTTAGTCACGTAGTATTGTGTTTCTTAAAAGTTTTAGATGGTATTCAATCTTGTAAAGCTGATGAGGGTGCTTGTGGTGTAACTAAGGATGATTTGAGCTTTAAAAGTGCATCAAGATCTGTTAATGAGCTTGTGGTTGCAACGGTTGTGAAGATAATGATGGTGAAAAGACGAACGGGACTTGTGTCCTTTATTTTGGTTTGATGAGTTTTAGTGGTTTGAGATGAAGCTGGGTAAAGAAGATATGATATCAATTTGTAGGGTGGTATCAACGAAGTAATTTTTTTAAGATGGTGGTAGAATATCTTGGAGTAAAATGATGTAAAACAATAAAGTGGTAACAACATAGCTTGAAGTAAAATTTGTTGAATGGTTTATAGGATAACTAGGTAAATCTTATAGAATGGTAATAGTCTACTAATCAGTCAAATTGGTTTGGAGATAGAAAGTACAATAGATGAGAATTATCACAAAGAGTTGTTTATTGAACAACAATTATTCTTAAGTCATAAAAACTCCCATTACTAGGGATGACATACACGTAGTACAACATAGTGCATAAATAGATATGACGGCTAAGTTCTAAACTTCATTGTTCTGCAGTGTTGTTGAGATTCTGATAAGCTCCTTCTCCTCCTAACATATATGTTTTCCCCTGGATGTCTTTAGCCTGTTGGCCTTGGTTTTTGGGGACATCCGTTCTTGTAATGTCCACTTTCTCCACACCCGAAGCATATAACTATTGGTTGTGTGTTGCTACCAGTAGCTACAGTATTTCTTCTACAATCCTTGGCAAGATGTCTTGGCTTCTGGCAATTGTTGCACTTGACCGAGCAAGGACCTGCATGATGGTAGTTGCACTTGGTACACTGTGGTAGAGTCCCAATGTATTTACCTCCGGCTGGTGCAGCAACATAAGCCGTTGCGGCTTCTTGTCTTTTGTTTTGCTGGTTATGATGATTGTTGTTTTGATTTGGGTTGTTGTTGTTGTTACTTCCACGGTTACCATCCCATGGTCGCTTGTTGTTGTTGTTCCTATTGTTATTATTGTTATGGTAATTGAAGTTGTTGAAGTTTTGTCTTTGGGTTTCCGCTGTACGCACCACCTGATCCATGAGGCTGCGAGACATCCGCATAGCCTCATCAAGTGTTTTGGGACCAGACGTAATCATGTTCCCTTGTATGCTTGGTGGGAGTCCCCAGATATACTCTTCCAACAGTTTCTCATTTGTCGAAACCATTGTTAGGCATAGTATCCTCAATTCATGGAATCGACGGTTGTAACTCAGGATGTCGGTTCCTTTAACAAAATGGTTCCAGAATTCTACTTTTAATTTAAGCATTTCACTGTGAGGGCAATACTCTTTCTTCATATTATCCCTAGAAAGCTTATAATCATTTTGGATGCCCATTGGTTGAGATACTAAATTCCACCATGATAATTCTTCATCCAATAGTGGACCGGTGGCATATTGAACTTTATCATTCTCGGTGCATTTGTTGATCAATAATACTAACTCCGCTTTCTCAAACCAGGGGTTAAAATTTACAGCTCCATTAGTACCTTTGTAATTGGTGGGTTGGCAATTTAAATAACCCTTGAATGTGCAGCTCTTACATACCAGATCAATATTTATTACTGGAGGACCGGCTGGGTTTGGTCCTCTAGTATTGATGGTAGTTGCAGCAATTCGAACAGCTTCAGCAGTTCTAGTAGTTTCAGCAGTTCTTGCAGTTTTAGCAGTTCTAGCAGCTTCAGTAGTTCTAGTAGCTTTAGCGGCTGTTGCTGCCTTTGTAGCTATGGCTGCTCGTTCAGTTGCGAGTGCTGCATTTACACTATCTTTAACTAGTTTGCGAATAGAAGTTTGAGTCATTGCTGGTGGTGTCTTCTTTGTTGGCGCCATGATTCTATTATATAAAAGATACGTCGTGAGTAGGGAGTTGTGAAATAAGCATGATTTTTTATAGGAAATGATAGAATAATTATGTTTGAAGGTTTAAAGGAATAACACATGATAGTATAAAACAAGAGTTTTATTCATACAACGTTGGTTGATTTACAAAATCGAAACTTATTACAAGCTTCTTCAAAATTTACTAACTGATACTTTCAGTTTAGTAATTACAACATTTTTACTATCGCTAGTTATTACATGGATTTCATAACATTTACTAACTGTGTCTAATCAGTTTAGTAGTACAAAAGGTAACTAGTATCATCACATTAGTCTATTGCGGATTAAAAGGTCCGAGCAGCTCTGATTGATTGGCAACTTCTTGGTTTAGTGTGTCATAGGGGTACGAGTCAATGAAGTTTGAGAGGCTGTAGTTTCCATGCTGACTTTCTTGTTGGATCAATGGTGGTCGTGATACGATCCATAATGAGTGATCCAATTCATCACATGTAGGGATATCAAAGGGAAGTGATAGTGGTGGTGGTAATGGCTCTAGTACATATTCATACTCATTATCCTCCTCGGAGTCTACCTCAACCCAATTTTGTTCAAAATAATTAGAAGTATTCGACGCAAAATTATTTGGCATTGGTTCCTCCTCTTCTTCGTCGGTTGAATCTTCGAAAGGTTCTTCTTCGTCATCATAAGCGAAGGCATTTACGAAGTCAAATCTGAACTCGGGTGAGGGTGGTAAGACTTGGAAGTTATTAGGTAGAGTGGGCACATAATCGGGAGAAGTGGGTACGCACATGATTTCGATTAGAAGAATTTCTATGTTAAAACAATTCAATGTTTATGGGAAGTGCTCAAAATGTGATAAGTGTGTATAAATCAATATGCTTACGGGGAAATGCTTAATTATGCTAGGGGTACATATATTCATATGCTAACATGTTTGTATAGTATAAAATGCTTAATAAGTCCATAATCGTCCGGAGGATGGAAGACACGGAGAGCGGAAGGCTATAAAAATGTTTTTGCTTGTAAGTGTAGTTATAGTTTAGGTCTCAATTAGACCCGTTTCTCTATAACCATGTCTCTGATACCAATCTGTAACACCCCCAATTCATGATGCAGCGGAATTCAAACTGGGTGTTACTCGACGGCACAATAGTCACAATAATAGAAAACGAACTCTAATTGAGTCGTTTTAAAAGGTTTATCATTCAAATTATATAAATATCAGAGGTTACAAAATGAGGTCCCAGATGGTTCCATGTTTACAATTTACTTTAAATGAGTTTTTGAATGATAATAAAATTTATAGCCCTCTTGAATATTCGTGCCCTTCTGTGCCATCCTTGATCATCATGGACCTGAAATACATGCTTAAGAGGTCAACACAAAGGTTGAGTGATATTCATAGAGTTTGTTTAATGATTGAACACAATATGTTGGTAGTATGAGTTAATTAGACTCATACTCATAGTTGGAAAACAAAACAGGTAGGCTACGTTATTATACGCCCATAAAATGTATTATACACTAAGCTTATGACACCAAAACGTTAACGGGTACCAATATCAATCGGCGGAGTTATCCCGGTAGGTACTTTGCTAACATACCTAAATCTAAAATATTAGTGCATTTGTTTGAACTCAGTCAATACAAATGGGATTCGTCAATCCCAATAGGCCTATTCACAATATTCGCGCTCACTATTACTAGTGATTAAATGGTTCATAATAAGGGATATTGGTTTTAGCAAGGATAGTACTTAGTGATAATAAAACAATCAGCCAAGCATACAATTGAAAAGCATTGTGTTCGGTTGAAAAATAATAGCATGTATTCTCCCCAAGGGTTTGTAAAACAATTAGTAATGGAAAGTGGGGCTATGAACTCACCATGAGTTGGATGATGTAAAATGAGAATGATGGATATGCCGTGAGAACTTCTACGAGCAACCTAGAATAATTTTTGCAACTTAGGTTAGGAATAATGTCTAAGAATATGGAGAATTGCCTATATATGTCTTGCATTTAGTCCATGATGTGGTACAAAGTGTAGTGTAAGTCTTTAAAAAGAAATGTTTCATGAAACATGTATAGTTTATATATCGTTTACTACCGTTCGGGCCGACATAATTCAGAAGTCATGTAGCAAACGTTCGAGGAACCAGGACACTTTAATTCGTAAATCCACAACTCATCTCGACGGCTTACTTAATGAACTCCTCACATAAGGCTCCCTACTATTGTAGTAGTTGATAATATATATATATATATATATATATATATATATATATATATATATATATATATATATATATATGTGTGTGTGTGTGTGTGTGTGTGTGTGTGTGTGTGTGTGTGTGTTTTGATCCGAAAAGTTACATGTCCAATATTTGAATAAACTTAGGAAAATTTATTTTTACATGAAGATTGTAATTAGGGTAAGTTTCTTAAGTTTTGTAAGATCTCATGGTTCTTTAGATGAAATAGATCCAAATTGTATGTTTAAGTTATCGCCAACTCTTTAGCTCATGTTTCGCCTAAGTGAGTTTATATGGTCATTTAGTCATGGCCTTGCCATGACCTTTGGTCATTGTTTCATGGTCTTGAGACTCAACCTTGGCTCTAGCCATGGTTGTGGTCTTGAATCTAGGTCATTAGACCTCTTGTTCTTTTTAAACAATAACAATTATATAGTGACTTATATATATAAAATAGCTGTTAAGAAACTGAAGAAAATCTCATTCGTTATTGGTTTTTTGGAGACGTGCCCCTGAGTTTTTGAAGAAAACGTGATTCCGGACAAATTTCGTGCTTTAACTTTTTCATGAAACGGACCAGAAGGGCCTCTTTTTGTGTGTTTTATGTTCTGTCACAGAAGGTATTTAGGCAGTTTTGCCGTAAAGTTTTGGTAACTTCAAATGGTCATAACTTTTGACTCGTGTACTCGTTTTAGGTGGTTCAAATTGCTATGTTTTCCTTGTTAAGTCCTCTACTACAATATGTAATTGTCTAATATCATTTATATTCTGTTTTGGTCAGATTTTACCATGAAAGTTACTAGTTTACTTGTTTAACTAACATAAGTTAACATATATATACCAATACTTGTTTTACTCATTTTTATACATCATGGACATAATCATAAGACAATATATAGCATGAATGATATGTAAATAGCATGAATATGATATTTAACAAGAATTATGTTAGGGTTTTGCTTACAACTTTTGGCTTTCAATTAAGAAAGGAAGTTAACATGTAAGGTAAGGACTTTGATAGACTTAAGCTTCACCCTACTTCACTTCAAGCAATCTTTCTACACTTGTATTCTTGAAAGAGAGATGATGAAAGTTGAGGTGACTTGAGTAGATTCAAACTCAAGAGAAATCACCAAAGTTTCTAGGGTTTGGAAGTAGTTTGATGAATCAAAACCAAACTAGAGTTTCTATGTTGTTGTAGCACTTGATACTTGCATGAAATTGGAAGTAAATGAGCTAAGGTTATGGTGTTTGTGTGTGTGATGTGTGGCGTACAACGGAGGGGGAGGGGGTTATATATGAGCTTGAGGAGGTTACAAGATTAGGATATTTTCCTAAACTTTGTGACCAAGTTTAACACATGTAATGATCTAAGAGCTCTATGCATGAGATCAAGCCACAAGGGTGGTGAATCCTCCCCTATAGGCGGTTCATGAGGCTAGGGAGGGTGAGGTGTGCCTTGGATGATATTATCCTAAATATTGTGTTAGTTTTGACTCCGGGAAATGCTAACCGTAAATGATTAAGCCTCAAAACGTAAAACCGGGTATCGTAAAAATGTGGAACTTGAAAGTATGGTTAAACATATCATTATACTCCATAATAAAATATAAAATGAGTGGTAGGTTCCATTGGGGTGCTAACACCCTGCTAAAACTGGAAACACGGGTCTAAAACGCGTAATACGTAAAACGTACGTATATTGTGTAAAATTGAGAAAAGTAAAATGTTACTTTTCTCATACGATAATAATGATTTAAAATGACTTATAATGTCTAGACTGGGCTCAGTCTAGTGTCGGTTACTATTAAATGTCTTTTAGACATAAAACCGTAAGCCTAAAAATCAAGGAATGATTTTTGGTCAAAGGAGGAGGGAAAAATATGTTGACTTTTTCCAAAAATGTGAAAACTCAAATCGTCTTAGAAATGCGGTGCAGGTATAGGCTAAGGTTACGGCTAAGTAAAAGTGCTTAAAAACGAAAATTCCTGTTTTTTCACGGCCGAGGTTTATTTGGTCACATTTTTCTCAGTCATGATTAATTCTCAAATAAATCATGAGTGTATCAAACATTTTTCTGATGCGGGAAAAATTAACGCGGTCGAGTTTCGTTGTGCGTAGAATTTTTGAATGACGATTTACCCTAAAACGTGTAGTTCCTTAATAACTTTCACGAAAATGATCTGATGAGTGTCAAACTTTTATTTTGTCATGAAAATGATTTATCATACAAGAATATGAAATAAAAATCAAATTTTGGAAAATGAATAGTAAAATTTTCTGGAATAGTAATTAACCTGAAAAATGAGTAGAAATTTATATCATAGCTTAGTGTGTTTATAGTAAAAACACAAATATTAAGTGTAGAAGTTTTCGATACAACATAAAAAAAAACTTACTAAAAGTTGGTGTGGATAACAAAAAAGTTAAACGATAAAAAAGGTTACTAAAAACTATCAGCTAGATAAGACATAAGCCAAAGTTCTGTTGAGGTCTCTTTCAGATTCTATCGAGAAGCAAAAAGAGGTTAACACATAAATCATAAGTATAGAAGAATGGTATCTCTCATCCGTAATTACCAACTAAATAACATTATTGTAGTATAGTAACGTAATAACCTGATTAAAAACTCTATATGCTTGCTTAATAATTCTCATGTACAAACTTTAATTCATTTACAACGGCCAAGTATTACGGGGGGGGGGGTTTTTTTTGAAACATCACGTCAATGAATAAAGTTAGGTTATCACCTATATAAAGTTTAAAACTAACATTAGTTTAAAAAAATATTTAACGTATATTAAAACTAATTCGCATATTTACCAAATTTTAATTGATGAAAGTCTAAAAATTAATACTAATACTCATGTAATTTTAAACAAAGTTAATATTATAAAGTATAGGGGGTATAAAGTGTAAGGGTTATTTGTGTTTTTTTTTATAAAATTATTAAAAAACATGGAAATTTTTAATTTTACACTTTACACTATATAAATTATTTAAAATTCAATCACTAAAGTTTTATTAATTACTTCCTCTTTTTTTTAAGTTTTTATTTTATTAAATTTGACACTTATATTTTTATACATTTTTTTCTTAACCAAATTTCTCCACCAAAATTATTAAGTTTGACCAAAATCAATTTAATTTTGACTTTCTATTGACCAATCACGTTGCTCGATTTCGCCTACGTGGCAAAATCGAGCTCTGCTATTGGTCCAATTTTTTTTTTCAATGAGAAGAGATTTGCAAAAACACTCCGAAATGATGTAATTCTTTTATTATATAAAAGATTTAAGCACATTAAATTGTTCGTGATGGTTTTTTAGTATAAAATGAACATTTAGGGTGATAGGGTGATAGTTCATTTGGATATTATGAAGGTAAACCATATAAGTATTGGTTCAAGAGGACAAACTCAATCATATAACAAAGGTAAACCATATAATGAACGTTTAAGGTGATAGGGGTGATAGTATAAAAATATATGTCGGTTCAAGATGACGGACTCAACCATATAATGAAGAAGTTTTGTCATTTCATCGCGATATTACAAGAAGAATTCCTGAAGAGTCATTGATCTTATTGTTTATCACAGTTAACTTGTTGTTCTATGATATTGTCGCATTGCGTGAGTATTATGCTAGTGCTTAAAAAGGCACCTATCACATAGTACTATTATTTTGGTAATTTTATAGGTTTACACGATATTCTCATTTTCAAAAGTATTAAATATAATAACTTTCTAATAATAATTCATGAATCATGAGCGAGCATTATTGGTAGGAAAACATGCAAATTTTAGAAATTAAACTAAGCTGTAAGGTAACTAATTTGATATTTTTTACTTTGTTTGCGAGTAAAATATCGTGGGTGACTAGCATAAGTCATAACCAAAATTTCCATATTCTTTATTTTACCAAGCTCATGAGCTTTTATCCAAAACTTAAAACAATAGATCCATAGTGGAAAGGTCATTACCCTTTAATTACATAAAAGTAAAATACTTGTTTCATAGCAAACATTGGTCTAGCATCTAGATAGCGTCAAATTTGTTCTCCTTTTTGCTAAGTCCAAATGTTAAGAGTCCCGTCGTCTTAAATTAAACAAGCGGGTGAGCCCGCGCGTTGCTGCGGGAGTGTTGTGTATGATAATCATTTTTTCAACTAATTTGGAAAATTAAATAACACACACTTTTTTGAATGTCAGGTTAACAATGACTAAAACTTCTTAGCTTCAACATCCACTTCTGTGACTATATCATTATAGCTTTGCAGTGATGCTATTTATCTTTTGACTCAAGTGTTTCCTTCATCTGCAGCCTAAAAAGGGATCCAAGAATGTTGTGCAGTGTCTTTCTTTTTTACGTTATTTTACTTAAGGTCAATACTGGACGAACCTGGTCAAAGTCTTCTTCCTCTTGGCTATTCTCCTGTTTAAGCAGTTTCTCTTCCCCAGCATACAAATTTGCAGCTTTAGCCGTCTCCGCTCTTTCATTTTTTTTGCTTGCACTTGATGTGATCAGCTATTTTATCTCGTCCAAAATGCTTCGGAGCTGGTTTTCATCTAGAAGTCATCCAAATACCTGAAACCATGTTCAGCAGTTAAGAGACGTAGTTAGAACTTAGAACACATGAAAACTATCATATTTACTATCATCTGCCTATGCCACTTACAGGAGTTTGGGTTTCATTTTCTTTCTAAGTTGTAACATTTTATGACAGAGCGAGTCTGTAAAAATACAAATTTAAGAACTCAAAGAGCTTACATTGAAACCATAGAATAGTTTACCTGTTTTTTATATCTGATTCCCTTCGGCCGAGTCTTGGGGTGTCAACAGTATAATATGAGATGTAACAAATCTTTTTTACCTTTAACTTTGACATCAAATAATATGAGCTACTCACTTCCTGTAGCGTCCGTCAACTGAGGAGCGTAAGGACAACATCGTTTTCGATCATCATGCAAAACCTGTTATCCATCTAAATCACCAAAATAAATAAATAAATAAATGCTAGTTACCTTCCAAATCAAAGCCAGTACAATGGCAGATCCAATATTACAACCAAACATCGGACGCCCATTATAGAACGGGTGCTTCGTTATATATTGGCGCATAGCCATTAGCCTACTCTTTTTTTTAATGAGCTTAGCATCTTCAATATGGATTATGAATTAAGTTATATGCGCAACTAAACAATCTCATAAGCCGAAAAAAGTGAGCTTATGACCTTTACACAAATCAAATAGGCTCATAAGGATGGAAAATAAGCTAATCCAAACACCCCCTACGTAACACGTTATAGACTTCTTGCGGAAAATTTAAAGCATAATACATACCGGTTTTGATCTTGTGTTTCCTTTCAGCTGCTCTTGTTGCTCTACATTGATTTCTTGGGTCTAAAATCATGGAAAAAAAACATATAAGGTAGAAGTATATGCCAATAAAGAAAACCAAAATTCAACAGTGACAACAGGAAAACATTTATGTGGTCTAAGGGGTTATTTATTATAGGAAAAAATTGTAAGTTTATGAAGTTAAACTTATTCTCGAAATTCAGTGGCTAATACTTAGGCATGTTATTCAATAACAGTAACAGTTAAAAAAAACATGCTTGAATACAATATAAATTGTTATCTATTAGTACAATTTTCATCTTATGCTATTATACGTAAACCACTACCTTAAAGCCTAAATCCAGATCAAATTATATTTACTAAACTGTAACCTCGAATATCGGCACCTATACATCCAGGGACACTACTGATTATTGATTACAGAAAAAAACAGTTCTAGACCAGACCAGTAAACCTCAGTACATGTCCAGTTCGGTCCGGCTTAGACCTGAGTACTATATGGTTAAATCACTATCTTAAATTTAACACCCGTTCACGTTACAATTACTAAATAATCCGATCATGTTCTCAAATTTTCGTCAGGTAGGGCACACTACAAATTACACTTTTTAGTAGTTTCCAAATTCTCTCAAGAATTTCATCAAACATATAGAAGGCACAAAAGGCCCTTACTTCCATCAACCACAACCTAAGTGTTTCATGCATATTTCTGGATACTTCTTAAAACAACAAACAACAAAAAATTCACAAACCTAAATACATTTACCATGACAAACGCCCCTAACTTAATTAGATTATTAAGAATAATACATGTTTGAAGCAAGTGGTGAAATTGAATCCAATGTATGTCTTTTATAAAATCACAATTACATGTTTGAAGCAAGTGGTGAAATTGAATCCAGTGAAATTGTAATTAAACTAATATCTAACCATTACCTTAAACCAAGTTCAAAGGGTCTTTGAGGTAACATCATTCGACTTCAGTCCATTTCCACCATAATTCCCAAGCAAATCATGAAATTGAATCCCCTTTCCACTCGGACTCTTCAACCTCCACACCACCTGTAAACAACAACA
Organism: Artemisia argyi; assembly: GCA_030686995.1. Taxonomy (NCBI): domain Eukaryota; kingdom Viridiplantae; phylum Streptophyta; class Magnoliopsida; order Asterales; family Asteraceae; genus Artemisia; species Artemisia argyi. The sequence continues at coordinate 28,021,962 of CM060687.1, read as the reverse complement.
AAGTGACAATTTCACCAATTTGACACATTTCCAATCAGAATGTATCCTAAACCTAATCACACAATTTGACACATTTCACCATCAAATTAATAAAAATGAAAAAACTTTATAATCATACCTTGCCCAAAGATAAGCTTACAGGAGGCTTAGATAAGGTATACCTTGCAAATAATTCAATGTGGCGCAAACGGCCATTCATCGATAACCAATTCCTCCAAAAGCTTAAAAATAAACAAAATCACATCAAATTAAACAAACCAAAAATTAAAATAACAAAAAACTAAACACCATCCTGAAACTCACCGAATGAATAACATAAGCACCCTCAAACGCCATCATGAACAACTTAATCCTCTCTTTGAGTGCCGCACCAATCCTTTAACACAATGTCACCAACCTGAAAATAATACACAATCATCAAAACATGAAAAAACTGTTAATGCAAAATTGCCTTGATCTAATTAGAAAGGGAAAAAAAGCTTTGATTCAGATCTTTAATCTTGAATTTAAATAAATGCAAAATAGATTTAGGTAGAAAGACAATGATATGTGCTCGATGATTCACCTCATATGTAAAGCTTTAACACCAATCAATAAAGCAGGACTGCTTTGTATATTACAGGTTTTTTTTTTTTTAGTTTTGCAGTTGATGGATCTTAGCATTTTTTGTTCGGTTAGTTTGGTGGGTTTGATGAGGCTTTTGGGTTTGATGTTACCGATGAGTGTGTTAGCTTCTGGAGAAGCCGAGAAAGAGAATGGGTTATATCGTGTGTGTACAAATATGTGAAGCATGGTTTACTGTTTAGTCAACTGTTCCGCACAACTTTTTGAAGCACAAAATGCTACAGTAAAATCCCGGGTTTTTAATATATTTATAATTATAATGTGTAATTTAATTTGTAATAATTAAAAAAAAAAAAAAAAAAAAAAAAAAAAAAAAAAAAAACCTGTACTTTGTATTAATAAAATATCATTCTTGATCTTTAAAAAACATTTTGATTTGTCAAAATTGAAAGTGAATACTTTTTTATAACAAACTAGCACGGTACCCGCACGATGCGGCGGCGGGTACCCTTTAACTATATTTTACAGCAAGCAAATGTTGTTCGATTACAATTGAATGATAGACATTCAATTTAAGACAAAAAGAGTATAACTTTTTAATTTAGCTTTCGGTTATACATTATCAAAATTATTTTAAATACAAACTCGGCATTGATGGGTGTTAATGCAATGCAATATATATTTATTTGCGGTTGCATGAAACAATTTAACCGGTACACCAATCAACTTTAAGTTTCACGTTTCTTTAATGACCTAACATGCTTGGCTAAAAGCTGTGCAAATCTATACTACATATAATGCACAAATGAATCTCTCTCCAAAATTTTCAGACTTACAAGAAATAAAGCATGATTTACAACACTTTAATGTACTCAATTTTCATAAGTACAACAAGACAAGCATATGGTACAACAAAAATAAGCATGATGTCATTTTCAGACCACTTTTCTAATAAACAACATTAATGTTATTAATTAATACACCCATTCACCAATTAATACAAAATGTAAAGCACAATGCACAAGTATGTAAAGCACGCATAAAACTAAAAACACACTACTCATATAATAAAATTAATACACTATTAAAAATACCCATTCATTAAAAAATACAACATTTTAACCACAAAGTACAATATAAGTAAGCTTCCACACATGAATATTCCAAGGTCCCAATCGGTCAATCGGCTCCAAAACTCAAAACCGTTAAACTCTTACACAACATTGCCATTTAACTAACAACAAAATACAAAACAGTCTCTATCCTAAAATCACTGTCATCTCACGCCTCAAGTAGAGATCTTGAAGTAGTGCTCTTTTGTGCTTCAAAGAACAAAACAAGATAAGCATGTTTACAATTCGTGTATTTAAGCATAACAAAAATCATAGAAGGGTCTCATCTGTTGAAAGAGTTTGTGGCTGCGTGAAAGTGGTGTGAAATTAGGGCAAGTTAAATTAGGGAGGTATTGTTATTGGACTTGAGCTAATTTCACTGCACACAAAGTGGGCTGCAATTCGTTGGACTCAAAAATATATGTTGTGCTTGTAAAACCAAAAAAGAAATAATTTTGTTTTTGAAAATTTCAGTTAACTAACTTTAAACAAGAGAAAAAAAATTTTGAAATTTTTTTGTCTTAAGTTTGTTGTGTTAAACTACATACATTGTTAAACGCATCAAAAAGTCTTATGTTATAAATGATATGCATAAGTATGTGATCACGCAATCTTTTAGTTATTTACAACTACCTGTTAATGTCGACCATCACGACCTCCTACATAGTCATGCAACCAATATCCGTCTCCTTATCACCGCAACAACGCGTTAACAATCACAGAACATTTTAACTACTTGCAATTATAAAAATGTCTTAACTAAATTTATTGTTATTTGTAAATTAATTGATAAAAAAAAATATGACCGCATAATATTACATTGCCAGAAAATATAGTAACAGGGTACCCGCAGCCGCATCGCGCGGGTACCCTGCTAGTAATGTAATGATATGAATGCGATGTTTTAGTGTTTTTAATCATGTCCATGGCTATTTATGGTTTTGTTAAATAAATTAATTTCAAAACTAACAAGATGTAAATAATTATGTAATCAAAACATTTCCCGTCTACCCTAATGTTTTAGTCTTATTCATATGTTGAAGACCACATGTTATGTGTTAGATGACCCTTTCAAATTGAGTCAAAATAACAGATCATGTTAACCAATCATAAATAAGATAAATAGATAAAATATTTTCTTTTAGTAAAAATTATGGGCCCATTTCATAATTCACTCTCATAATAAAAGCATGATCAATCATGTTCAACTCTAACATGAGAGGATCTTGATCCATTCGATGCAAGCTTTCTTTCCTTGGCTTGTTTGGTTAACATGTTCGGACAAGTCATGTGTTCGAGGTTGGTAATAAAGAATTCAACAATATACATTTACGTTTAATTGCAATTTTACTATGTACTTCGAAACATCACAAAGTTATATTTTGTTGAACTAAATTTGTAACATAACAAACAAGAACGCAATACTAACAACGCGTTTTTTTTTTTTTTTTTTTTTTTTTTTTTTTTTTTTTATTATTACACTATACCTTTTATCTCACTAATGTTCCCGATGAGACTTGAACTCGTAATCTTTTGATTCATGAGCAACTCACATACCACTACACGACTACACTAAACACCTTGGGTATCATTCACAACGAGTTTATTGGGTCATCAGAAGAAAGCATCTCTAGTGTTGGGATCGTTTTTGGACTTCCGATCAGTACAAAACCAAAGTAACACATGAAGTTAAAATCGTGTATTCATATCCAACTCTACTCCTATTTCAAACCTCGTGATTAACAGTTAAATGATCAAGCGGCCATTACTCCATATTATTATGGATATTCTAGCTCCTTTGACTATAATATACCAATTTTATAAGATATACTTTCCATGTGAATGGAACAAAACAATGTTGCACGAAATTGGTTGATCAATAAAGGTGCAACTAAATGTCTAGAAAAGGATACCAGATTGGTCACAGTTCAGAGAGGCACTTACCATTGATAAATTCAATCACATTGGCAACTACTTCACCTAGTACCACAACGGTTGCTTGCAAGTTTTCAGCAAATTCTTCAGGAATTGACTTTTCTCCATCAACAAAATTTGAGACAGCCTTTATAAATATTGTTGGCACTCTCATAAGGCTAGACACGTAGGCCAAAGCTGCTCCCTGAAACTCGGAGAGTTATATTTTAGAACAGTAATCCAGTAAGTAGATAGTATTTCGTATATTCAACAGCTGTGGCAAATTTGACCCATTTACCTATGGGTTGTTTTGGGTTGTCTGTATCTCAAACTGGTCAAGTAATAAAAATAGCTAAAAGGGGAAGGGTCAGATGGGTAGAAAGGTTTGACAAGTCACTAAAAGCCTACTTTTAATTCACGTCCTAAATATTACTCAAAGACTATTTGCGGGTCAACCCGAACAGCCCCGTTATGATCCATTATTAACCCATCCAACCAGCGCATGGCACGTTTATGTTTCATGCTAGATAACAATGAATGTTTCTGCATATATAAACATAAATTTTTTATCTCAAGATCAAACATTACATGTTTAAAAGTCTATTAGATACTCAACATGCATATCCGATTGCAGGATAAGGGTTACTAAAACAAATAAACTAGAAAGTGATATAATGAATGGATATACCTCCATATCGACAACAGTTGCATCATTGGCCAATATGCATATTTCATCTTGTGGCGACATATCTAAAGAATCTCCAGTAGACAGTTTGCATACCTGCTATATAATACACTAAGATATTACATCCTTTTGTCATGTCATACAAATTGTGGGTTTTTTCTTTAATAGCAATTTGATAAATAATTTTCGCAAGACTAGTTAAATTTTTAATTACTGTAAAAAAAAAATTCTCACAAATGACTTTTTTTTTTTTTTTTTTTTTTTTTTTTTTTTTTTTTTTTTTTTTAATGTAGAACACATTTAGTTGAATTCAAACTTCAAAAAAATAAACTTCGTCATAGCAACGTCTGATGACAAAATTTTGCCAACCAAGCATTAGTAGCATTGGCAACCTTAAAGTGCAGAAGCTAAAAAGGTTGTTTTCGTTTTTTATTTTCTTATTTTCACATAACTAGCAGATTGCCTTAAGATTAAGCTCCTTCACAAGATTTGGTGTGGAGAAACTCTTCCGTCGACCAAGTCCATATTTATCAGGACCCTGCAAATCAAGAGGGAGATTAGATTAGGCCAAAAGAATATATAAAGTTGTGGAAGACACTGTACGCAAATGATAAATCATGAAACACATTGTACAATGAACACATTTTAGCAATTTTACTGGATGAATGTTTGTATGACTTATTATAACATCAGTCAACATATTTAGTAGACCAGTATGCAAGTTCATAACGGAAGGTACGGATTAAGACTACTTACCGGAATTGGAATCCGTCTATCATGAAATGCAAGATCTGATACTAGGAATACATCAAATATGCAAGCTCCTTTCACCTGGTATTATTAACATTAGTAAAAATATTACAACAACAACAACATTAAAAAAAAATAATAAAAGAAAAAAAAAAGAAAAAAAAAAAAGAAAGAAAAGGTAACAAACAAAGATGAAGAAATATATATATATATATATATATATATATATATATATATATATATATATATATATATATATATATATATATATATATATATGCATGTAGTGAACAATCTAACTTTCTAAATACAAGAAGCCATAATTTTATTATTTTCAGAAAGAAATAGTTAAAAAAAAAGGCAACGGGTATAAAAAATATACTTTAAAGCCTCCAGCAGTACCAGCATTTATGAAAAGATCGGGCTTCAATGCTTGAATAGAAGCATAAGTCACAAGAGATGCAGGAACAGTGCCTACACTATTGATCCCTGAGAAGGAAATATAAGTTATGTTTGTATGTTTGTATTATGCAACACACGTCAGTATTTGATTATATAGAGCAGGTGGAATTTGGTATATCAGTGGCTCAGCACCAACAGAACACCAAAAAACAGACATTCCAGTATTATAAAATGTTAGCTTTGATCACATTTGATAGTATAAAATAACTACAGTTGAATATTTAATAGGTTCAGAGTCAAAATTTCATTGACTTTTCAAGCAACAAGTAATCAGTCCGGCACTGGCAACGTTATTGTAAAAGTAAAAGATAGCAAAATCAAATGAAACATGACACACACATTACATAATAGTAAATGAATTGGATGGAATTGCAAAATGTATTGCTGAGAATGAATTGGGAGAGTTGGGAGCGAGACTGTGGAATTTGGACAGTTCAAAATGGAAAGAAGCGGAAGGATTATTGAGGAATTTGAACTTTTCAAAAGGATAGTTATGAATACAGCCTTTAGGATGGATGATTGGAATGTATTTACTTGAATATGTTTGATTCTAGCTTTGTATGTCATTTGAATGTTTCAATTTAGCTTGTAAAAGGGTGTTTGGGATTGTCCTTATGTAACACCCCCAAAATACCGCAGCGGAAGACTGTGTCATAGGGGTGCTACTTCATAATACAAAGAACAAGGTATAGAAAACGAACTCTAAATGAGACGTTTTGAAAAGTTACCATTCAATTAATAAATTCCGAAATACAAACTTGAGTTCCATAATACAATACATAAGAGTTTTAAGACAAATCGAATGGTAAAGATAAAAGCATAAGTCTTCAAAACATGCCAAGTGACTCTATGCTCCATGCAACAGCTTATCATCTTACAGACCTGAGACAAACATGCTAAAGTGTCAACACAATGGTTGGTGAGTTCATAGAGTTTGTCTTAAAATAATTGAAAAGCCTTAAGAGAATGTTCGCACAGCAAAGGCATCGTGAATCCACTCAGTTGCAATTCCCGCCATAAGAGACTTGCAACCTGTGTGTTCACAACCCACTGCTAACATATATAGTATGAATAAGACATGTATAAGTTCATCAAGACAATTTAAGCAATTAGAAGTGAGTCTCTACTTCATCTCCGAAGACCTCACTTTTATGATGTATCCAACATTCGCAAATGTTAGGATGTATCAAAGACAACTGGGAGTCAATTCCCAAAGACAACTGGGAGCCACTTCCCAAAGATAACTGGGAGTCAATTCCCAAAGATAACTACTAGTCAATAAATAGAATAACGCAATTAAGTATAACGCAGTCATGTATGTAAGCAATCAAGTATAACACAGTCAAGTATAGACGTTTTGAGTATTTGTACAAGTAAACAAGTAGTTGAGCATGTGTCTCCCCCAAAAGTTAAAACAAGTACGAAAAGAGTAGGGGCTATGACTCACCTTAAGCTTAAGTGATGTGAAATGAAAGTGGTAGTCGAATCGCGAAAGTCACTAAGAGCAGCCTATAATAGAACGTTGCGACTTAGGTTTGGAGTAACGTCTAAGAATACGAAGAATTGCCCATATATGTCTTGCATAATGCTCATGATGTAGTACTTAGTATATATTGTAAGTCTTTGAATATAAGTGGTCTATGAAACATGTATAGGTTGTATATCTCTTACTACCGTTCGGGCCGACATAATTCAGAAGTCATAGAGTAAACGTTCGAGGAGCCAGGACACTTTAACTCGTAAATCCACAACTCATCTCGACGGCTTACTTAATGAACTCCTCACATGAGGCTCCCTACTATTGTAGTATTTGATAACAAATGTATAAGTTTTAATCCGAAAAGTTACATGTCCAATATTTGAATAAACTTAGGAAAGTTTATTAGTACATGAAGATTGTTATTAGGGGTAGTTTCATAAGTCTTATATGACCATTTTCTCTTTGTAATATCTCATGGTTCCTTTTGAAGTGAAGTACATCCAAATTGTTTGTTCAAGTTATCGCCTAATTCCTTGTTTCATGTTTACGCCTAAGTAAGCTTATATGGTCATTTAGTCATGGCTTCGCCGTGACCTTGGTCATTTTTCCATGGTCTTGAGACTCAACCTTGGCTTTAGCCATGGTTGTGGTCTTGGCTTTAGGTCATTAGACCTCTTGGTCTTAGTAAATGATAACTATAATATAGTGACTTTGGTCTAAAATGGGCTGTTAAGATTTTGAAGAAATTTATCACTCGGAAAGCATTTTCAGGGCTCAAGCTTCTTTGTACCTGAACGAAAACGTCGTTACGGACAACTTTCGTGTTTTAACTTTTTGATGAATCGGACCAGAAGGGTGACTTTAAAAAGCTAAATTTGATCAGAATGCTATTTAGGCAGTTTTGCCGTTTTGGTTTCGCTAACTTCTTATGGCCATAACTTTTGACTCGGGTACTCGTTTTGGGTGATTCAAATTGCTATGTTTTCCTTGTTAAGTCCTCTTTAACATTAAGTAAGTGTCAAATATCAAAGTTATACTATTTTGGTCGTGGTTCTCCATAAAAATCACTAGTTTGCTTGTTTACTTGTCATAAGTTAACATATGTATACCAATACTTGTTTTATCCATTTTTAAACATCATGAACACAATAACAAGAACATATATAGCATGAAAGGAACACAAAGAGCATGAAAATGATAATTAAGCAAGAAAGTATGTTAGGGTTTGCTTACAACTTTTGGCCTTAATGAAAAAGGGAAACTAGGACAAGAACTAGGACTTTGATTGAATAAGCTTTCCTCCTTTGCAATCTATGATAAACCGAGGTTATTTGAAGATTATAACGACGCCTTCTTGAAGTCCAAAGCTATTTGAAGATTATAACGACGTCTTTTTGGAGACTTTAAAGTTATAACAACTTTTCTTAGAAAATTTCCAAGATTGAAGATCAAACACTAGTTTTCTTTCAAAAACTAGTTAACTTTCTTACAAAATATAAGAAAAGTGCCTTAGGTTTTAGGACTTAAAGGTTATAAGAAGGTGTGGTGCAAGTTTTCTATGTGTTATTAGTTGGCTATTTATAGGATGAGAAAAATAGTTAACCATATATTGGGTTAGAATGTAACCATGGTTAATTTAGACACTTGTAAACATCCTAGAGATCAATGGTCAAGATCAAGCCACAACATGGTGACTCCCCCCCTAAATGGCGGTTTCAAAGAGATAAGATGACTAGATGATGAGTCTTGGTGTTATCTTGCTTAGTTTGTGCATTTTGACTCCGTAAAAAGCTAACCGTAAATGATTAAGCCTCAAAACGTAAAACCGGGTATCGTAAAAATATGAAACTTGAAAGTATTGTTAAACATGTCAATATAGTCCATAATAAAATATAAAATGAGTGGTAGGATCTATCGGGTGCTAAAACCCTGCTAAAAACTGGAAACACGGGTCTAAAACGCGCAATTCGCGTAAAACGCTGAACTGAAAAACGTAAAATTCCAAAACTTTTGGAATTGTCATAAAATGATAGAAAATCATATTTCTATTGTTTATAATGTTTTATGGATATATCGGGATGCTGGAAGGACGTTTAAACCTAAAAGTAAATCTCGGACACGGCTTTGTGATTTTTGCAGAAATGATCTGACGAGCGTCAAACTCTCGGATTATCGTTAAAATAGTTTAACTTACGAGAATATGAAATAAAAATTTCTGAGATGAATAGTGAAAAGTGAATAGTAAAAAGTGAATAGTAAAAGTGAATAGTAAAAAGTGAATAGTGAAATTTTCGGGAATAAAAGTTAACCTGAAATTGCGAATTGTTACAGTCTCTACCCCTTCAGGAAACTTCGTCCCGAAGTTTAGTGTGTCTAGGTCTCTTATCTTAATAGCGGCATAATAAAGCTAAGTTTTTGAACTAGGATAGAATAATATGGTAGGATAAAGTACGTACCCGTTACGCATTGCGGGCTTCCTTAGCACCCAAATAGTATGCTCGACCCCGAGGTGGACTATCATTGTATTCACGCTTTGGGTTATTTGCTTCAAGCATTACTGCTAGAGTCGGGTTATCCAGTACTTGTCCCTGTGCCCTATTCAACTTAGGACAAGTATTTCGGAAGTGGTTTGGGCTGTTGCACTCATGGCATGTCTTTTGGTTGTTTCCTATATTGTCCGCATTCGCCTGCCTTGTAATTGATTTACACTGACTTGCAAAGTGGCCAGACTTCTTGCAATTATAACACACAGGGCATGGTTCAGACCTCTGATGATGATAAGTGCATTTCGTACACTTAGGATGTGGACCCTCATACTTTTTCTGATCATAAACTGTTGCTGCAAATCCTCTTGCTCTCTTATTATCAACCATTGTACCCTTTTGCTCGCACGATTCACCTGCTCCTTTCCTTTTATCACTAGTCTTCAAAGTTCCATTCCTAACCATCTCATCTGTTAGGGTCCCTGCTCTTAGTATTGCACTTTGAATTGTGGGAGGTTCGGTTGTTTTCACCATCCCACGAATCTCGGGAACAAGGCCATAGATGTACCTCTCAATCCTCTTGGATTCAGGGGTAACCAGATGAGGAACTAGTTTAGCTAGTTCATGAAACCGATCTGTGTAGGTTGCATGACCAGCCCCTACCATAGAGTGATGCCAAAACTCGTCTTCTAGTTTTTGCATTTCATTAACTGGGCAGTATTCTTCCTTCAGTAGTCCTTTAAAGTCGTCCCATGTCATGCCTACAGCTGCTTCTCTAGTCCTTGCTTGAATTTGCATGTTCCACCATGTCAATGCCTTTTCTGATAGCAAGCATGCAGAATATTTTACTCTCTGGTGGATTGCACAGTTACTGATGTCAATCACTGACTCCATCTTCTCGACCCATCGTGTATATGCCAATGCACCTCCTTTGCCATTAAACTCAATTGGTTTGCATGACGTAAATTCCTTATACGTACATCCAGTCCTATGGTTGTTGTTGTTGTTGTTGTTGTTGTTGTTGTTGTTGTTATCATTCCTTCCTCCATTATTTGTAGCGTCATTTATGCTTCCGTGGTTTCCCGAATTGTTCATGTGATTGCCAACTTGTGTGACTATAGTGGGAAGTAGGTTTTGTAGTTGTTGGGCAATAATGGTGGAGACATCTGGATTTCCACCAGCGTTACTAGGGTTACTAGTGTCGTGAGCATCTCCTCTACCTCCACGTCCACCAGTTCTTCCACTATCATTACTAGGGTTACTAGTGTCGTGAGCAGCTCCTCTACCTCCACGACCACCAGTTCTTCCACCTCTTGGTGTTGCACCACCTCGGCTAGTGCTACGAGTTACTCTCTTTGGTGCCATGATATCTACAAGGAGGGACATTTTGTCGACGTCAGATATGAGGTGATATTCCTGGACTACTTAGTCTTAAATCTTGTCAATTTTGAGTCAATCGTCGATTAATGTAAGCATGGTCACATATGTCTACGTGAGTCGTGACGCCTTTATAATTATGTTGGCCACCATAATTATAATTGCTTCCTTTCACACGTATACATATTTACCAGGCACACATAACTCAACAATTGGTACTACATAATTGGGTAGACTTTCTATCATCTGCTCTTAAGTTGTGAAAGGGTAACATAGTCTGGGTATCTAGAGAAGGTGATATGACGAAATGGACTAGTCGCGCTTGTAGAAAGGTTTGAGTGTCGTACTAGGACATATGAACCACTTCTAGGTATTAGAATCATATAAAGTAAGTATAAGGCAAATCATCAAATCTCTATAGGAAACTAATAACCTTTATTTAACTTAATCTTATGTCTTATCAAACAAGAACTGTCACAAGATTAAGTTAAATAAATAATTATTACTTAGCTCTAAATTTTTGATGACTTGACTAATGTCTGGGGTTTCTCCGAAACAAACAATTAGCAATAAGCATATGCACATGAAGTGTGTGTAAGGCAAAATAAAGAGAAGGGTCCTAACGTATATAGCAGTTATAGTCTAGGCACTCAATGCAACCTAGTTCTCTATAACCAAGGCTCTGGTACCAATCTGTAACACCCCCAAAATACCGCAGCGGAAGACTGTGTCATAGGGGTGCTACTTCATAATACAAAGAACAAGGTATAGAAAACGAACTCTAAATGAGACGTTTTGAAAAGTTACCATTCAATTAATAAATTCCGAAATACAAACTTGAGTTCCATAATACAATACATAAGAGTTTTAAGACAAATCGAATGGTAAAGATAAAAGCATAAGTCTTCAAAACATGCCAAGTGACTCTATGCTCCATGCAACAGCTTATCATCTTACAGACCTGAGACAAACATGCTAAAGTGTCAACACAATGGTTGGTGAGTTCATAGAGTTTGTCTTAAAATAATTGAAAAGCCTTAAGAGAATGTTCGCACAGCAAAGGCATCGTGAATCCACTCAGTTGCAATTCCCGCCATAAGAGACTTGCAACCTGTGTGTTCACAACCCACTGCTAACATATATAGTATGAATAAGACATGTATAAGTTCATCAAGACAATTTAAGCAATTAGAAGTGAGTCTCTACTTCATCTCCGAAGACCTCACTTTTATGATGTATCCAACATTCGCAAATGTTAGGATGTATCAAAGACAACTGGGAGTCAATTCCCAAAGACAACTGGGAGCCACTTCCCAAAGACAACTGGGAGTCAATTCCCAAAGATAACTACTAGTCAATAAATAGAATAACGCAATTAAGTATAACGCAGTCATGTATGTAAGCAATCAAGTATAACACAGTCAAGTATAGACGTTTTGAGTATTTGTACAAGTAAACAAGTAGTTGAGCATGTGTCTCCCCCAAAAGTTAAAACAAGTACGAAAAGAGTAGGGGCTATGACTCACCTTAAGCTTAAGTGATGTGAAATGAAAGTGGTAGTCGAATCGCGAAAGTCACTAAGAGCAGCCTATAATAGAACGTTGCGACTTAGGTTTGGAGTAACGTCTAAGAATACGAAGAATTGCCCATATATGTCTTGCATAATGCTCATGATGTAGTACTTAGTATATATTGTAAGTCTTTGAATATAAGTGGTCTATGAAACATGTATAGGTTGTATATCTCTTACTACCGTTCGGGCCGACATAATTCAGAAGTCATAGAGTAAACGTTCGAGGAGCCAGGACACTTTAACTCGTAAATCCACAACTCATCTCGACGGCTTACTTAATGAACTCCTCACATGAGGCTCCCTACTATTGTAGTATTTGATAACAAATGTATAAGTTTTAATCCGAAAAGTTACATGTCCAATATTTGAATAAACTTAGGAAAGTTTATTAGTACATGAAGATTGTTATTAGGGGTAGTTTCATAAGTCTTATATGACCATTTTCTCTTTGTAATATCTCATGGTTCCTTTTGAAGTGAAGTACATCCAAATTGTTTGTTCAAGTTATCGCCTAATTCCTTGTTTCATGTTTACGCCTAAGTAAGCTTATATGGTCATTTAGTCATGGCTTCGCCGTGACCTTGGTCATTTTTCCATGGTCTTGAGACTCAACCTTGGCTTTAGCCATGGTTGTGGTCTTGGCTTTAGGTCATTAGACCTCTTGGTCTTAGTAAATGATAACTATAATATAGTGACTTTGGTCTAAAATGGGCTGTTAAGATTTTGAAGAAATTTATCACTCGGAAAGCATTTTCAGGGCTCAAGCTTCTTTGTACCTGAACGAAAACGTCGTTACGGACAACTTTCGTGTTTTAACTTTTTGATGAATCGGACCAGAAGGGTGACTTTAAAAAGCTAAATTTGATCAGAATGCTATTTAGGCAGTTTTGCCGTTTTGGTTTCGCTAACTTCTTATGGCCATAACTTTTGACTCGGGTACTCGTTTTGGGTGATTCAAATTGCTATGTTTTCCTTGTTAAGTCCTCTTTAACATTAAGTAAGTGTCAAATATCAAAGTTATACTATTTTGGTCGTGGTTCTCCATAAAAATCACTAGTTTGCTTGTTTACTTGTCATAAGTTAACATATGTATACCAATACTTGTTTTATCCATTTTTAAACATCATGAACACAATAACAAGAACATATATAGCATGAAAGGAACACAAAGAGCATGAAAATGATAATTAAGCAAGAAAGTATGTTAGGGTTTGCTTACAACTTTTGGCCTTAATGAAAAAGGGAAACTAGGACAAGAACTAGGACTTTGATTGAATAAGCTTTCCTCCTTTGCAATCTATGATAAACCGAGGTTATTTGAAGATTATAACGACGCCTTCTTGAAGTCCAAAGCTATTTGAAGATTATAACGACGTCTTTTTGGAGACTTTAAAGTTATAACAACTTTTCTTAGAAAATTTCCAAGATTGAAGATCAAACACTAGTTTTCTTTCAAAAACTAGTTAACTTTCTTACAAAATATAAGAAAAGTGCCTTAGGTTTTAGGACTTAAAGGTTATAAGAAGGTGTGGTGCAAGTTTTCTATGTGTTATTAGTTGGCTATTTATAGGATGAGAAAAATAGTTAACCATATATTGGGTTAGAATGTAACCATGGTTAATTTAGACACTTGTAAACATCCTAGAGATCAATGGTCAAGATCAAGCCACAACATGGTGACTCCCCCCCTAAATGGCGGTTTCAAAGAGATAAGATGACTAGATGATGAGTCTTGGTGTTATCTTGCTTAGTTTGTGCATTTTGACTCCGTAAAAAGCTAACCGTAAATGATTAAGCCTCAAAACGTAAAACCGGGTATCGTAAAAATATGAAACTTGAAAGTATTGTTAAACATGTCAATATAGTCCATAATAAAATATAAAATGAGTGGTAGGATCTATCGGGTGCTAAAACCCTGCTAAAAACTGGAAACACGGGTCTAAAACGCGCAATTCGCGTAAAACGCTGAACTGAAAAACGTAAAATTCCAAAACTTTTGGAATTGTCATAAAATGATAGAAAATCATATTTCTATTGTTTATAATGTTTTATGGATATATCGGGATGCTGGAAGGACGTTTAAACCTAAAAGTAAATCTCGGACACGGCTTTGTGATTTTTGCAGAAATGATCTGACGAGCGTCAAACTCTCGGATTATCGTTAAAATAGTTTAACTTACGAGAATATGAAATAAAAATTTCTGAGATGAATAGTGAAAAGTGAATAGTAAAAAGTGAATAGTAAAAGTGAATAGTAAAAAGTGAATAGTGAAATTTTCGGGAATAAAAGTTAACCTGAAATTGCGAATTGTTACAGTCTCTACCCCTTCAGGAAACTTCGTCCCGAAGTTTAGTGTGTCTAGGTCTCTTATCTTAATAGCGGCATAATAAAGCTAAGTTTTTGAACTAGGATAGAATAATATGGTAGGATAAAGTACGTACCCGTTACGCATTGCGGGCTTCCTTAGCACCCAAATAGTATGCTCGACCCCGAGGTGGACTATCATTGTATTCACGCTTTGGGTTATTTGCTTCAAGCATTACTGCTAGAGTCGGGTTATCCAGTACTTGTCCCTGTGCCCTATTCAACTTAGGACAAGTATTTCGGAAGTGGTTTGGGCTGTTGCACTCATGGCATGTCTTTTGGTTGTTTCCTATATTGTCCGCATTCGCCTGCCTTGTAATTGATTTACACTGACTTGCAAAGTGGCCAGACTTCTTGCAATTATAACACGCAGGGCATGGTTCAGACCTCTGATGATGATAAGTGCATTTCGTACACTTAGGATGTGGACCCTCATACTTTTTCTGATCATAAACTGTTGCTGCAAATCCTCTTGCTCTCTTATTATCAACCATTGTACCCTTTTGCTCGCACGATTCACCTGCTCCTTTCCTTTTATCACTAGTCTTCAAAGTTCCATTCCTAACCATCTCATCTGTTAGGGTCCCTGCTCTTAGTATTGCACTTTGAATTGTGGGAGGTTCGGTTGTTTTCACCATCCCACGAATCTCGGGAACAAGGCCATAGATGTACCTCTCAATCCTCTTGGATTCAGGGGTAACCAGATGAGGAACTAGTTTAGCTAGTTCATGAAACCGATCTGTGTAGGTTGCATGACCAGCCCCTACCATAGAGTGATGCCAAAACTCGTCTTCTAGTTTTTGCATTTCATTAACTGGGCAGTATTCTTCCTTCAGTAGTCCTTTAAAGTCGTCCCATGTCATGCCTACAGCTGCTTCTCTAGTCCTTGCTTGAATTTGCATGTTCCACCATGTCAATGCCTTTTCTGATAGCAAGCATGCAGAATATTTTACTCTCTGGTGGATTGCACAGTTACTGATGTCAATCACTGACTCCATCTTCTCGACCCATCGTGTATATGCCAATGCACCTCCTTTGCCATTAAACTCAATTGGTTTGCATGACGTAAATTCCTTATACGTACATCCAGTCCTATGGTTGTTGTTGTTGTTGTTGTTGTTGTTGTTGTTGTTGTTATCATTCCTTCCTCCATTATTTGTAGCGTCATTTATGCTTCCGTGGTTTCCCGAATTGTTCATGTGATTGCCAACTTGTGTGACTATAGTGGGAAGTAGGTTTTGTAGTTGTTGGGCAATAATGGTGGAGACATCTGGATTTCCACCAGCGTTACTAGGGTTACTAGTGTCGTGAGCATCTCCTCTACCTCCACGTCCACCAGTTCTTCCACTATCATTACTAGGGTTACTAGTGTCGTGAGCAGCTCCTCTACCTCCACGACCACCAGTTCTTCCACCTCTTGGTGTTGCACCACCTCGGCTAGTGCTACGAGTTACTCTCTTTGGTGCCATGATATCTACAAGGAGGGACATTTTGTCGACGTCAGATATGAGGTGATATTCCTGGACTACTTAGTCTTAAATCTTGTCAATTTTGAGTCAATCGTCGATTAATGTAAGCATGGTCACATATGTCTACGTGAGTCGTGACGCCTTTATAATTATGTTGGCCACCATAATTATAATTGCTTCCTTTCACACGTATACATATTTACCAGGCACACATAACTCAACAATTGGTACTACATAATTGGGTAGACTTTCTATCATCTGCTCTTAAGTTGTGAAAGGGTAACATAGTCTGGGTATCTAGAGAAGGTGATATGACGAAATGGACTAGTCGCGCTTGTAGAAAGGTTTGAGTGTCGTACTAGGACATATGAACCACTTCTAGGTATTAGAATCATATAAAGTAAGTATAAGGCAAATCATCAAATCTCTACAGGAAACTAATAACCTTTATTTAACTTAATCTTATGTCTTATCAAACAAGAACTGTCACAAGATTAAGTTAAATAAATAATTATTACTTAGCTCTAAATTTTTGATGACTTGACTAATGTCTGGGGTTTCTCCGAAACAAACAATTAGCAATAAGCATATGCACATGAAGTGTGTGTAAGGCAAAATAAAGAGAAGGGTCCTAACGTATATAGCAGTTATAGTCTAGGCACTCAATGCAACCTAGTTCTCTATAACCAAGGCTCTGGTACCAATCTGTAACACCCCCAAAATACCGCAGCGGAAGACTGTGTCATAGGGGTGCTACTTCATAATACAAAGAACAAGGTATAGAAAACGAACTCTAAATGAGACGTTTTGAAAAGTTACCATTCAATTAATAAATTCCGAAATACAAACTTGAGTTCCATAATACAATACATAAGAGTTTTAAGACAAATCGAATGGTAAAGATAAAAGCATAAGTCTTCAAAACATGCCAAGTGACTCTATGCTCCATGCAACAGCTTATCATCTTACAGACCTGAGACAAACATGCTAAAGTGTCAACACAATGGTTGGTGAGTTCATAGAGTTTGTCTTAAAATAATTGAAAAGCCTTAAGAGAATGTTCGCACAGCAAAGGCATCGTGAATCCACTCAGTTGCAATTCCCGCCATAAGAGACTTGCAACCTGTGTGTTCACAACCCACTGCTAACATATATAGTATGAATAAGACATGTATAAGTTCATCAAGACAATTTAAGCAATTAGAAGTGAGTCTCTACTTCATCTCCGAAGACCTCACTTTTATGATGTATCCAACATTCGCAAATGTTAGGATGTATCAAAGACAACTGGGAGTCAATTCCCAAAGACAACTGGGAGCCACTTCCCAAAGACAACTGGGAGTCAATTCCCAAAGATAACTACTAGTCAATAAATAGAATAACGCAATTAAGTATAACGCAGTCATGTATGTAAGCAATCAAGTATAACACAGTCAAGTATAGACGTTTTGAGTATTTGTACAAGTAAACAAGTAGTTGAGCATGTGTCTCCCCCAAAAGTTAAAACAAGTACGAAAAGAGTAGGGGCTATGACTCACCTTAAGCTTAAGTGATGTGAAATGAAAGTGGTAGTCGAATCGCGAAAGTCACTAAGAGCAGCCTATAATAGAACGTTGCGACTTAGGTTTGGAGTAACGTCTAAGAATACGAAGAATTGCCCATATATGTCTTGCATAATGTTCATGATGTAGTACTTAGTATATATTGTAAGTCTTTGAATATAAGTGGTCTATGAAACATGTATAGGTTGTATATCTCTTACTACCGTTCGGGCCGACATAATTCAGAAGTCATAGAGTAAACGTTCGAGGAGCCAGGACACTTTAACTCGTAAATCCACAACTCATCTCGACGGCTTACTTAATGAACTCCTCACATGAGGCTCCCTACTATTGTAGTATTTGATAACAAATGTATAAGTTTTAATCCGAAAAGTTACATGTCCAATATTTGAATAAACTTAGGAAAGTTTATTAGTACATGAAGATTGTTATTAGGGGTAGTTTCATAAGTCTTATATGACCATTTTCTCTTTGTAATATCTCATGGTTCCTTTTGAAGTGAAGTACATCCAAATTGTTTGTTCAAGTTATCGCCTAATTCCTTGTTTCATGTTTACGCCTAAGTAAGCTTATATGGTCATTTAGTCATGGCTTCGCCGTGACCTTGGTCATTTTTCCATGGTCTTGAGACTCAACCTTGGCTTTAGCCATGGTTGTGGTCTTGGCTTTAGGTCATTAGACCTCTTGGTCTTAGTAAATGATAACTATAATATAGTGACTTTGGTCTAAAATGGGCTGTTAAGATTTTGAAGAAATTTATCACTCGGAAAGCATTTTCAGGGCTCGAGCTTCTTTGTCCCTGAACGAAAACGTCGTTCCGGACAACTTTCGTGTTTTAACTTTTTGATGAATCGGACCAGAAGGGTGACTTTAAAAAGCTAAATTTGATCAGAATGCTATTTAGGCAGTTTTGCCGTTTTGGTTTCGCTAACTTCTTATGGCCATAACTTTTGACTCGGGTACTCGTTTTGGGTGATTCAAATTGCTATGTTTTCCTTGTTAAGTCCTCTTTAACATTAAGTAAGTGTCAAATATCAAAGTTATACTATTTTGGTCGTGGTTCTCCATAAAAATCACTAGTTTGCTTGTTTACTTGTCATAAGTTAACATATGTATACCAATACTTGTTTTATCCATTTTTAAACATCATGAACACAATAACAAGAACATATATAGCATGAAAGGAACACAAAGAGCATGAAAATGATAATTAAGCAAGAAAGTATGTTAGGGTTTGCTTACAACTTTTGGCCTTAATGAAAAAGGGAAACTAGGACAAGAACTAGGACTTTGATTGAATAAGCTTTCCTCCTTTGCAATCTATGATAAACCGAGGTTATTTGAAGATTATAACGACGCCTTCTTGAAGTCCAAAGCTATTTGAAGATTATAACGACGTCTTTTTGGAGACTTTAAAGTTATAACAACTTTTCTTAGAAAATTTCCAAGATTGAAGATCAAACACTAGTTTTCTTTCAAAAACTAGTTAACTTTCTTACAAAATATAAGAAAAGTGCCTTAGGTTTTAGGACTTAAAGGTTATAAGAAGGTGTGGTGCAAGTTTTCTATGTGTTATTAGTTGGCTATTTATAGGATGAGAAAAATAGTTAACCATATATTGGGTTAGAATGTAACCATGGTTAATTTAGACACTTGTAAACATCCTAGAGATCAATGGTCAAGATCAAGCCACAACATGGTGACTCCCCCCCTAAATGGCGGTTTCAAAGAGATAAGATGACTAGATGATGAGTCTTGGTGTTATCTTGCTTAGTTTGTGCATTTTGACTCCGTAAAAAGCTAACCGTAAATGATTAAGCCTCAAAACGTAAAACCGGGTATCGTAAAAATATGAAACTTGAAAGTATTGTTAAACATGTCAATATAGTCCATAATAAAATATAAAATGAGTGGTAGGATCTATCGGGTGCTAAAACCCTGCTAAAAACTGGAAACACGGGTCTAAAACGCGCAATTCGCGTAAAACGCTGAACTGAAAAACGTAAAATTCCAAAACTTTTGGAATTGTCATAAAATGATAGAAAATCATATTTCTATTGTTTATAATGTTTTATGGATATATCGGGATGCTGGAAGGACGTTTAAACCTAAAAGTAAATCTCGGACACGGCTTTGTGATTTTTGCAGAAATGATCTGACGAGCGTCAAACTCTCGGATTATCGTTAAAATAGTTTAACTTACGAGAATATGAAATAAAAATTTCTGAGATGAATAGTGAAAAGTGAATAGTAAAAAGTGAATAGTAAAAGTGAATAGTAAAAAGTGAATAGTGAAATTTTCGGGAATAAAAGTTAACCTGAAATTGCGAATTGTTACACCTTACACCTTTTTTGAATGCTTTGTATTGTAGATCCTTGTTTGAGATAATATATATTCACCAGTTTTTAACCAAAAAAAAACATTACATAATAGAAAACAAGAAATGAAACACCCACCTAAGTCACGGTCCTTCCCAGGATATATGAGATTTATACTCAAATCCTTGTAATAAGCATGGTATCTGATCCAAGGAACACTTAATGGAAACCTGAAAATGCTCAAACTGTTACATACACACACAGATATTCCGGAACTGAGACAGTTATCCCCCAAAAGATATGCATTTTGATAGATATCATTGATACGTGGGAATCGCACCAGGCTTTACCTCTCAAGGGATCTTGAGAAGCTTACAATCCTCACTAGGCAGTGTACCTGATCGTTGTAGTATAGTATAGTGACAAGTACCGGGGGATTGATCGTTCAGCTAGGAATAGTGTCGCTAGGATTAGAAAACCTAAATACTAGTTCTAGAGATGAGGGATGATTCTTTTTGTATTTTTATATTTTTTTAGAAAGCAAGTTAAAATCTTGGGTTTTGAAGGATTTGGGCGGAATTAGTTGCTAGTCAACTAACCCAATACTAAAGACGCAATCAAAATAAAATACTAAAAATGAAAATAAACTATATTAAACTAAGGTTGTGAGCAATAAGTGGGAGAAATGTGTTTACTTAGATTTCACTACTCCCTAGATATCTTTTACACGTTAATTACTTGTTATAGTTGCGTGGATGACGGATTGTATTCCTTAATACCATTCATGGGGTGGCGTACTTACTTCCCCAATCCTACGAGTGCCTACTTCACTCCTATGTTGAGCCTGCAAGAAGCTCCTAACATGGGATCATTAGAATTTACTCATGCATTAAATACAACCAATAAAACCTAGTACACATCGGTTCATGTTTCCTAAGACGTTCAAGCATGTTACCATTTGGAGATCTGCAAGTTTTCTTAAGCCTAACATTGAAATCATTAATCCAATGCAACCATAAACAAGTAATCAACACATAATCAACATCTAGACGCTTTACTTGTGACGCTTTCATTTCTGTATTGGGTCGTCATGATATTTACTCTTGACGCCGTCAGGAAAGTACTCTTGACGCCGTCACACACTGTTCCCAGCATGGAAAATTAAGTCTTTGGCGTTTTCTTCACTTTTATGCTCCAAAAAACGTCCGAATTGCTTCCTTTTCTAGATTTCACTCCCAAAGTACCTAAAATCACAAAAGGAACGATTTAGGGCAATATTTGATCAAATAAATTCAATTCCGGGCTTAAATAACACCCTAAAAAAGGATCATTTTTCGCCTTATCATATACCCTTACACTTGAGATTTGCTTGTCCTCAAGCAAATGCGCTTTTATTCTAATCAAAATACAAGTTATGGGTCATTTAATACTAATATAAAAGTAATTACAATAAATAATCGTTCCACTAAAGACCAAAGACAAGCACGGAGGTCATATACTAGCACACAAATAGTGTTTAGATACTCACATCTCTCGGGTGTAATAAAGTATAAATTACAATATGAAAACGGAAGATATCTCTCACTACCTGTCATAGCAAAATAGATTATCATAGGCTTGGGAAAGGATCAAACCTCCACCACATGGCGTAAGCACCTAGGATAAACTATCAAAGAGGTCTTTTAAAGGGTTGTAACGTTAGGTGTAGGGATATGAAATACACGGTTTTGTTGGATATAGGCAGTCTTTACTGGTGGCGAGTTAACAATCTTGGTCAATTACATGTACAATATGGCGTTGCTAAGCTAAGACTAGAATCGACTTAAGCTAATAAATGAAAAATAACAAAAACATAAAACCAACATAGAATGAATCGGGATGGTAGTCCGTATGTTTTTTCTCTTTTCTTTTTCTATTTTTTTCTCTTTTTTTTTTTTAGACATACACTCTTACCCTACCATCCAAAATAATACATCATAGGGAATGAATACTCCTCTTACACTTGAATTTTTACATACTTTACAATAAACTAATCTAATGACTCGAATTAAGAAAATCAAAACACTTGGAGTACTTTTAAGATTAACGCACATATGGGGGTAATATATGATGTTCTTCCCCATTACTCTATAAAATAAGTACTTTACCCATGAGTCCCAATCGTCCCAAAACAATATGTACAAGGATATGACTCGACTTAGCAACCATGTAATCAATTAGATAGTTAACTTAGGGTTTAACAAATAACAATAATGCACTAAAGATGAGTGCATACACGGAAGGCTAAGGCGATTTGGTTGTACCTTTAAGTGGGGTGTAACAAATTCTTCCTTTAAGTAAAATGCTTAAAGTTAGAAACGAAAAGATAGGCTCGGAGGGGTGTACTAGGGGTTTCGTGTACTAAAAATGAGTACAACACTAAGGTGTGGGAAAATTTAGTTGACTTAACTAGCCAAGTAATATGACTTAAATTGTCACACCCCCAAAATCGGGTCCAGCGGAAGCATACGTGTAGCTGGGGTGTAACTCAATTGGTATTACAACACAAGTTCAAAAATGGTTTTCACTTCAATCATTTAGAATAAAATAGTTAAGTCAAAAATATTGTATTTACATTGTTAAAAGTAGTGCGGAAGTAGGCCCTTAAAATAGTTTAAAACGGTCCCCATATAAATAATCAGAGTCTTCTATGACCATGCCATGCCCTACCAAAACCTCCAGTAGCGTGCCATTGGTTATAAACTGAAAATACATGCTAAAGTGTCAACACGAGGTTGGTGAGTTCATAGAGTTTGTTTAACAAGTAAAGTATATAGAAAATGATCACACAGCAAAGGCATCGTAAATCCACTCAGTTGCAAGTCCCGCCATAAGAGACTTGCAACCTGTGTGTTTACAACCCACTGCTAAAATAGTTTATGTCTGGTAGTCAAGCACATGAGGTCAATAATAAGTCACAATATAAGCACCACATATATAATAATCAAGGCCGCTCCGAACAAGGGAGACTTGAAGTCACTCCGCCACCTAGGCAAAGAATTATTAGTCACTCCACCGACTTGGTGAAGAATTATTAGTCACTCCACCATGGCGAGAATTATTAAGGATGCTCTGAACATGAGAGACTTTATAGCGTTGCTCCGAACATGGGAGACTTTAAGTCTTAGAACGTACAGTACAATAAGTCCAAAAGTTCAAGTCAAAAGGTTCAATAGTTCAAACAAGTTAATTTGAGTAAGTTTTGCTTATAAGCATAAATAGTGAAGCAAGAGTCATTTAAGTTCAATTAAGAGTAAACAGTTTAAGCATGTATCTCCCCCAAAGAGTTTAAAACAAGTACTAAAGAGTAAAAGTGGGGCTATGACTCACCTGGTGCGATAGTTACGATGACAAAAGTGGATACACAGAAATGAGGTTCGATCTCTAACCGCAACATAATATGAATGATAGTGATCTACTTAGATCATGAAATGATGAAGAGAATATGCATGCACATGATACCTATACCACTCGTAACTTGGAAACAATTGTTATAGTCAAAGTAAAGTACTTTCCATACTTAAGAAAAATAAGTCCAACTAGAATAATAAAAACTTGTCGTAATATATCGAATATAAAAACGTTAGTGTTATATTCCTCGTTTTGAAAACCTTAAGATATCGTCTAGTAGTCGCATAAATAAACCTTGGGTCGTGCGTATTTCGTTAGTTAAAAATAAACTCCTTGAATAAGAAATCTAGAAAATATGTCATTTAGTACGTAGTTATATTATTTTCTAGTAGTGACTATATATATATATAGTTTTGACGATTTTAAAACATGTATAACTTGGTCGTTTTAAGCTCATTTTACTCGTTCTTTATATCCACGGATTCGTTTTAGTATATACTAATATATTTTCGATAGCTCGGCTCCTCTAGGTTACGTTTAACGCCTCTATTTGCCCGTCGAAAACTGTCAAACAGCATGCAGTTTTTCAGAAAATAGTTTTCGTCGTTAAATTCGGAAAATCATATCTCCTTCGTTATTAACTCGTTTTAATCCGTTCTTTCGCCAAAAGTTTCATTTTTAAAAGTATTTTCTAAATATTTGGTCAAAAATTATCCATCACCTACTGAGTTTCCCACGTTTTAAAAATAGCAACAGTAGGTAAATATATTGTTTCAAAAACCACTTCTAGTGTTCCAATCTAGTTCCAACTTCAACCAAACCACTTTCAATCACCACAAATCTAGTCTAATCTTACCATACACCTTATTAGGGTGTCATGGGTTCCTAAACATCATAAATCAAGTGGATCTAACAAGGATCTAACTATAATCTATTTTTAGGGATCAAAAGTTAGATATATATATAAATGAGTGGTATAACTAACATATGCATGTAGATCTTGAATGGAAATCATATGATCATAAAAATAACATGAAGAAATTATGAACAAGAGTTTGACAACTTACTTAGAAAGATTATAGAGCTTAGATGAGTAAAACCTAAGAAACCTTGAGTTTTTATCACAAAACCCAAACAAAGACAACAAAAGGGACAAGATAATGACTTGATCTTGGAAAAATGATGGATTCTTGTTGTTCTTCTTGTGTTAAACGAGCACCACCAAAGAGAGAAAAAAGAAAGAAAGTCTTGAATGATTGGATGAAAAGAATGAGATGAAAAGTGTATATTTATTTATAAGAAAACTTGTACAAGTAATAATGTAAGACAAGATCCACAATTTTAGGAGGCTTAGGGGGGGGGGGGGGGGGGGGCAATGTCAAAGGGTAGGAAGAAAAAAATGAAACTTGTAAGAAATCTTGACTTTGGTGTAGAATTGGGTAGATATTACTTGTTTTAGGTGATACCGGGTACCGTGTTAACTAAAAATAAATTGTAACGAGATAAAATAAAATAAAATGAAGTTGTAAAAATTGTAAAATAATATTCCTGATGAGAATCGGAAGTTAAAATAATGATCGGGTTGAAATATCGCAAACCGACGGAGTTATAAGTTTCGACCGGAAAACTTAACAGTTGATTTGAAAACACCGGGTAAATTAATAATATAATTTTTATATTATTATTATGAGTATAAAAAAAATATGTTAGGACCATAGTTGGGATTATCGGATCAATTATTCAAAATAATAGCTCATAAGATAACGTTTATTAGGTAGATAATCGTACATATATAGAAATGATGCATCTCACGCATAAATGACAAATTTTCTCCGGAGGTGAATAGTGTTTTATGAATAGTAAAATTTTTGTACGCTTCTCAGAATCACAAACTGACTCCGAAAAAGATGAATAGAAAAAGATGAATAGTAAAATCACAAACTGACTCCGAAAATTTTTGTACGCTCCTCTCCGTACATCATCATCATACAAAATAAGTTGGGAACTTAGCCTATCAAGCCCATCACAATCGATTTCCTTGAGGTCTTTTCTCTTGTACGGCGTTTGGTACGAAACCCTCCTAATTCCATCAGCGAAGGTCATGATTCCGTTACGGTCATCAACTATCAAATTAGTGATTTCACAAAAGGGTGCTCCAAAAACGACTTGTGATAACCTCGGGTCAACATAGTCTTCGATGTTGTCCACAATCGTAAATTCCATAGTGAATGCCATATTTCCTACGAACACATGGATTTCATGATCTTTACCAACCACTTTCTCCCCCTTGTAAATCATTCCCCATCTGCATATATTGTTATAATGGAATAGGGACATAAAATTCTTAGGCATGAATACGTTAATGTAGACGTTATCGAAGTACTTATGACTGATCATGCAGGGAATTTTGAGATTATTCGGATCACGCCTCCTTATCTTCCCCGATTCTCCATCCCTTGATCCATATAGATTCCCCTCAAGGGAAGGACGATACTCGTATACCTCCTCATTACCCCTACGAAAAATCACCTTCTTAACACCATTGGTGAACAATGCACTTCCATCCTTCTCATCAAGGATTACTCCCGATTCATTGATAAATGGTTTCCCAAGAACAAGGTTGGTTAATGTTCGATTGGTGAGAGGGTCCACATCATCGACCACGGTGAGGTCAATATTGTAAACAAGTTCTCCAATTATAATTGATAAATCTTTTATTATCCTTGCATTATCGACTCTCTTGCACACAATGCGTTCTGGGAAGGCTTCGTGGTATAGGGAAAGGGGTATTATGTTGACTGGGAAGCTAGGATCTATATGACTATCGGTTAAGAGCTTTTCCTTAATGGTGCAGGAGATCTTGATAACTTTAGGGTTGCTTTCATCAGTCCTATCGCTACTCCCACTAGTAACATCATCCATTTTTCTCTCGGGTTCCTCTATAATAGATTTACCCAAAATGGCTGGATTTCTCGTATGCTCTTCCGATCTCTCTTTCACTTCATCCGATTTGCTAGATTCTTGTGCAGCGCACTGCTCGGATGAGTT
This sequence comes from Artemisia argyi, assembly GCA_030686995.1. Lineage (NCBI taxonomy): Eukaryota > Viridiplantae > Streptophyta > Magnoliopsida > Asterales > Asteraceae > Artemisia > Artemisia argyi. The sequence continues at coordinate 27,995,409 of CM060687.1, read as the reverse complement.
GGTAGGGCTTCTGGCCAAATCGTGGTCCACCCTTGAGGTCTCATCTTTAGCGGTATGACCAATTTTTTTAATTTGTTGTTGGTTCAGGTTAGGTATAGAAGCAGATATCGTGGTGATGGTATTTACGAGATGGATTGGTCCTAGGGGGTTGGCAGGTTTTTTTTCTTCTGGTGACAGATGTTTGAATAGCTTACTAGGACTTTTTATTTTCACAGGAGAGGTTGGCGGACTCATGATGGTAACAGATTTGACCTCATCAACGTGAATATGTTTATTAACAACGTGCTCTTTGATAGCAGTTAACAGATTACAAATCTTGTTATTCATATCGGCCTGCTGTTGTCTAAATTTATCCTCGAGCGTAGAGAGCTGCAATTCTTGATATAGAATGAATTTTCGCAAGGTATCTTCACAGTTTTGCCTAGGAGTGCTTTGTAATGGAAAATGCTCGGACCATTTGAGTGGTGAGGAGTCATTGAAGGATACGCTCCGCGTTTGGTACCCTCTGAAATTAGGTTTATCCTTCCATGCCTCATAGGCCTCGTTAGAAGTTCGAGGGCCTCGACTTACGTGTGACGATGTGAATTCGTTATAAGCACGTTTTGGAAGCTCCATGCAGCTATGAGTCTCGTGAGGGCCATTACACAATTTACATGTAGAAGCGATTCTGCTTACTTGGCTTGAAAGCTTTTGAGTTTCGTAAGATTTCATGAGAGACTTGACTCGACCTTCAAGTTTCATGATCCTACGGTCGGGAGTGCTAGAGTTATTCGAAGGCAAAGATATTGCCTTGACCGTTTTGTTCAAATCACGGGGATCACTCCAACTTTCGTTGTCATAGAGAGCAAGATCTTCTATGAGTTCCCATGATTGTTCCGCACTTAGATCACGTAGCTTACCACCGGCCGATTGGTCAATGGTTCACCTCGTGGAGAGATTGATATGGTCATAAAAGATTTGGACTTGGAGCCAAAGATCTATGCCATGATGAGGGACTTTTTGGAGTAAGTCCTTGAAACGAGTCCATGCTTCATAAAGAGATTCATTTTGACGTTGTTGGAACATCAAGATGTCATTTTTAAGCTTAGTAGTTCTCCCCGGTGGGAAAAATTGAGCAAGGAAACGAGTGGTGAGATCATCCCATGTGGTGTTGGATCCCACGGGTAAACGCTCAAGCCATTGACTAGCTTGATCACGTAGAGAGAATTTGAATAGGCGTAATCGGGTTGTCTCTCTAGTTGCAACATCTAGGTCTATGGAATCTACGATTTTCAGGAAGTCCTTAAGATGTTGATTTGGATCTTCGGAACGAAGTCCATGGAATGCACATCCGCTTTGCACCAACAGGATGGTGTCGGATCGCAAGGTGGTCACATTGGCTCTGGTGAGCTCAATGGTGTTTCGGTAGCCTTGGTGGCTAGGACGGGAATACTCTCCTAAGGTTCGGGGCCTAAGAGGTTCTAGTGGTGGGTTTTGTTGTAGTGGGATGACGGGTTCAAAGATGTTCCCATCATCCATGATGTCGGGTGGTGAAGAGTTACGAACAAAAACACAAAGAAATAAGATAGACTAAAGAAAACCTAAAAATAAAAATAAAATCTTACTAGAAAGGAATCTAGCAAGTACACCTAATAAAAAGATATTCTAACCTAGACAATAACTATTCCCCGGGCTGCGGTGCCAAAAACTTGATACGTGGGAATCGCACCAGGCTTTACCTCTCAAGGGATCTTGAGAAGCTTACAACCCCCACCAGGCAGTGTACCTGATCGTTGTAGTATAGTATAGTGACAAGTACCGGGGGATTGATCGTTCAGCTAGGAATAATGTCGCTAGGATTAAAAAACCTAAATACTAGTTCTAGAGATGAGGGATGATTCTTTTTGTATTTTTATATTTTTTTAGAAAGCAAGTTAAAATCTCGGGTTTTGAAGATTTAGGCGGAATTAGTTGCTAGTCAACTAACCCAATACTAAAGACGCAATCAAAATAAAATACTAAAAATGAAAATAAACTATATTAAACTAAGGTTGTGAGCAATAAGTGGGAGAAATGTGTTTACTTAGATTTCACTACTCCCTAGATATCTTTTACACGTTAATTACTTGTTATAGTTGCGTGGATGACGGATTGTATTCCTTAATACCATTCATGGGGTTCCCCAATCCTATGAGTGCCTACTTCACTCCTATGTCGAGCCTGCAAGAAGCTCCTAACATGGGATCATTAGAATTTACTCATGCATTAAATACAACCAATAAAACCTAGTACACATCGGTTCATGTTTCCTAAGATGTTCAAGCATGTTACCATTTGGAGATCTGCCAGTTTTCTTAAGCCTAACATTGAAATCATTCATCCAATACAACCATAAACAAGTAATCAACACATAATCAACATCTAGGTTTCATTAGATCTAAGCAAACACAAGATAAATCTAGCCTAGCATGGTGGAATCAAGACAAGCACAAGATATAGACAACCAACACATAGACATATTGATTGAATTAAGAAAAGACTTATCTCAATAACACATGTAAGGATTCAAGGGTTGAAAACCCTTGAAAAGCTGTAAAATTCGTATATGGTTCGGCCTTAGGGTTTCTCCAAACTTGTTCCTCCTCTAATGAATGAAAATTAGAAAACTATATATAGATATTAGAGGCTGACGGCGTCAAGAACAAATGAGTGACGCCGTCATCTCGCCGCCAAAATAATCCTCGGACTGCCTTGATCTACATCTGACGCCGTCATGTTGTCCATTTTTGCAGGCCGTCACACTTTTAACTCTTGACGCTCTACTTGTGACGCCTTCATTTCTGTACTCGGTCGTCATGATATTTACTCTTGACGCCGTCAGGAAAGTACTCTTGACGCCGTCACACACTGTTCCCAGCATGGAAAATTAAGTCTTTGGCGTTTTCTTCACTTTTATGCTCCAAAAACATCCGAATTGCTTCCTTTTCCAGATTTCACTCCCAAAGTACCTAAAATCACAAAAGGAACGATTTAGGGCAATATTTGATCAAACAAATTCAATTCCGGGCTTAAATGACCCCCTAAAAACGGATCATTTTTCGCCTTATCAATCATTTAGCTTGCAATCAACCACATCTACAGGCTACAGCTCAGTGTCTCTAATTTTAAGACCCGAGAGGATAAACAAACAAGGAACTCTGCACTTGACAGTACATACCTAAATTACCGTTTAATAATGCTTCTTATACTCCATTCAAAGTCAAATTACAAGTCCTAAAATAAAAAATAAAATAAAATAAAAATTGATCAAACAAAGGCATATTATTTTCTCAACTCTCAAGGTAAACAATATATAACTAGTCAAATTGCGTCTCATTATTATAAGACTAGAAATTAATAATCCGCATATCATTTCAACGCTTACTTATAACCAGCAAACACTAAAACTTGAAAACTAAAAAGGGTAATAATAGAATTTAAAACAGTACACGTAATGGAATTGAAAAGAGATACTTACAAGGAACCATCATCAAGGGATGGTTTAAAATCTTTTATATAATAAAAGAATTACATCATTTCGGAGTTTTTTTAAAGAACAATCCTATAGGAAAAAAAATTGGACCAATCAGAATGCTTGAAACTGACACGCGGGCAAAATCGTTTAATTTTATTGGCTATTAAAAAGTCAAAATTGAATCTAATTTGGTCAAAATTGATTAAATTCGTGTAGAAAGGAAAAAAGCGCTAAAAACTATATGTGTCTAAAACGTTAAAAAAAAACATCTAAAAATCGTGACTAATTTTTTAAAGCTGGAAGGACCAAAAGTAGGAACTGATAAAACTTTCAATACATAACAAACTAACAATTACCCTGAATATTAAAAAAAAAAAAAAAAAAAAAAAAAAAAAAAAAAAAAAACCGGAAAGAAAAAAGAAACGCAGCTTGCTACTACCTCCCCTGGCACCACCACCCAACCAGCACCCAGCCACGACGATTCCAGCCACGACGATTGAGCCACCATAAAAAGATCCGGTTTTGGTTTTTCATTTAAAGATCTTAAATGTTTAATCACAGATATTTTGTTTTAAGGATCAATCAAAGGTATGTTTTTGGGTTAAAACTTTAATTAATAGATTTAGGGTTTTAGCTTTTTTGACCCAATTGAGTTATGGGTTTATGTTATTGTGTTTAATGTGGATGTAAACAATCTTCAATTTTACTTCAACTCTAGAATATAAAGTAAGTTGAACTTGAGTATCATGACTAACAATAACATTTCATGATTTTATCCATTCCATAGTTATGCCTAATTAAATTCATATATCACCTGTTTGTTGGCGGTGTTTGTTTCGTTATGCCGAATTAAACTCATATAGCACCTGTTTGATGGAAGTGGTTGTTTCGGATTATAAAGCCGACTTATGGGTTATTTGGTTTATGAGTATATTTTTGTATCCGAAGACCTTACTTTGAGCAAATTAGTATTTGACTATCGACATAACTTTTGCAGGGTATGTTTTTGGACGGCTATGATGCTGTTTCTTCTGGCAATATTCAACGCCTGTGTTATTATCAATAGGTTTACGAGAATTGCAGGGGAAACTTTTGGGATGTTAATTGCTGTTCTTTTCATTCAAGAAGCCATCAAGGTAATCATTCATGCAGGAGAAAGATGTGAATCATACAGTTTTTTACTATTTTTTCAAGTTTTATAAGATTCGGCTATAATTTTGTTGCATAGGGACTGGTCAGCGAGTTCAAAGTTTCTAAAAATGAGGACCCAAATAGGGTGAAGTATCAATTTCAATGGCTTTACACCAATGGTCTGCTGGCGATTGTGTTCTCATTTGGTCTTCTATACACTGCATTAAAAAGCAGAAAAGCAAGGTCATGGTGGTATGGAACAGGTAATTTATATGTAACTGGTGTATTGAATATAGGTAAACTAAGAAGTTTCATAGCAGACTATGGGGTTCCATTGATGGTTGTAGCATGGACTGCACTCTCAAATGTTTCCATTAGGACTTATGGGTTATATATATTTTGTTATTTGGTATGATATTATCTCCCTTGATGCCAAAGATCAAACCTCCTCAAATGTTTGGTTAATACCTATTTTGAAGGACTACACTACTGGATCATCCTTGGGCTGAATCCTTTCAAGAAGGTTGCCAAAAAGGTATGTTATTGATAGATATCAGGTTCCAATTTTATATTTTCACTCAAAGAAAATGGCTTATACATTTATCTGCTGTAATTTTTAGATTACTATTTAATATATATTGTATTTATCTATAAGATAAGCATTATAAAAATGATTATTATAAATTCTTAGCATATACTTATAATTATACTCTAACTGGGACAACCGTAAAACCTATAAATACTCAAAACAAATCACCAGTTTCTTCAATGCGATTACTCAAAACAAATCATCAGTTTCTTCAATTCGATTATTATTTTCCAATTTTTTTCCCCAGGATTCATAATGGCCATATCTTTTCTTCAAGAAATTAACTCAGAAAAAGATAAATGGACTATCAAAGTGAAGGTTGTTTCTCTATGGAAACAATATTACATTAACAGTAATCCTCCATCATTAGCAAGTATGGATATGATCCTTAAGGACGAACAGGTAATCATAAATTCATAATCCTCTTTATTTTTTCCATAAAATTTTAAAAACTCATATTATTATTATTATTACTCACAATTGCGAAACTTTTATATCCTATTGTTAAAATTATAGGGTACTACCATTCATGCTACAATAAGAGCCGGATTTGTATCAGATTTCGACAAACTTTTGGAAGAGAATGCGGATTTTTTGATTTCAAACTTTAGTGTAAAAAGGAATGTGGATGGCACTAAATTAACATCACATGAGTATAAGCTACACTTTTTGAAAAAAACCAATGTTCGACATTGTGAAAACTTTACCTGTGATAATGATGATGATTGTTTGAAACTTCTGTCGTTCGACGATTTCAACAATTCTACATTCGACACAACATATGCTTTCAGTATAGTTCCTTTTGTTTAACTTCTTACATTATGAAACATTAAAAATTCTTCATTCTAAGTGTTCTCTAATTTTTTTTAATGCAGATGTAATTGGTCGTTTGATTAATAATAAAGATATAACAGTTGTGAATGGAAAGAATGGGAGTAAGAAAAGCAGCCTAGAGTTTGAACTACAAGATTTAAAGTAAGTGTATATAAATTTGTAAAAATTTTACATGTTTATTTACACTTAACAAATAACAAAATAATTTTTTTCCCACAGGGGTGAGACAATTCGTTGCATCTTATGGAATGATCTTGGTGAGAAGTTGCATAAATATATCAAGGATAATGAGAATTCTAAAGAACCAATAATTGTCTTGATTATTATGGAAAAATATAGTATCTGGAATAGTAAGTGTATGCGTTTTCTTATTAATTGTTATGTATAATATACAACAGTTAATTAGATTTATCAAATCTATGCAGGTGTCACTCAAGTTTCTAATTGTTTCTATGGAACAAAGGTTCTTATCAATGAAAATAATCCACCAATCATTGATTTTAAAACAAGGTAAAAGTGATGAATGTGTCAAATCTCATATAGTTATATAATTCATATATATGAAATATATATAATACTTTTGTCCCCACAGATTCTTAGGAACTGAACTTGCTGCATCAGAAGATACAAAAATAGAACTGTCAACAAACACTGTCTTCAAAAATCCAGAAGAATCCTATACAAGATTTCCAGTCAAGAACATTGATGAATTGTATGATATTACTGAGGTAAATTGTAAAGACAAAAATCTGAATAGAAATTCAATGAGTTAAAAATGTCACATTGTAACCTTTTAAATAACAGGCAACTGGATGCATTGTCATTGGGAAGGTTTTGAGGATTGTCACTGATCAAGGATGGTATTACATGATTTGCAACAAATGCAAGAATAAAGCCAAAAAATCAGAAACAACAAACTGTTACAACTGTGAAAAATGTGATGAAGAAGCTTGCGATGTTTATCCCAGGTATATATATGTGGTTATTGTGTAGTTTATTTAATACATAATTTAATACTAACATATTCTAATTTGATAGAATCAAAGTACAAATCAGAGTGCAAGATGAAACAGGATCAGCTTCGTTTTGGTTATTCCAACCAGAGATATGCAAATTGATTGGAAAATCTCCTGGGTATCTAATTTCAAGAGCAAAGAAGGTTAGAATCTCAAATGTTTACATGATAGATGAAATATGTTTTCTATTAATAAATTATTTGACACTCTTATAACCATGAATAGGATTTAGATAATGCTTTATATCCTAAAGATCTAAATATAATGTTGAACAAGCATTATGTTTTGAAAGTACAAGTTTCCGGATACAATTTGGAGAACAACTACCACATATTCACAGCTAATAAGATAACTGATGATGAAGATGTTATGAAGTCTATCATTGCAAAGCGCCCAATTCATAAGGTTTGTACAAGCGAAATGTTAATTTCAATAACTTTTTCTTAATTTTCTTTGTTAATAATTTAAACTCCATTATCTATCAGGAAGCACATGCTAATTGTGAAGATCAAAACACCCATTCAAAAGTTGGAAATGTCTATGAAGAAAAGGATCTTATTTGTGACGATGAAGGCACTTATTCAGAAGTTGGGGAAAAACGAAAAAACCATGGTGGGGAAACCAAAATAACCAAGATCGAAAAGACCAATGAAGATTGAACTTATCTAGCTACTTTTATCATTATGAAATTATGAACTTTGTTTTTAAGTTTATGTTTATTTAAATTATAGGATTTTATACTCTTAATGTTCTAGGTCATTACTTTTTTAAAAAGATTTCAATAGGATTTAATTGTTTACGCATAGTGTTCTGTTCATCAATGCATAATATACCAGCCAAAGTCAAACAGTTATGGTTGCACAATTAAAGTATCATGAGGTCATTTCCATGAAGTAACTTGGTAGCTGCAAATGTGGAGTCAGTCAATTAAAAGAATAGCGGTGTCCCAAAGTGTTTTTATTAAAAAATTTGGAACACTTACTGAAATAATATAATGTTCTCGATCAGGATTGGCTCATGTTTGGCACACTTACTGTTCATGAAAATTTTACTTATTTAAGACGGTAAATGCTCGAAATAGAGCCTGGTCTGTACTAAGTTTTTTGGCCCATGCCCTGTTTCAACACATTACACAACTGGCACGGGCGCCCGGCGACTTCCATCCAGAGCAATAAACAACAAATCACCTTTTGAATTACTTCACAATAAACCACCTGATTTAACTCATCTCAAAGTCATAGGATGTAGAGCTTTTGTCCATCATAACACATCTGATAAGTTTGAACAAAGAGCAATACCATCTGTCTTAGTTGGCTATCCAAATCATCAAAAAGGCTACATCTTATATGTTCCAAAGTCACACAAAACCACCACTAGCAGACACGTCACTTTTAATGAATCACAATTTCCATTTCATGAACCTGCTCAAGATGTCACATCACCACAATCAACTAACACAACCTCCATACCTTTGATATACACACATCCTATCAACACAACATAGGACATTGATGCACCATCCACAACTTCTACCACATCATCACCAACAACCAGTTCTCCTTCAACTTCCTCTGAATCACCACATCAAATCACTTCTGAACCAAACATCATTGAACCTATCACTTCTGATGAACCACACATTGCACCTGCTACCACACAAGCTCACCCTGCAACCACTTCTGAGGTAACTGATCCACCACCACCAAGTCCAACAAATCCTCCACCACCAACAAGAACTTCAACCAGGACAAAGAAGCTTCCCTCAAAACTTAATAATTATCATCACAATTTACTAAAATCCACTGCTAATAACATATCCAAACACCATTTCTCCAAATACATCAACTACAACAATGTTCTCAATCACAAACAAAGACACCTCATTAACTTAATCAACCAAATCACTGAACCACATACCTATAACCAGGCTGCTAAAAATCTGAGTTGGATAGATGCAATAAATAAGGAAATTAAAGCCTTGGAAGACAATAAAACTTGGGAGCTCACTCTTCTTCCACCTGATAAACTACCAATAGGCTGCAAATGGGTCTTTAGGATCAAGTATCATGCAGATGGGAGAGTAGAAAATTTCAAAGCAAATTAACCACTAAACAATAATCTAATCATACATAATCATCAGGTTCCGTGTTTTAAACTTACATATATAAACTGAAATATCTAATCGCACAGTCATTACTTATTGCATTTTTGGATCCTGATCCTAACTAATTATACTAACAAACAATCATCAAATCACGCATAATCATATAAATAAATAAAAAAACAGTAAGCAACGATAAAATGTGTAGACAACTAAGAATGAAAATACTGATAAAATGTGTAGACAAGAATGTTATGCTATAGTGACTACCAAATCATACAAATTCTATGAATCTAATAATTCGCTGCTAAAAATTGTTCACGAACATGAAAACTTGGAAATCTTCTTTTTGTCGAACATGACTTAAATAAGCTAGGGGCACAAGCTCTTAAGCTCAAGATGAGCTTGGGAATGGCAAGCCTGTCAACTGAGCTTTCTATAATGCCAAAGAACACAACATAGGGGCCACTGAGGCAACCTGTGAGACCCTTAGAACTTGGTCAGGTCAAACAGCTGTGGTGGTGCAGGGGAGGTAACTCCCTCTGCACGTGTGTTTGGAGGGCTGTGGACCCCACAGAAAAAATCACAAAAATGAAATAACACTGGGACTCCAAAGAATAGCTGGGGGGGGGGGTTAGGAGTTGTGAAAGTTTCAAGGCCTAATACCACACACAAAATTCACAATAAATCTTGCCATTTTTGGATTTTCTGCCCTAAGTCATATTTTGACTTTTTCCATGAACTTGAACTGTTGACTTAAATGAAGTTTGATCCTAATTTTACTGAATGACATTGATGTTTTAAGGTATAATGAGACCAAAAAAAGCTATGTTAATAGGTTCTAAGCCTAAATGGTGGATGTTCCACTCCTAAACTTCAACAGTTAATATATGAGTGGGATTTGGGAGTGAGTTTTGACTTTCTGCCATTACAACTTGGATTTTATGTTTGCATGGCACTACAAGGACCTAAATAAAGCTGTCTAAAACAATTACTACTCCTAAACCTGATTGGAACCCATACTTGCAGGTTGAACCAAACACTCCCTAATGGAGCAGTTTCGGTGATTTAATGAACCAAATGGAACACCTAACCTATGAAATTGATGTTAAACCTTGCACTAACCTAAGATGATCCTAAATAAACAGTAACAAGCAATCAGGGGCGTGCAATGTTCAAGAGTCCAAATACATGTCCGATTCGGACAAAACCTGGAAAAAAAATGTAACTGAAAATTAGACCATACAGTACCGGTTCCTGTTTACAAATGACCAGTGACTTAATAGGTAAGATTGGCACATACGTTATAAAATATGTAATTTTAAATTAGTTCTTTTTTATTATATAAGGATAATGACTGAATAATTTAATTTTAAAAAAATGTAATTGTTAGTTGTTGATAATGATTGAATAATGTAATTTTAAAAAAAATCTAATTGTTAGTTGTTAGAATTATATAAGGATTACTTTAATGTATTCATAGTCTTTATAATGCCTTCTTATAAACTAAACACAGGCTTAAAAAATCGAATAAACAAAACAATCACACATGGGAAACCAAAAGCGACAATCACAAAACACACCAGAAAACAACACAGCCAAAAAAACAAAACTACAAGTGTTCTCTTACAAAAACAAACAGGGTGCAAATCAAATATACTTTATATTCAGTTTTATTTAGTTAACAGCAAATTAAAAATTTATTAAATTGTGTTTTTTTTTTGTTACGTGCAGGTACGAAGCAACAAGAACAGTGGCCAACAAACTTGCATCGTAATTTTATTAATGCAGTTGTCCATCTAGGAGGAGCAAAATGTAAGTGGTTCATATTTAATAATGCCAGTTTTTCAAACCAAAAAATAAAATAGGTACAAACATTAACGAGACCTACTTACAATAATAATTTGTAGCTGCAACTGCTGCCAAGATATCTCCACTTTTGAATGCTTCCGGTCTTACAATTCCTCAGATATATACTCACCTTCAAGTACGTGATACACTGCCTTTTTTTCGTTCTAAACACATTAAATTTTAATTAATCTTTAAAGTTAATGGTTGTTACCAAAATAACGCAGAAATTTAGACTTCGAGCCACCGAAGTTGAATCTTTTCTTGAGCAAAACATACAACCGTCTTTTGTTGAAACCGCTGAATGGACTCAAGACATGTTTTATTATTTCAAAGAAAGATGGGAGAAAAAAATAAATTCAGAAAAAGAAAATGTATATGAAGTTACAATTCTTGAAACAACAGCAATCCCTCAAACAAAAACAAACAAAAAGAGGAAAAAAAACAGAAAGTGCTCATTCTAACAACACACTTCGTAAGTTCCATATATTTATATCAATTATGATTCTACTTTTATTTTTCCCAAACTTAATACATAAACGTTTACTTATACTTTGCGATACATAGAAACTATTCTGAATGAAGAACTCCTTCATGAAGTCCCGGTTAAAGTAAGTGCTGAGTACAAGAAAGCCTATAAGACAGGTAAAAATAGAAACAAATAATACTTTAATAGTTGAATTTTAATCATCAAAATAACAAATATATCAAATATGCAGAAATTCCGGCAGAAGCAAATTACAAAGGTATTTCAAAAGGTACGCACTTACTTTTACATTTGAACATACATGGTTCCTGTATTTTCTATAAAGTCTCACAATTTTTTACACCTTTCAACAGCGTACATAGATATAGGAGACCCGGTACAGACTTGCAAAACTTGCAAAGCTAAACTATGGACAGCAGAAGCCAACAAAGGGAACAAGAAAGTCACTGAAGACGATACATTCACTCTGTGTTGTATGAATGGAATAGTGGAATTACCAAACATGGAAAAACCTCCACAATCGTTGCTCAAACTATATACGTCAAATGATGAAAGAAGCAAGCACTTTCGTCATCATATAAGAAAATACAACATGATGTTTAGTTTTACATCGATGGGTGGAAAAGTAGACAAGTCTATAAACAATGGACATGGGCCATTTATTTATAGAATGCATGGTCAAAACTACCATGTAATGGGAAGTCTCCAACCAAAAGTAGGCGACATTCCTAAATTTGCTCAACTGTATATCTTCGACCCCGAGAATGAAATAGACAACAGATACGCGGCGTTAAGGTAAACATTCATTCATAAAATTAAATATAATACTTTGATATACTACTTTAATGAAATGATTAATATTTTCAACAGCTCTAAAAGCAAGAAGAAACAAAAAGAAATAAAGAAGAAAGATTGTGAAATTGCAGATGAAATAAAAAAAATCTTGGATGCCAACAATCCTTTAGTCAAAGAATTCAGAATGATTGGAGACCGAATAGGTGACAATTGGGGGAATGTTAAACTAAGGTTAGTAGAAAAAAGAGAAAAAGATGGAAGAAGATACAATCTACCTACTGCAAGTGAAGTGGCTGCTATTGTGGTTGGTGATCTAGACGATTCTGGACGTAAAAGGGATATTATACTACAAACTACAGAAGGAGCATACGACCGTATAAACGAACTTCATCCATTGTATTTGCCATTACAATACCCTCTGCTTTTTCCCTATGCTGACGACGGATATCGAAGCAATATATTCCTACGAGGAGTTGAGATTGAATCAGAAACCGGGAGATGGAGACTCTCAATTAGAGAATGGTTTGCTTATAGGATGCAACAAAGAGACAGTGAAACATCATTGATTCTAAAGGCTGGGCGTCTATACCAACAATTCTTAGTTGATGCATACACGATGGTAGAGAATGAAAGACTTAGTTTCCACCGCCTCAACCAGAAAAAACTGAGAATATCTACAGTCAGCAACCTAAATAAAGCTTTAAACGAAGGAAACTCAGACGCTTTAACGTATAATTTGTCACAATTCTTCTTTGCATGGGTCATGTATTACCTTGCTTTTATGTGATACGTTAAGACATATTTGATTTTATTTTGACTTTAGTTAAGGTTGACATAACCTTTTAATTCCAGATTTTCATTTTGTTTTTGTCGAACATGACTTAAATAAGCTAGGGCCACATTAAGCTCAAGATGAGCTTGGGAATGGCATTTAAATTCCAGATCTTATCAGCAAATGGTTATGGTTGGACAATTAAAGTATCATGAGGTCATTTCCATGAAGTAACTTGGTAGCTGCAAATGTGGAGTCAGTCAATTAAAAGAATAGCAGAAGCAAAAGTAATATATACACATACATGCAAAACCCTAAACGAAATTAAAATCTTACTATTTTCTTCAAGAAACCAAAAGCAATCAACCATGGAAAAGAATGTTGGCAATGCTGATCGCCATGATCAAAAGTTAGCGAATGAAGGAGTTCTTTTTGCTGGTAGCAAACGCGAGAACGATGTTAATGAAGGTGAACTTCATAGGGAAAAGATTGAAAATAACGCGAACGAAAACAACAATAACGTGTATAAAAAGAGTGGGTCGAAATGTAAAGAGCATTTCTCAATGAATGAAATTGACAACAACAAGAAGGGAAAGATGGTAGTTGATAGCGAGGCGACAACACAGTTAAAAGAGTTTATAACGAGTGAGAAGATCAGTGGTTCAGATATGAAGTTAGTGATTGAAAAAACTTTGTATGCAAGTGATTTGAAACGAAGTCAAAATAGGCTAAACATGCCGTTTACCCAAGTACAGACTCATGATTTCCTGACGCCTGAAGAGAAGCAAGTTATTGATATTAAAACTGAGTTGAAGGTTCAAATTATAGGAATTAGCATTAGTTACAAAGGTTGCAGGTCAAGCGGTGTCCCAAAGTGTTTTTTTTTTTTAAATTTGGAACTCTTACTGAAATAATACGTAGTATAATGTTCTCGATCAGGATTGGCTCATGTTTGGCACACTTACTGTTCATGAAAATCTTACTTATTTAAGACGGTAAATGCTCGAAATAGAGCCTGACCTGTACTAAATTTTTTGCCCCATGCCCTGTTTCAACACATTACACAACTGGCACGGGCGCCCGGCCCACCTATTTTCCACATCCGAGTCATGGTACAAGCAAGTAGGAGTATTTCACCAGAAATTTTTTATCTGAGAAGAATCTGTGAGGTTTTTAATTTAATATTGTCTGGTTGCAGGTTATCGTGGTCAGCGTAGAGTAAAGGTGGCTGAGATGTCCAAGTTTGGTCGTCCAGTAAGTACTCTTACACTGTTAATCACTCGATTTCATATGAATCAACATCAGCATTTAAATCTAAATTATTTATATTCATAAATCCTAAAAACTAGATATTAACAATCATTCTATTAACAAAAAAACTAAAGCAAATTAACCACTAAACAATAATCTAATCATACATAATCATCAGGTTCCGTGTTTTAAACTTACATATATAAACTGAAATATCTAATCGCACAGTCATTAGTTATTGCATTTTTGGACCCTGATCCTAACTAATTATACTAACAAACAATCATCAAATCACACATAATCATATAAATAAATAAAAAAACAGTAAGCAACGATAAAATGTGTAGACAACTAAGAATGAAAATACTGATAAAATGTGTAGACAAGAATGTTATGCTATAGTGACTACCAAATCATACAAATTCTATGAATCTAATAATTCGCTGCTAAAAATTGTTCACGAACATGAAAACTTGGAAATCTTCTTTTTGTCGAACATGGCTTAAATAAGCTAGGGGCACAAGCTCTTAAGCTCAAGATGAGCTTGGGAATGGCAAGCCAGTCAACTGAGCTTTCTATAATGCGAAATAACACAACATGGGGGCCACTGAGGCAACCTGTGAGACCCTTAGAACTTGGTCAGGTCAAACAGCTGTGGTGGTGCAGGGGAGGTAACTCCCCCTGCAGGTGTGTTTGGAGGGTTGTGGACCCCACAGAAAAAATCACAAAAATGAAATAACACTGGGACTCCAAAGAATAGCTGGGGGGTTAGGAGTTGTGAAAGTTTCAAGGCCTAATACCACACACAAAATTCACAATAAATCTTGCCATTTTTGGATTTTCTGCCCTAAGTCATATTTTGACTTTTTCCATGAACTTGAACTGTTGACTTAAATGAAGTTTGATCCTAATTTTACTGAATGACATTGATGTTTTAAGGTATAATGAGACCAAAATAAGCTATGTTAATAGGTTCTAAGCCTAAATGGTGGATGTTCCACTCCTAAACTTCAACAGTTAATATATGAGTGGGATTTGGGAGTAAGTTTTGACTTTCTGCCATTACAACTTGGATTTTATGTTTGCATTGCACTACAAGGACCTAAATGAGGCTGTCTAAAACAATTACTACTCCTAAAACTGATTGGAACCCATACTTGCAGGTTGAACCAAACACTCCCTAATGGAGCAGTTTCGGTGATTTAATGCACCAAATGAAACACCTAACCTATGAAACTGATTTTAAACCTTACCAGCATCTAATAATGAATCTCCAAAAACATATACAGCACGAGCAAGAGGTTGAGAGCTACATTCTCTAGAGAATAATGGGAAGAATATTAACAAGGAAAGGCTTATTGGCAGCATTGTAGTAAAAAATATCAAACATGAATTGTCGAAATGGTATCAAATATGTTGAATAGCGTTTACTGATAAAACAAATAATTACAGTGGATTTTACATGGCAATACTTTAATAAGGCATGGGTCGTTTAATTCTACCATACCAAATGCTAAGAGTACTTGCTTATAAGAAGATCAGTAACAACAGATTTAAGTAAACATAATTATTCTAACAACTACTCAGTACACAAATTGAAAAAATAAAATAACTATCATCAACAATAAGAAATACGCCAATTGTAAAAGGAAAAAACGTAACAACAACAAAAGAGGAAAAACTAATCCATAAATTCATAAAATAAATATAAAGACTCTATTTTTCTATAACATAAGAATAAAACCTATAATTTAAAACCTAAACAATAAAACCAAATTTATCTAAAATAGATCATGTAAAAAATGTTCAGGCCTTTTCAGCAATATCATCCAAGTCTATCACAGGTGCAAACCATTCAACATCATCAACAACGAACAAAAAGAAAGTCTCGATTGCAACTCCATTAAAATAAAAAACAGTAACATTGAATCTGAACCCTCCAGCATGCCAGAAAACCATTCTTTGCCCTTCGCTAATATTCTCCGTTTCAAGGAAATTACCCCAACTAATCCCACAAAATCCACGAGGTGCATCTCCAATAAAGTGAAGCTTAACCTCATGCTTTTCAATTCCCTCAAGATCAGGCAGATCACGTTTCTTGAATCCATCAAAGTACCTTTTAGGTAATATCTACAACCCAAAAAAAATTAAATAAATAAAAGAAAAAAAAGATATATCAAGAAAAAACACACACACACACACACAAACACACACAAAAAAAACCTATATCGTTTGGAATATAAAATTACCTGCACATGTTTACTTTGCAAAGAAGCATATGTGAGACAAACAGGAGCATATCTCACAAAATTGTAAAGCCGAGAAGTAGGCATGCCCTCTAAATTGTATTCAGTAACATACAAGATACTACGCCTACTTGAAGCTAAGAAGTGCACATGCCACCCAACCTGGATACCTTTAGCTTTCACATAGTGATTCCAAGCTCTACCAAATACCAACGCAAAAGACACGTTGATATACCTAACACAAACATAATAAACACGATCTACTGTACGCGCACACATCTTCTTATGCTTCTTTCCTTTAGCAAAACTCAACAAAGCCACAGGGACAATCTGCTTACAAAAAAAAAAAAATAAAAAAAAAATTAAAAGAAAAACACCAAATAAAAGATTAAAGGTTTATAAACAACAATATAGAATGACAAAACATACCATTCCGCCATCAACCCTGTTCTTAAATTCACACACAAACTCCATGTTACTTGATAAAAAAGCGATAAATAAAAAGGAAAATAAATCATGTCAAAATAAAAAGAAGAAAACGTCTTATATAGACAGCTCAACGTTAACACAATCCTAAGACAATAATAATCCAATTACTAACTCAGCCATATCCAAAACTAAGTACATATCCAATTAAAAAAAAATATACAAAAAGAACAATCCTAATCTTATACAACCTCCTCAATTAAATAAATTACTTCAAATACCTGGTAAAAACAAAAGGGCTATATGGATAAAAGCAATAAAGTACAATTGCCTAACTGAAGCCACAAACTGATCAACCATTGAATCATTCGAGAAGCAAAAGAGACCTAATGGTATTGGGAACAAAATCACAATTTTATCTATCAGATAAAAATAAATTATACTCAAACTCAATCACCTATTAAAAAAGGAATAAAAAAATAAATTTAGTCAACCAATTTTTGATACACAATATATGTAAATTGTAAATAACTACAAAGACTTTTATAAATAATAGAATTCCTAACTTAAATGGAATACACCAAAAACCTTATGTACGTACGCTTCACAATTACACATGCTTCACTTCAACTCTCTGGGGAAAAACAATCAGACTCTTCTAAAAACTCAACAACAATGGATGGCCGTTCAGACGCATCAACAAAAACCCAAAAAAACCAACAACCAAAACAAACCAGTCCATCAAAAATTCAGTATCTTAAAGAGCTTAATGTGAATGCAAAGACATCCTACACAATTAAAGTTAAAGCACTACGCGTATGGAACACATACTACATGGAAGCGCCATCAAAAGCAAACGAAACCAATGAAAAGATCTGGGGTGAACCGGTCTTAAACTACAACATCAATATGATCTTAATGGACGAAGAGGTATGCGTTCAAATTTATATTACTAATGTATTACTAACAACATGAATTACTCTGCTATATAAAAAACATTAATCCTTGCAAAAAATAATAGGGTACAAAAATCCATGCGTGCGCGAATTACTATACTATATACAAGACTGCATCTCAAAAGCCACTAAAAGAAGGTGCTCAACTTATTATAAGCGACTTTAAGTGTGTGCCCAACCGAGCATCAATCAAACTAACAGAACACGACGCCAAGATTTACTTCAAGAAACAAACCTGTGTTACAGTGACACATGACTTCGAAAGCAAAGGCGACGGTTTTGAGTTTGTTTCGTTCGAGTCAATTAACAACAACCAGATCAGCAAGGATACAGCTTTTGGTAATTTAAAATAAATATTGAATTAAATAATTCTAAAACACCAAAAACTAACATGTAATTCAATTTGCAGATGTAATTGGCCAAATGGTATCAAACAAAAAACTTAAAAAAGTCAGCGTGAACCAGAAGCCAACAAGTCTGATTGAATATGAGTTACAAAATACAAGGTTCGTAATAAACGCTTATGAAGTATACTTATTTGCTTTGCTAACCCTTCCATTTATTTATAACAGCGGCCATAAGATACAATGTGTTTTATGGGAAGATGACGCAGACGCATTACAATACCACATCGACAGAAATATCACAACAGCCGATCCTATCGTCATGATTCTTCAGCTAGCCAAAATTAACATATGGGAAAGTAAAACTTCTTCTTTTAATATAGATTTGATTTTCAATCCAATTACATAATTAATGAATTATATCATACATGCAGACAAACAACAAGTATCAAGCATCAACAAAGCATCGAAGATTTATATTAATGACAACAACAAACACATATCTTTGTTCAAAGAAAGGTAACCACATTATAACAAAAAGATAAAAACTTTCACACAATGTTAATCTTTTATTGTTTATTCGCAGGTTACAAAACAACATATCAAACGGAACATGCAAAGAAGCTCATCTAAACCTAACAACTACCTTCAATGCCAAAACAAAAGAAAATGTCTTAACCAAGAGTAACAAGGTATGTTATACGAAAAAAAAAATTACACTTTCATTTCATAAAACTACATTCAAATGATATAATTAATTATTCCAATCTTCTATACTTTCAGATGACAAACACAAGAGAGATGCCAGAGATACATGCTTATCATGCAAAGGATATCATAACAATCGATGATTCAGAAGACGAGAAGGTAACAAAATTTATAATCGTACTATAATTAACAGACTATATTCATATAATTAATCAAAGTAATTTGATGTACTGATTGAAAAACAGATTTTGGAAGATGAAAATCACCATTTGAGGAAGGAAAAGGCCACATCAAACAAGAAAAGCAAACAAAAAACAAACAGCCATATCAAAGTATTCTACAAAGAAGAGGACATTGGTTCATCAAAAAAGTTTGTTTTAGATGAGGAAAGTGATGAACATTCGGCTACAAAAGTTTGTGCTACTAAAAAAAGACACAGATCAAATATTGTAGATGTTGAAGATCTGAAGCCAAAAAAAAGATGTTGATATACCCCAAAGTAAAACTGAGAATGACTGGCTAAATGATTGGGAATTCACAAATTCCGACTTTGAAGAATATTATGAAGATGATGATTGTTACTGCCCCGTGTGTCAAGGGACATTTCAATGCATTACAGAGGAATGTACTTGCTCAAGACATTAATTTTGAATTTTTAAACTCAATTGTTAAATGTTATTATCTAATATAAACGATATTATGTTATGTCTGAGCTAATGGTTAACGTACAATTTATTCCATCTTAACAACAAACAATTAGTATAAAATATGCTTCAATATAACAAATGCAAAAAAATTCTTATTAAACATAATCACAAAAATAAAATAAAATAAAATAAAATAACCAACCCTTTTTATTTAACCACGTACGTGCACGGGTATTATAACTAGTGTTGTATTATAGGAAGTGCTTCTGAATCAAGAGCTGCACTTTATTCAATCCATAATTATAATTATAATAATAAGATATATAAAAACGCACACATAAAAAGAAAGTGTAAAGAAATAATTACTGGCAAAAATGAGGAGAGTAGAAATGGGGAGCTTCTTGTTATCATCTCCGCTAGCTATTTCCTCCCTCTTTTATTTTTCAAGTTTTTTTGACTTTGTTTGATTCATTGATTGAATGAATGGATGCGGATAAATATACATTTGGGTCGGGCCACACTTAGGTGTGTTTGTTTCGTTAAGATGTTTTGGGACTGAATCTCACTACCACATCTTATTAGTAAAAGGTGGTTGTAAATAAGAGCTAAAAAAATATTAACCTTTTGAGGCCCTATTAAATAAGTTAATTATTGTGATTTTTTTTATTTTATTTTATTTTTTTTATTTTTTTTAAAGAGTAGAAATTTATACCAATTTTTAAACTCTTAGACTGGTCACTGGTCCGCTAAGATTTGTAGGGAACCGCGGATCTATGTGGCCCAATAGAAAATTATCACTTGGCCAGTCTGTAGCATCCACGTGCTTTATGACATCCTCGTAAGTTTTTCAATGACCAAATAGAGAAAATATAGAATAATATTTTAATTCAAATTTGGCAATATGGCAGTTTTGAATTGAGCCATGTGGATCCGTGAAATCCTCACAAAGTCTTGAATTGTATAATTTCAAAGTCCTTAAAAAATGGTCTTGAACGAGCAAAGCCTTTTTTTTAGTCTCTTGCCGTTATTTCTCAAAAAATAAATCTCTTTGAAAATACGTCAGACAGCTTTGAGATGAAATGCAAACTTCTATTTCAAACTAGTATTTCTTATGACACACACGAGTGCAAAAAGAGAGATATAAAAGGATTCTAGATTGTACCAACCTTTAAATTTATGGAAACATAATATGTGTAGATAAAGTAAAAGATTCATAATAAATAACATATAAAAACGCACACATAAACAGAAAGTGTAAAGAAATAATTACCGGCAAAAATGAGGAGAGTAGAAATGGGGAGCTTCTTGTTATCATCTCCGCTAGCCATTTGCAGTCACTCAGTTTCACTATTTCCTCCCTCTTTTATTTTTTAATTTTTTTTACTTTGTTTGATTTGATTCATTGATTGAAGAGAAAATTGCAAAAATGGTCCTTGTGGTTTGGTCAAATTGCACGTTTCGTACTTACTGTTCATTAATTACAAAATAGTACGTTGACTGCACTGTTTCATGCACTTTTGGTCCTTCGACTTAACTGTCATTAAATGGACTCCGTTAGCAGTTACACTTTAGCCCCTTTTGGTTAACCACCATTGCATCACCCATCCTATAACTTATAATTTAACTTTTTTTTCCAATTTTTTGAAAAAAAAATCACCTTGTTTTTTTTTGAAACATATTTTTGGAAAATTCTTTTTACAAAAAGAATTTTCAAAATTTTTCAAAAAAGTATTTGCGACACATTGAAAAAAAAATTGGAAGTTTTTTTTTGAAAAATTTTTTGGAAATTTTTTTTACAAAAAAAAATTTCAAAATTTTTCAAAAAAGTATTCGTGGCACATTGAAATTTTTTTTTGGAAATATTTGTTTTGAAAAATTTTTTTGGAAATTTTTTTTTACAAAAAGAATTTTCAAATTTTTTCAAAAAAGTATGTGCGGCACATTGAATTTTTTTTTTTGGAAATTTTTGTTTTTTGCAAATTTTTTTTGGAAAATCTTTTTTACAAAAAGAGTTTTCAAGTTTTTCAAAAAAGTATTTGCGGCACATTGAATTTTTTTTTTTGAAAATTTTTTGTACAAAAAGAATTTTCAAATTTTTTCAAAAAAATATTTGTGGCACATTGAAAAATTTCTTTTGGAAATTTTTTTTTACAAAAGGAATTTTCAAATTTTTTCAAAAAAGTATTTGCTGCACATTGAATTTTTTTTTTTGGAAATTATTCTTTTGGAAAAAAAAATTTTTAAAAAAAAAAAAAAAAAAAAAAAACTGAGGATTTTTTATTCCAAAAGATTCGAAAAAAAGTTAAATTATAGGTTAAATGATAGGTGCTGCAATGGTGGTTAACCAAAAAGGGCTAAAGTGTAACTGCTAACGAAGTCCATTTAACGCCAGTTAAGTCAAATGTAAAACCTCGCAAAAATTCGTATAATTAACTTCGTTTAATTATATATTAATCTTCGTCATTATTTTTAAACACCATTTTTACGGGGAAATTTAAAATTTTTCTTATTATACTATATCTACGAAATCACGTCATCCCATAATTCAACAAACGACGAAACAAGTTCTCGACACAATTAAAAAAATATTAATAATTCACTAATCCTAATTAACAAATTAATTTACAAAACCAAACGGGCCCTTGATCTTTCATAAGCCCAACCGGCCCATATTTGTAACCCATTTTTATTTCTAAACATTACATAAAATCGACTAATCTAGCTCCAAATCACCTCGCGTATTCCAAATTTTTACATACGACACATATATATTTTTACACCATCTCGTTCAATACCTAGCCAAATATTAGTGTGTCAAATCCCAAGATCATTGGACGACGTTTGATACGTTTTTAAATGGCAAAGTGTTTGACGAATATTCATGTCAATCGATTCATAAAATATTCCAAACTCAACCATTTTAATCCCGGTTTCTTTCTAAATGATTCTAATAATATTTCAAGCATCGTTTCATGATTTATACTGAGATTCGTCAGCTATGGATCAAGTTCAATTCAATTCTTCAAATCGTGTATGTATATATATGTTGTCGACATTGATACATGAGTCACCCAAACACATCCCATGTTTCATGCACTCACATCCCATATTATATCCATATAATTGTCCTAAGAAGCCAAGTATCCCTGACATGGTATAGTAGTTCATGTTTCCTCGAGTTATTTAGCACCATACGATCCATTCGAATGGTACCATATATACGTTCATGCATGCATTTGTTTCCTTCCATTCTCAAACTCTTTTACATATACGTTTCTTCCTAAACATCACCCTTACAAGCCAGGAGTCGATTGATACATAGTTGAAAGCAAGGAAAGTGAAATCGGGTTTAATATATATAACGTTTGGGTTATATAGTGAAACGTGATTTTCTTGTGTTCCATTCTATCACACTCGACCTCTCTATCACCTCTAAGGTGTTTGTAAGTCTTTTCTACTTGTTTCCATTCCATTTCACACGTAAAATTTCATGTCATGCACCATATATAATTTATTTCAATTGTATATCATTTTGTATATATATACACGTACATATTAATACTTAGTACGCAAAACGTGACTAGCCTCTATCTTGGAAGGCCTAGGAGTCACGTAGCACACCAATTTCACCTTAGTTTTAATGTGACATGCATTTAACGAGCCTAATTTGAACTATGTTTCACACGTATAAATCACCTAAACACTTAGTAAATATTTTAAGTTTTCAAATTATAAAATCGATTCATACATTCTACAAACCCTACGCATAACTTTGAATTTTTCTTAACAAGAGTACTATATTATTTCACGACTCCATAGACCACCTAGAAAACTATTAGTTTCGTTTACACAACTTATAAAAATATTCACGTTTTGACACCATACTCGACCCATTTTGAATCGACACAAACCGGATTTTCAAGCCAAACTTAAATATAAAAACCTTATGTTTGTCGATTGGGCTCAATCTAAGCCCAATAAGATTTTACGATTTAACAGCCCAGTGGGCACATAAAATATACTTTTGGAATCACAAAAGAAGCCCAAGTTCAAGCCCAAAACAATTTTCATGCCCTCGCCTCTAAATTTTTAAATGGGCTTATGTATTGTCTCGTTAAGGCCCATAAGCTATAAAAATAAGCTTTTCATAAAATAAGCTATTGAAATAAGTTTGAAATTAATAAAATAAGCTACGGAAATTTTTATATAATTTTTCTAATGATTTTTGTAATTTTGGACTAAAAATGTAACGCGACGACACCTAGAGGGACTAAAAGTGTAAATATTGGAAAGAAAGGACTAAAACTGTAAAAACAGAAAGTTTAGGATAAAAATTGATAATATATGATGTTACAAGCTTAGATTGTAATTTTGGACAAGTAGTGGACTATAAATGTAAATTAGATACGAACAGGACTAACGGTGTGATGCTAACGCCGTTAGTATAAAAAGTGTAAAAATTGTAAAAGGACAAGGACTACACATAATCTATTTGACATTCTTATTTTCTTTTCTATTTTACGACAACCATCACGTCATATGCATTTTATTACGTTTTATATATATATTATTTATTTTTACGTTAATAATATATATAACGATATCTAAAAAGTTAATATTTTTACTTATGATTAAAAAGGTAAAACTACGAAGGATAATTAAAATAGAGTATTTTATTATATCATGCATGACATAATAATTATACTGCACATCATCTATTCGTCATAACGAATAAATATTATTCGTTATTCGTTCGTATTTACCAAATAGTATTTGGTTATATTCTCTGATAAATTCATTTATCAGGTTCCGTATCAAAGACGTTTCCATAATCGTTCCCATAAATCTCATCCTACTTTACTTTTCATAATTTCCAAATCAATCCAGGTGAGTCATAGCCCCATTTAAAATAATTGTTTTAAACTCATTGGGGGAGATACATGCCTACATATACTTTGATAAATTGATAAGTATATGAAATAAAATACATGATTCAAATTAATTTCCTAATTGATATTAAATTAATATGGTTTGTAATTTAAGATTGTGATATATACGATACTTGACAGAATACTTAATTGAAATACTGATACTCATATGATAATGCTTCCAATTTGATTATTGTGGTATGTGATATATATAGTTTACTGATGAATTACTTGACTGAAATACTGATACTCTGATGATAATGTTTCCAATTCGATTATTGTAGTATGTGATATATATATGTTACTGGCGAAATACTTAAACTGAATTTCTGATACTTAAACGATAATATTTTCAAAACTGATTTCTGTGGTATTATACTTGATTACATGATGTTATTCTGAATGATCCCATTATTACCTTGATATTGCCTAAGTTAGCTTATCGTCATATAGTCTCTCAATCATGAGCCATTAATCACATGTAAAGTGGGCGCTAATACTTGACGGAATGCCAATTGCAATTGGTTAGTCGTATTAGTCATGATACACTATATTTGTAGACAAATATGAATTGGCAAATCACCTATTAATAGAGGGCAAAATCTGTCATTGATTTGATAGAACACCCCCTTCTGGTTAAGCTTGTGTGTCATGAGGCTTGGTGCAATATCTATAAAGGAAATGTATGTTTTCAACATATATTTAGATACAGCTGTATAGGAATTTGACCATACGTGAATTGTATATCTGATTAAATTAGCATTATGAGTTTCCAGCTCATGTTAGAATTATTGATTTCTTATTTGAATGTGATTGAATATTTATATGATTTATTTGTGATTATAATTAATATACTCAATACTTGTTTCATTACTGTTTGTATTTTATTAATACCAAATATTCCTGAAATCTAACAAAATAAAGGGTTTTCCATAAAACTCTATGAACTCACCAACCTTTGTGTTGACACTTTTAAGCATGTGTATCTCAGGTAATTTAAAGGAGCAGGACAAGACACAGAGTGGGCAATTATTAATCTGATAAATTAAAATGGTGTAAAAATCAAATTTGTCATTTTTACAAGCCTTTATATCTTTTAATAAGATTTTAAATCAAATGGTTTTCTTTTTATCAAAAATATTATTTGAATGACAAATAACTTTCAAAACGTTTCTTTTAAGTCGTTTTATGAAATTAAAACTTCGATCCTCACCGTAACACCCAAATTACTTTTCCGCTGCGACAAACTTAAATTTGGGGGTGTTACAGATTGGCATCAGAGCTACAGTTATAGAGAATTAAATGTTTTCAAACATTAAAACTATAACTACATTTTCAAAATAGTGATTTTACACCATAACATTTTATGCCCTCCGTGTCTGCAGACTGCCGTGCTCCATACTTTATCTATTGAGATTATATTACATGTTTAGAAGTTACTCTTATACAATTGTTATTTCCTCTGTACTGTTATATCTTTAACATACAAAATACTCATAAAATATTATTCTCGGTTACTACTGTAGCATGTCTTCAGGAACGCCCGTGAATATCAAAACTACTCTCCATAATACTAATACATCATCTATCAATAAAAATTCTCCGAATACTGAAGATCCTTACGTACAAATATCAAAATCCCAACCTAATATAGAACTCAATCCGAGATCACCTCCATCGTCACCTAGTCGTTCACCTTTACGTCAAAGAATCAAGAGAGCTACCGAATCATATGAAGATTTGATTGGTGGCCAGGCAACATTCGAAGTTGCACAAGGTTCAAGCCAAGAGATATCATGGACGAATGTTGAGCCAAATTCTCCGTTACCTTATACTTCAAATTCCACAATACCAGATTCTCCAAATAATTTATCCTCACCTAACTCTCCCGACTACGATATAAGCACTCCTGAATCAATATGGAATCTTATTTATCGACATGCCGGCATATTGGATGCTCACACTGAACAGCTAAAAGGGTTACGACCAACTCAATTTGAATGGTACGACCGTAACCTTGACGCATTGTTCAAGAGGGCGGATGCTGAGAGGCGAACAATATGTGAGTTAGGAATAAAGATTAATGAAATAAAGGACAACACCAACCAGGAACTTGGAAGTTTGGACTCCAGGGTTCGTTGTGCAAGAAGAGAACATGGTCAGACACATGTAAGAATTGGAGATATTGAGAGAACCCTATGGATGGCCAGAGATGCAGCCAGAAACCAGGGTCAAAAGATTGCCGCATTAGAGAATATGTTGGCAAATCAAATGAACATGTGTCAAGAACGTTTCTCAAACATGGAAGCTGCACAACTTGAACTTGAGAAAGAAATTAGATATTTACGTCTGAGGCGTAACTAATCTTAAGTTTACAAGTTTCCTTGATGTTCCTAATAAACCAAATAGACTTGGTTAATATTTCATGTAATGTTCAATAAATCTGAAACTTCAGAACGTGTAATCAAAACATATTGTATAATAACATCCTTTCTGTTATATCTTTATGTTATGAATCAATCTTTTCTTCCGTATCAATCATGCATGTGATGAATCCTCATATTTTCATGCAAAAATCTCATCATTTGCTATTTTATTTGATAACCAAATGATTCTATACAGATCAATGGAGTATTAATAAAAGATCTTGTATCGTTTATCTTTCAAAAATAATCGGTCAAGTTATTAATATTCTGTTTACCTCTGTAATATTATTCAAATCTACCGTAAGATTTCTTACAAATTGTTAAGATTTCTTAAAACTTACCATAGTTAACCTAAAACCATAAGAATCGTCTAAATACCAATTTTTGAAAAGGAATTTAAAGAATGAAGAAAAGATAATTAAACTTCATTTTAAATAGACAAGTCGGTTTGTTCCTTAGTAATCCCATATCAAGAGTTGATCATTGATAAATGATACAACAAAGACATATCTTGAAATTAGATTACAGTATGGAGTCAATTCAGTCTATCATCAATGAAATAATTAACTTCATTATTTAAATTTTTCTGATATTATATGGATTCTAATGTTGAGTTTCATTTATGTTTACAGAAAATGGACAACATGAACAATGCATATCAATCATCATCAGAAATCTCCATGACTCCTGAGCTATCCAGAAATTGGTAAAAGACATAGTGTCAGTGGTACTAGAAGGGACTACTGTAGTTTATCCGAGAAGAGAGACGGGTATACTTGGTAATCAACACCCTGCAAGTTTCATGAAGTATAGGCCACCTCACTTAAAGATTCAAGAAGGAACGATCAACCGTACCATCAACCATCATCAAGGAATTAGGCATGGGATTATACCAAATGGAAATAATCAAAAGAGGAAACTCCCCGAGACAGGAACCATCAATCCCATCTACTGCAACATTTTCAATGCTCAAGACCGTTATCGCAAACATCTAGAAGACCGTATGGAGTATCAACGTCAGTTGGGACTCAATCAGAAAGCTAATAGAAATTGTCTTGTCACACCTGTTACTGGAAGTGGTTATCGTGGAACTTTACCCTGGTGTCAAAAATGCAACCAGCATCACACCGGAAGCTGTAGGGTTAAATGCACGAAATGTCAGAAAACATGTTACCAGGCAATTAGCTGCAGGACTAAGGACAGGAAAGTACAACCAACAACAATTGTATGTCACAGATGTGGTGGACATGGTCATCATGTGAAACGATGTCCAAACTACAATGTTAATTGGAAAGCCAAGACCTTTACAAGAAAATGAAGAATCTTTAAAGACCTTGATAGTATCAAGGGAATGGAAATTAGATTGGAACAGATGAATAAATTCCTGTTGAAGATAAATAAAATCTAGTTTAAAATTTCCTAAGTTGTATCTCTTTCCTGTATTTCACTTCAAATAACGATGGATGTAACTTAAACAATAATCTTTCTACTGTATCGAAAAATCTCCCTTGTAATATTTCCACAATAATGATAATATAAGTTAATTTCAATTTCTGTTTCATTTACCAAATGACAATATACAATAATTACTCCATAAATTTCTGATTTATAATATGAAACCTAAAATTTTCCACTTTATTTTAAAAAGGAATTACGTGTTATATCATAAAAACAACACGTTGAACATCATCTAAAACAATTTATAGAAATATATGATTGAACCAAACATCACATCATTTGGTCCTCAATTATACATAACCTGATCAACTATGTATAATTTAGGAAAAATTATGTTATGAAAGGAACAATGATATTTTCAAATAATTAAATAACAATCTTCATTCAAAAGCAAAATCTTGAGATTAAATAAACTATTCATAAACCTCATTTTTGACAAACTCCAATAGATATTTACACTTAATACCCATCACTTTTATTATAGTAAGACGAGAAAAGTAAAAACATTAGAAACCTAAGAGTTCACAAAGACTTATGGAAAACATCAATAGCGAAAATTTTATTAGAGACCACGGAAATTAATACATAGGCATATAATTAGCATAGGAAGTGCTATTATTACAATGATTACAATAAAAAGCGTAGAATCTTCAATAAGCTGATCCGGCATAACAATAAGGATTCCCATCAACAGTACCATAGCAAGAACCACCATAGGATGAATTACTCTGATTATTCTAAAAGATAAGTATAAGTACACCATTAGAGACAATAGCAAGCCTATTTCTTAAACATAAAGACAAATAAGTATTATTTCATATTTATTGAGGATTACATAGAAACATAACAAGGATACATTTTAAACAACTCTAGCTCAAGACTAGTGCCTCCATATCTTATCAACACCATATGATAGAACCGTGAGTGGTATTAGGAACCCCAAAATCCCGACCAAAACTACATAATCTTCATCCGGAACAAAAGTCAAATAGGTGATGGCAACAACGATATATATCATTGCGATAATAGTAATTAGGCTCGGCATTTTCAGAAGTATTTAATGAGAGAAAAGGATTAAGAATAGGAAATGTGAAATGATAGGAAAATGGTTGATGAAAGAAAAGGAAAGTAAATGGAGTATTTATAGGCTAAAAATCTAGCCGTTGAGACCAAATATAGCCGTTATGTTACTATTCACGACCATTAGTATTCAATATTCACAGCCCTTAAATACATCAGTTATTTTGTCTTGTTTAAATACAGGTAAATCTAACTGAATCATGTTTCCTTGAATTTCGGATAAAAAATCTCTCGACAACCCTCTGTTCAAAATTCTTTACTCAAGTAATCACATTAAATTTGAATTCCGGGACGAAATTCAGAATGACATGTGGGTACTATAAAACCTCGCAAAAATTCGTATAATTAACTTCGTTTAATTATATATTAATCTTCGTCATTATTTTTAATCACCATTTTTACGGGGAAATTTAAAATTTTTCTTATTATACTATATTTACGAAATCACGTCATCCCATAATTCAACAAACGACGAAACAAGTTCTCGACACCATTAACAAAATATTAATAATTCACTAATCCTAATTAACAAATTAATTTACAAAACCAAACGGGCCCTTGATCTTTCATAAGCCCAACCGGACCAAATTCGTAACCCATTTTTATTTCTAAACATTACATAAAATCGACTAATCTAGCTCCAAATCACCTCGCGTATTTCAAATTTTTACACACGACACATATATATTTTTACACCATCTCGTTCAACACCTAGCCAAATATTAGTGTGTCAAATCCCAAGTTCATTGGACGACGTTTGATACGTTTTTAAATGGCAAAGTGTTTGACGAATATTCATGTCAATCGATTCAAAAAATATTCCAAACTCAACCATTTTAATACCGGTTTCTTTCTAAATGATTCTAATAATATTTCAAGCATCGTTTCATGATTTATACTGAGATTCGTCAGCTATGGATCAAGTTCTATTCAATTCTTCAAATCGTGTATGTATATATATGTTGTCGACATTGATACATGAGTCACCCAAACACATCCCATGTTTCATGCACTCACATCCCATATTATATCCATATAATTGTCCTAAGAAGCCAAGTATCCCTGACATGGTATAGTAGTTCATGTTTCCTCGAGTTATTTAGCACCATGCGATCCATTCGAATGGTACCATATATACGTTCATGCATGCATTTGTTTCCTTCCATTCTCAAACTCTTTTACATATACGTTTCTTCCTAAACATCACCCTTACAAGCCAGGAGTCGATTGATACATAGTTGAAAGCAAGGAAAGTGAAATCGGGTTTAATATATATAACGTTTGGGTTATATAGTGAAACGTGATTTTCTTTTGTTCCATTCTATCACACTCGACCTCTCTATCACCTCTAAGGTGTTTGTAAGTCTTTTCTACTTGTTTTCATTCCATTTCACACGTAAAATTTCATGTCATGCACCATATATAATTTATTTCAATTGTATATCATTTTGTATATATATACAGGCACATATTAATACTTAGTACACAAAACGTGACTAGCCTCTATCTTGGAAGGCCTAGGAGTCACGTAGCACACCAATTTCACCTTAGTTTTAATGTGACATGCATTTAACGAGCCTAATTTGAACTATGTTTCACACGTATAAATCACCTAAACACTTAGTAAATATTTCAAGTTTTTCAAATTATAAAATCGATTCATACATGCTACAAACCCTACGCATAACTTTGAATTTTTCTTAACAAGAGTATTATATTATTTCACGACTCCATAGACCACCTAGAAAACTATTAGTTTCGTTTACACAACTTATAAAAATATTCACATTTTGACACCATACTCGACCCATTTTGAATCGACACAAACCGGATTTTCAAGCCAAACTTAAATATAAAAACCTTATGTTTGTCGATTGGGCTCAATCTAAGCCCAATAAGACTTTACGATTTAACAGCCCACTGGGCCCATAAAATATATTTTTGGAATCACAAAAGAAGCCCAAGTTCAAGCCCAAAACAATTTTCATGCCCTCGCCTCTAAATTTTTAAATGGGCTTATGTATTGTCTCGTTAAGGCCCATAAGCTATAAAAATAAGCTTTTCATAAAATAAGCTGTTGAAATAAGTTCGAAATTAATAAAATAAGCTACGGAAATTTTTATATAATTTTTCTAATGATTTTTGTAATTTTGGACTAAAAATGTAACGCGACGACACCTAGAGGGACTAAAAGTGTAAATATTGGAAAGAAAGGACTAAAACTGTAAAAACAGAAAGTTTAGGATAAAAATTGATAATATATGATGTTACAATCTTAGATTGTAATTTTGGAATAGTAGTGGACTATAAATGTAAATTAGATACGAAAAGGACTAACGGTGTGACGCTAACGCCGTTAGTATAAAAAGTGTAAAAATTGGAAAAGGACAAGGACTACACATAATCTATTTGACATTCTTATTTTCTTTTCTATTTTACGGCAACCATCACGTCATATGCATTTTATTACGTTTTATATATATTATTTATTTTTACGTTAATAATATATATAACGATATCTAAAAAGTTAATATTTTTACTTATGATTAAAAAGGTAAAACTACGAAGGATAATTAAAATAGAGTATTTTATTATATCATGCATGGCATAATAATTACACTGCACATCATCTATTCGTCATAACGAATAAATATTATTCGTTATTCGTTCGTATTTACCAAATAGTATTTGGTTATATTCTCTGATAAATTCATTTATCAGGTTCCGTATCAAAGACGTTTCCATAATCGTTCCCATAAATCTCATCCTACTTTACTTTTCATCATTTCCAAATCAATCCAGGTGAGTTATAGCCCCATTTAAAATAATTGTTTTAAACTCATTGGGGGAGATACATGCTTACATATACTTTGATAAATTGATAAGTATATGAAATAAAATACATGATTCAAATCAATTTCCTAATTGATATTAAATTAATATGGTTTGTAATTTAAGATTGTGATATATACGATACTTGACAGAATACTTAATTGAAATACTGATACTCATATGATAATGCTTCCAATTTGATTATTGTGGTATGTGATATATATAGTTTACTGATGAATTACTTGGCTGAAATACTGATACTCTGATGATAATGTTTCCAATTCGATTATTGTGGTATGTGATATATATATGTTACTGGCGAAATACTTAAACTGAATTTCTGATACTTAAACGATAATATTTTCAAAACTGATTTCTGTGGTATTATACTTGATTACATGATGTTATTCAGAATGATCCCATTATTACCTTGATATTGCCTAAGTTAGCTTATCGCCATATAGTCCCTCAATCATGAGCCATTAATCACATGTAAAGTGGGCGCGAATATAGTGAACAACTTCGAAACCTGTTAAGGATTGACCTCCTGTCCCACTAATACTTGACGGAATGCCAATTGCAATTGGTTAGTCGTATTAGTCGTGATACACTATATTTGTAGACAAATATGAATTGGCAAATCACCTATTAATAGAGGGCAAAATCTGTCATTGATTTGATAGAACACTCGCTTCTGGTTAAGCTTTTGTGTCATGAGGTTTGGTGCAATATCTATAAAGGAAATGTATGTTTTCAACATATATTTAGATACAGCTGTATAGGAATTTAACCATACGTGAATTGTATATCTGATTAAATTAGCATCATGAGTTTCCAGCTCATATTAGGATTGTTGATTTTTCTTATTTGAATGTGATTGAATATTTATATGGTTTATTTGTGATTATAATTAATATACTCAATACTTGTTTCATTACTGTTTGTATTTTATTAATACCAAATATTCCTGAAATCTAACAAAATAAAGGGTTTTCCATAAAACTCTATGAACTCACTAATCTTTGCGTTGACACTTTTAAGCATGTGTATCTCAGGTAATTTAAAGGAGCAGGACAAGACACGGAGTGGGCAATTATTACTCTGATAAATTAAAATGGTGTAAAAATCAAATTTGTCATTTTTACAAGCCTTTATATCTTTTAATAAGATTTTAAATCAAATGGTTTATCTTTTTATCAAAAATATTATTTGAATGACAAATAACTTTCAAAACGTTTCTTTTAAGCCGTTTTATGAAATTAAAACTTCGATCCTCACCGTAACACCCAAATTACTTTTCCGCTGCGACAAACTTAAATTTGGGGGTGTTACAGATTGGCATCAGAGCTACAGTTATAGAGAATTAAATGATTTCAAACATTAAAACTATAACTACATTTTCAAAATAGTGATTTTACACCATAACATTTTATGCCCTCCGTGTCTGCAGACTGCCGTGCTCCATACTTTATCTATTGAGATTATGTTACATGTTTAGAAGTTACTCTTATACAATTGTTATTTCCTCTGTACGTACTGTTATATCTTTAACATACAAAATACTCATAAAATATTATTATCGGTTACTACTGTAACATGTCTTCAGGAACGCCCGTGAATATCAAAACTACTCTCCATAATACTAATACATCATCTATCAATAAAAATTCTCCGAATACTGAAGATCCTTATGTACAAATATAAAAATCCCAACCTAATATAGAACTCAATCCGAGATCACCTCCATCGTCACCTATTCGTTCACCTTTACGTCAAAGAATCAGGAGAGCTACCGAATCATATGAAGATTTGATTGGTGGCCAGGCAACATTCGAAGTTGCACAAGGTTCAAGCCAAGAGATATCATGGACGAATGTTGAGCCAAATTCTCCGTTACCTTATACTTCAAATTCCACAATACCAGATTCTCCAAATAATTTATCCTCACCTAACTCTCCCGACTACGATATAAGCACTCCTGAATCAATATGGAATCTTATTTATCGACATGCCGGCATATTGGATGCTCACACTGAACAGCTAAAAGGGTTACGACCAACTCAATTTGAATGGTACGACCGCAACCTTGACGCATTGTTCAAGAGGGCGGATGCTGAGAGGCGAACAATATGTGAGTTAGGAATAAAGATTAATGAAATAAAGGACAACACCAACCAGGAACTCGGAAGTTTGGACTCCAGGGTTCATTTTGGTTCATCTCCTCGTCGTCAAGGAAATGAACCTGACTCGTATGTCGTAAAACCCGCTCGGGGTTAGAGAACGGAGACGTAAGACTCTCAAACGAAGATCGGGTGTGCATACACCACGAGCAAAATCAAAAAGAAAATGAAAAAGAAAAGAGAAAAGAAAATCTTTTTGTTTTTTTTTTTTATATTTTTCACAAAAACTTTTTATTTCTCTTTTTTTTCTTTTTATTGAAACGTTACGTTAATCAAAAACCGTTTCTTTCAAAACTACGCGCGATGGGACGGGAGAAAATAGTGTTTCTCTCTTCAGCTAGCAATTTAATGTCTTAGCTTCCGTATTTCCCGCTTAATCGGTTGTAGTAAATGAAATAATCTGATTATCAATTAATTTCACGTTTTCGTTATATTGCGAGACTTTTTTGGTTTACAACGCCCTTCCTTTCGGTCAAGTCGAGGCTGTAAATTAATTATTTTTTTGGTATTTTTGTAAACACTTTAAGAAAAGTGTTTTGAATTTTTCAATTTTTATAGATATATATATACAAAGTAGAGGAGGGCTTAACAAAACACAATTTTTCAAAAGGATATTCAAAAATTCACTTCGGCCTTCCCCGGCAGCGGCGCCAAAAATTGATTCAATCGTGAAAACCAATTATATAATATATAGTATAGTATCGAAGTGATCCGCGTAAAATACGGATCACCCGAGTCGTTTTCCAACGAAGGCGAATGGAATCGAGAATATCGATTCGTGAAATCGTGAATTGAAAAGTAAGAAAGTGAAAATAGTAATCAAATACTTCACATATTCACAAACAAGTACTCCCTCCGTCCTATATTTATTGTCCACTTTGACTTTTTTAAGTCTTTCATGCTTAACTTTGACTATAAATATTTTTATTTTTGTTATATAATACTTGATGAAAATTATATCAATGAAAATACATTTAAAACTCAATTCATTCATATATTTATCATCAAGTATTGTATAACACAACTAAAAATATTTATGGTCAAAATTGAATAAGAAAGACTCAAAAAAGTAAAAGTGGACAATTATTATGGGACGGAGGTAGTATGAAATATGCAGAAAGTACAAGCTAATTATGCACCAAAGTGAAAAACGTAAAAACGGAAACGCAACCGTAAAATTTAAAACGTAACGTATATCGGAAAATGATCCTACGAACTTGAAAATAATTTCTAAAAATCTTAAACTAATAAAAAGAATTTTAAGAAAAAGAAAAATATTTTTTTTGACTTTTTATTTATTTTCTAGAATTTATTTTCTATTTATTGAATTAAAAATGAATTAAAAATAAAGAAAAATAGAAAAACAAATTGGAAAAATGAAAATTTAATTCTAAAAATTCTAAAATATTACAAAAGAATTTCTAAAAATAGTTTTGTATTTTTCAAAGCTTTTTCTGATTTTTTATGGATTTTAGGAATTTAAAATTGATTTAAAAATGATTAAAAATAAAGAAAAATTGAGAAAAATATCAAATCAACTCAGAAAATTATGAAAAATTTACAGAAAATCTAAAATATTATATAAACTTGCAGAAAAATTTTGAAAGGAAAAAGTTGAGCAAAAGTGCTTATTCAAGCAAAACAGCTTATGACAAGTGCTTAATAATAAGCACTTGCCAAAGAAACTTGACCAAACTTATACTACAGCTGTAATATGTAAATATAAGCTCAGAAAAACTCAGATAAGATGAAATGAAAGTCAGATTAACTAGATGCAAGTAATAAGCAATCTAAGAATAAGCTATACTAATAAGGAAACTAAAAAACAGAATAAGCTAGGAGAATCAGATAATAAACAATACTCAAACAACTTCAAATAAACTCAGAAAAGCCAAAACATCACAATTACAAGCTCAAATAAGAACAAGCAGCCCAAAATCCAAAACAGAAATCAAAGCCAGAACCACTTATCAGCAGTACTAATTAGCAATGAAAATAAGCTAAGATCTACAAGATAATGGGTGCAATTTAATTTCTACACTACTGATATGCAAAGTTACTTATACACTTCATCTAATCCTACCAAATGAAACTATAAATCCACACTAAAATAGCAGCAGTGAACAACTAAGCTGAGCACAGTTGACTTATCACAACTTATCCAAGTTTGACTAATTCCAAATTCAGCTGAGCTAAACAACTTCTAGATGCTGTATAAGCGAATCTAAAGACTGAATTAAGCTACAAATATTGATTATGAATCCTAAACTACAATTTACTTAACTGTTTATGCCTAAAGTGAACTACTAGTACAGGTTAAACTACAAAATCACCACAAGAATACAGTTAAGCTAGCTGAACCAAACACCCCTATAAACTTGCAGTTACACTATGATTTAGTGATTGCAACCTAAGTCTACCAATCTAAAAATCAAATCAGATTTCATTACCATTATAAAGACTAGATTAACAGTAAACTAACACTAGGTAACTAAGATCACAATTACGCAGATGGTAATATAAAACAGTAAAGCACAAAATAGGACTAGATTATTTAAGAATCTATGATGAGTGTTCAATTCAATCCAAATCACCAACACAGTGTCAACTAATATCTAATAAACTCAAAATTACTCAAAAACTCATGCACAAACACAAAATAAAGCAGAATCACAGAATCACATGTTATGCAGTAAAGGTACTAAAATGAAAAGGACTTACACCACAAATCACCTCAGCTCAAAAGAGAGGTGTTCACTATGCTAGCCTATCTCTTAGATAGGTTGAGATCATCCCTTGCTATCTCAATCTACCTTTGAATTCCAAATTCCAACTGTTGACTTTGTTTGACCAAAAATGAACATATGATAATAGAAGATTTACCAGCTGAATTATCACTTATAGAGATTTATAAAACCAACATAAGCAGTAACAAACACAATTTAGCTTAATTGGAAACTGAATTTAACAAAACTAATTTTCTTATTTTCTGATTTTCCAAATCTCTTGAATAAAATTGAAAACTGAATTAGAAATTAAAGCTTGAATGAAGTATTTAGTAAACTAAAATAAGCTGAATAATAGAAAGGTAAATAACTGAACTAATAAGCAGTATGAATTAAGCAGAAAATTATTGAACAACAAAGCTGAATTTATATTAAAAACAAAGTATTACAATTAAATTTGAAACAAGCTACAATTCTAAAGAGATTTTGGCAGAGTTTGGCTACTCCAAAACTCCACACCAACAACAAAGGCCTAACCATCTATTTATAGGATGTGAGGGGTAGGAGCTCACGGATTGCCATGTTGGCAATCCGTGTGAGGTTGTGTTTCTTCACACCTAATCTAAGCCTTTGATTCCAATCAATCATTACCCATCAAATAACAACCCTTGGATCACTCAATATGACGCGTTCCTCCCAATCTTTGGCTGCCAAGTGTCCCTTATTGTGCTTCTTGAGTTCTGACACATGCTGACACCATCCTGACCATCTAGAAACCTTTTGAATTGACCCAATTACCCTTAATTGTGGTAATTAAGGCTGGAACAGTAACTAGGGTTCATGTGGCCTGGGTTGAGGGGGTGATTTGGGGGGTGGGTAATTGGTACGGGTAATTTATTATATTTGTTTTAACCTTTGACCAAGGGGTGTGGGAGTTGACTGGATAATGGGTATAAGATGGTTGGATCGGGTAATATTTTTAATGGGATTGGGCTTTGTTTGGTTCTGGGCTTTGGATTAACTGGTACATGGACTATTTTTGGACTTTGTAAATTTATATTTTATATCAAAACCATACAAGGACCAATTGTGAAATATCTTGAAAGTGCAAGGGTTAATTCTGTCATAATTCCAAAAATATCTCAGAGGACTGAACTTGACAAAGTAAGATTCTTCAGGGTCCAATATTGACTTTTAAGATCACAGCTTTGACTAATTGACCGTCTTCCACTCTCGTGTTCGGTTTCGTTGTTTTCTCGTGATTTTTCGTCATTTTGTGTAATATCCGTACCTGCACATCACATACACAAAAACAATACAAATTTGGCATAATTGGTTAGTTTTTGGTCTCATTAGTCCGGTTTTTGGTCAAATAATAGTGAGTGAATAAGCACTTACCAAAATCCCCCCGACTAAAGTATTGCCGTGTCTTCACGCAATGTGATCAATTCACGCTTTTGGGATAAATAATTTCAAAACTCTTTTTACTAACTTTGTAAAGTAGCAAGGAGGTTCGAAAGAAGTAATAAAATCATTTATTTCCGAAAACGCTCCGTTTTCCAAAATTTTCCTTTATTCCTTTATTCCACTTATACTTTCTATTTTTGTACTTTTCCATACTTCCTTATTTGTGACAGTTTGTTGAACTTTTATTATTTTGCAATAATTATTAGGGTCAACGAGTAGAAACACTTCTCATGGAAAAGTGACCGTACGGATAAAAATCGTCATCCTTGATTTTTCACAAGTCCCCAAACTAAGCGTACAAACGAGATCACAGCTTATCTACAAATTAGATGCCAACACTACTCATAACAGTTACTTGTGGAAACTTCTTACTCCCATTCCTAAGTTTTGTATCTCAATATTTTAATTTGTGAGAAATGAATTGCTTCATATTTTCTCATTTCGATATTTTTTTAGTCCGATAGTGATACCTAAGTTAAAACGATAAGTAGTTATTCATTTTCTCTTAAGAACCACTGCAATAGAAATTCGGTCCACATCAAGGAATTTTGGTACATACAATATCAGAAATATAAGTTGCGGAGTACTACACGTGCACCTCATGTAATTGATTACTAATCAAACACATGCACCTCACGCGCCAACAACTTATTTACATACAAGCTCTTATTCGATACAACTTTCAACTTTCACTTTTCTTTATTTTTCACTTTTTTCACTTTTCTCATATTTTTCATACTTTTCACTTTTTTTTTCTTTCTTGACTTTTCTCATAACATCAATGGAATCTTATCGGGTAGCTCCAAAACCACATAGATAATCAACTTTTGACTTTTGATTTTATCACTTTTTTCTCTTATTTTTGATGTTCCTTGATATGTACCCAACTTCTAAAGCAAAAATTCTCTTAAGAAAACAAAGAACTAAATATTATTCAAACCGAAATACCACTAATTAACCTAGAACATCTATTATATATTGGTGATGTTTCTGATGGGAGTAAAAAGCCACAAGTACCTCTTATGAGCTCTAAAGAGAACCACTACTCCACGTTTAGCATCTAACTTCTAAATAAACTCTATCATTTCTCGCTCTTCGCAATTTAAGATTCCAAATAATGAAACCCGCGAATACTTAGCCGATAATCAGCCACGCATATATAAAGTCAGATACAGAAACTTGCAAATTCTAGAAGAAGAATTCGCGTTTTCTATCTCCTGATGTAAAAGACTAGCGAAAGATTTTAAGCTGCGCATGTATAAAGTCAAGTACGGGAACTTGCAGATTCTTGAGAAAGAATTCGCATTTTATAGCTCCTTGTGTACAAGACTTGCACAAGCTTATGTGATCATCATTGGTTAAGGGAACAAGCTAGGGCTCAACACGCCCGGTCAAGTCAAAATATTTATTCCTACTCTCACCAGCAAGAAAGTCAACAAGGTGTCAAAACACTTATTCAAACTTTATTATATTTTTGCACAACTTTTTCAACTTTTCCTCATTTTTTTGTGCTTTTTCATTGCTTTTTCATCAAAATTTTTTCAAATTTTCAACTTTTTCAACTTTTTATTTTTTGTGGAAAAACGGAGTTGCAAGAGTGCACAACATGTGAAAATGCAAGGTCAAAATCGAATCGAAGATTCACCCTCCCCCAGACTAAAATGAAACATTGTCCTCAATGTTTTTACGGGTTAAGGTAATCCTAACAAAATTCTAGGCCGTTTATTAATTATGCCAAAGAAAACGTTAGTCGATAAGATTTACGGATATATTGGATTTCCAAGTAGCACCGATGAATGAAACTCGAGCGGAGAGAAGATAACGAGCACGAGAGTCTTCATAAATCGTGGACAATCCAAACAAACATCACAAACAACCACGGAACACAAGAGTAGAAGAGGCACCCCCTCCTCACGTTATATGTTAGAAAATAGAAAATAAGAAGATGAAATTGGATAAGCATGGGTTGCCACCCACGAAGCGCTTGTTTTTGATAACCGAGTCACATGAGCTTGACCCGATCCCCGAATTAATTCGTCCTTGGGGAAAAATCCCGTGGAAAAATAATCTCACTCGGGCTTTCATTCAAAATGTTTTGAAAAATATATGACTTATTTGA
Organism: Artemisia argyi; assembly: GCA_030686995.1. Classification (NCBI taxonomy): domain Eukaryota; kingdom Viridiplantae; phylum Streptophyta; class Magnoliopsida; order Asterales; family Asteraceae; genus Artemisia; species Artemisia argyi. Next base: position 27,954,549 of record CM060687.1, on the reverse strand, counting down.
AAGTTCCATCCCGAAGAGATAACCGCTGGTATTTTAATGTTGTAACCTTTGAAAAATGATACCAGGGTCAAAAACAACATCCTCACTCCCCACGGAGTGAAGGATAAGAGAAACCACACCAAATGTTACGAATGGCAAGAAGGTCATGATAACAATCTTGAAAAATTCATCATCTTCAAAAGAAAACTTCATAATTGTGAAATTATGACTTTTATCATTTAAGCTCCTTTTAAAAGCTTTTCCGGGTGGGAGGGTTGGGATAAAAGTTTCATTCAAATTCTCATTTTTAAACACACCACCCGGATCATGATCAACTTCAAGATCAAAACTGAAACTTTCATATTCAGATTTAGAAAACTTTTCAATTTCAAATTCATCAAAACAAAATGACTCAAACTCTGGAAGAGAGATAAAAGCATGAGAAGTGGTACTGCCACGACTCATCTCTTCCGAGTAATCGAAATGAAAAGCTTCAAATGTCGGATCAGAAAAATTAGAACGATAAGTGGGATTGCCACTTATTTCCTCAGTCGTGTCAAAGGAGAAACTCTCAAATTCTGGTAAAAATTCCTCGAGCTCGGGCTCTAGAGGATCGTCAATTGTAAGCTCAATCTTTTTCTTAACTTTATCCGGAGGGATTGACGATTCATTGTTCAACAAATTGTTAAGAAAAATAATATCCCCCTCCGAATCAAAGTAAGAATCGTCGGTCTCAGAAATCGGAATCGTCTCAATTGCAAGAAATTTATCGACCTCTTCCCAAAGAAAATCATATTCCTTAGTCGGAGGAAATGATGGGGAAGAGTCAGAGACGAAAGTTTTTACAAAATCATCAAAAGAATAATCGCAAACATCGATGCTTTTGATGGAGTACTTCTTCAATTTCGAAGCATCGGCTTTAAAAATCATAATAGCATCATCATGTCGTAAAGTTAGAGTATCCTCAAAATGGTCTACTAGGGCTTTAGCGGTTCGTAAAAACGGTCGCCCTAATATTAGAGGAACTCTCGGATCAGCTTCAAAATTGACAACAACAAAATCCGCCGGAAAAGTACATGAATTCACACGAACAAAAACGTCCTTAGCAATTCCAACTGGATGAGTGATCGATCGATTAGCAAGCTCCAAAGTCATTCTCGTCGGTTTAAGAGCCCCCATTACAAGTTGTTCGTAGATCGATAATGGCATTAGATTAATACTTGCACCCGAATCGGCCAGGGCGTTGCAAACTTCTTGATCTTTCAATGAACAAGGAATGAGAAACTTTCCCGAGTCACCAAGCTTTTCGGGAAGCTTCTTGAGAAGAATCGCAGAACATTGAGCATTTATTGGTGTTTCGGCTAATTCAAGCAATTTCTCTTTATTACTTATGAGGTTTTTGAACGTGGAAGCAAATTTCGGCATGTATACGAGAGCATCCATAAAACTTATATCAAAGTGCAATTTTTGAAAAATATCCAGAAATTTTTCCATTTGTTTTTTAGACTTTGCACGGAGCTCTTCATCGTTAAATCATGACGGATATGGTAATTTAGACTTGTATTTCACATTATTCTCAAAAACGTCTTTTTCTTTATCTTTTGACTTTTGTACAACCGAAGGTTGGACGTTTTCAGCTCCTCCATTATTAATAGGAGAAACCGGGTCCTTTGTCGCCTCGGTCTCACAGTCCACTACCTTAGGCAGAGACGAAGAAGAAGAGGTAGTAGGAGCTGTGGGTCCATCATATTGAGCACCACTGCGAGTTATGATCGCCTTAACTTCGCCCCTTGGGTTTGCGATCGTGTTGCTAGGCAAAGAAGTAATACCCGAACCCGAGGGTCGATCATTTAAACGTTTGTTAATATCACTGATTTGATTAGCAAACAACCGTGTTGACTCTTCATATTTTGCCATAAAAGATTGTTGGTTTTGAATCAATTACTGTATCAAATCTTCCGTGGGCGACGGATTTTGAATAACACCTTGATTTTGATTATTGTTGAAATTCTGTCCACGGTTTTGGAAATTACCATGACTTTGATTTCCATGATTAGCGTTCTGAAAATTCCCAGGGTTTCCATGGTTTTGATGGTTTTGAAAATTGTTCCCTTGAGGCGGGCCTTGATTGAAATTACCTTGAAAACCCCGATTTTGATTAAATCCTTGATTATGATTTTGAAAACCATTATTAGCTCGACTTTGATTTTGAATTCCTTGATTATTACGATTCTGCACATTATGATTCTGGTTGACTTGATTGACTTGGTTTTGTTGTTCGAGAACGGGTGGTCCAAGATAATGAGGTGAACGGTAGCTGAGGAGATTACGGTCTCCTTGAGATTGTGGGTAACCGTTGTTACCCGCATTTGCAGCATACGCGTTCTCATGAGAAAAGGCACCGGTGGCCGGACATTCATAATACAAATGTGGACCACCACAAGTCTCACAACCGTGACTAACCACATTGACTTGATGATTTGGTTTTTCAATAGACATTGCATCAACTTTCTTTGTTAAAGCCACAATCATATTTACCAATTCATCATTATTTTTACCATTATTAGACACTTGAGGTTTATTCCTTGAAATTCTCACACGAGCTTTATTCTCGATTATCATGAAAGCATCATGCGTGTTCCTAGCCAACAAGTTACCACCCGCAGCAGAGTTAAGCGAATCTTGGTCAGCATGACATAACCCATTATAAAATGTATCAATCTGCTGAAGGTCGGTAAACCCGTGGTTTGGACATTTCTCCTTCAATTCTTTGAATCGGTCCCAAGCTTCACTAAACATTTCATCAAAAGCTTGTTGGAACCGAAATATTTGAGAATGTAGGTTAGAACTTTTAGAGGGAGGATAGAAGTAATTCACAAACTTGGAAGCGAGATCATTCCAAGTGTGAATCGAGTTAGGCGGTTCCTTTTCCAGCCAAGTCCGGGCTGCTCCTTTTAAGGAGAAAGGAAATAACTTCAATTTCACCACATCGTGAGGAACTTGGTTCATCCTTATGGTCTCAACGATGTCGGTGAAATTTCTGATGTGAGCATAAGGGTCTTCGTGATCGAACCCGTGAAAGGATATACCCGTGATCAAATTGATTAATCCGTGATTGATTTCAAAGTTGGCATTGATGTCCGGAATCACAATAGCTCTCCTCACACCATTGAATGGTGATTGGAGTTATTCTTCCATCGGACGTGGATCAAATGCCTGTTGTTGTCCAATCGGCGGGATAACATTGTGCTGCGGACCACCCATCGGCGGGGGTCCGTTGTGTTCATTTTGGTTCATCTCCTCGTCGTCAAGGAAATGAACCCGACTCGTATGTCGTAAAACCCGCTCGGGGTTAGAGAACGGAGACGTAAGACTCTCAAACGAAGATCGGGTGTGCATACACCACGAGCAAAATCAAAAAGAAAATGAAAAAGAAAAGAGAAAAGAAAATCTTTTTGTTTTTGTTTTTTTTATATTTTTCACAAAAACTTTTTATTTCTTTTGTTTTTCTTTTTATTGAAATGTTACGTTAATCAAAAACCGTTTCTATCAAAACTACGCGCGACGGGACGGGAGAAAAGAGTGTTTCTCTCTTCAGCTAGCAATTTAATATCTTAGCTTCCGTATTTCCCGCTTAATCGGTTGTAGTAAATGAAATAATCTGATTATCAATTAATTTCACGTTTTCGTTATATTGCGAGACTTTTTTGGTTTACAACGCCCTTCCTTTCGGTCGAGTCAAGGCTGTAAATTTATTATTTTTTTGGTATTTTTGTAAACACTTTAAGAAAAGTGTTTTGAATTTTTCAATTTTTATAGAGATATATATACAAAGTAGAGGAAGGCACAAAATAGGACTAGATTAACGTAACGTAAAGCACAAAATAAAACAGTAAAGCACAATTATGCAGATGGTAATATAAAACAGTAAAGCACAAAATAGGACTAGATTATTTAAGAATCTATGATGAGTGTTCAATTCAATCCAAATCACCAACACAGTGTCAACTAATATCTAATAAACTCAAAATTACTCAAAAACTCATGCACAAACACAAAATAAAGCAGAATCACAGAATCACATGTTATGCAGTAAAGGTACTAAAATGAAAAGGACTTACACCACAAATCACCTCAGCTCAAAAGAGAGGTGTTCACTATGCTAGCCTATCTCTTAGATAGGCTGAGATCATCCCTTGCTATCTCAATCTACCTTTGAATTCCAAATTCCAACTGTTGACTTTGTTTGACCAAAAATGAACATATGATAATAGAAGATTTACCAGCTGAATTATCACTTATAGAGATTTATAAAACCAACATAAGCAGTAACAAACACAATTTAGCTTAATTGGAAACTGAATTTAACAAAACTAATTTTCTTATTTTCTGATTTTCCAAATCTCTTGAATAAAATTGAAAACTGAATTAGAAATTAAAGCTTGAATGAAGTATTTAGTAAACTAAAATAAGCTGAATAATAGAAAGGTAAATAACTGAACTAATAAGCAGTATGAATTAAGCAGAAAATTATTGAACAACAAAGCTGAATTTATATTAAAAACAAAGTATTACAATTAAATTTGAAACAAGCTACAATTCTAAAGAGATTTTGGCAGAGTTTGGCTACTCCAAAACTCCACACCAACAACAAAGGCCTAACCATCTATTTATAGGATGTGAGGGGTAGGAGCTCACGGATTGCCATGTTGGCAATCCGTGTGAGGTTGTGTTTCTTCACACCTAATCTAAGCCTTTGATTCCAATCAATCATTACCCATCAAATAACAACCCTTGGATCACTCAATATGACGCGTTCCTCCCAATCTTTGGCTGCCAAGTGTCCCTTATTGTGCTTCTTGAGTTCTGACACATGCTGACACCATCCTGACCATCTAGAAACCTTTTGAATTGACCCAATTACCCTTAATTGTGGTAATTAAGGGTGGAGCAGTAACTAGGGTTCATGTGGCCTGGGTTGAGGGGGTGATTTGGGGGGCGGGTAATTGGTACGGGTAATTTATTATATTTGTTTTAACCTTTGACCAAGGGGTGTGGGAGTTGACTGGATAATGGGTATAAGATGGTTGGATCGGGTAATATTTTTAATGGGATTGGGCTTTGCTTGGTTCTGGGCTTTGGATTAATTGGTACATGGACTAGTTTTGGACTTTGTAAATTTATATTTTATATCAAAACAATACAAGGACCAATTGTGAAATATCTTGAAAGTGCAAGGGTTAATTATGTCATACTTTCAAAAATATCTCAGAGGACTGAACTTGACAAAGTAAGATTCTTCAGGGTCCAATATTGACTTTTAAGATCACAGCTTTGACTAATTGACCATCTTCCACTCTCGTGTTCGGTTTCGTTGTTTTCTCGTGATTTTTCGTCATTTTGTGTAATATCCGTACCTGCACATCACATACACAAAAACAATACAAATTTGGCATAATTGGTTAGTTTTTGGTCTCACTAGTCCGGTTTTTGGTCAAATAATAGTGAGTGAATAAGCACTTACCAAATATTTATATGATTTATTTGTGATTATAATTAATATACTCAATACTTGTTTCATTACTGTTTGTATTTTATTAATACCAAATATTCCTTAAATCTAACAAAATAAAGGGTTTTCCATAAAACTCTATGAACTCAGCAACCTTTGCGTTGACACTTTTAAGCATGTGTATCTCAGGTAATTTAAAGGAGCAGGACAAGACACGGAGTGGGCAATTATTACTCTGATAAATTAAAATGGTGTAAAAATCAAATTTGTCATTTTTACAAGCCTTTATATATTTTAATAAGATTTTAAATCAAATGGTTTATCTTTTTATCAAAAATATTATTTGAATGACAAATAACTTTCAAAACGTTTCTTTTAAGCCGTTTTTTGAAATTGAAACTTCGATCCTCACCGTAATACCCAAATTACTTTTCCGCTGCAACAAACTTAAATTTGGGGGTGTTACATCAAAGGACCAAAAGTGCACGAAACAGTGCAGTCAACGTACCATTTTTGCAATTAATGAACAGTAAGGACGAAACGTGCAATTTGGCCAAATCACAATGATGATTTTTGCAATTTTCTCTTGATTGAATGAATGATGGGATAATTATATGACTAGAACGTTGCCCTATGGTTTGTCACTTTTTAGACCAGTGGTAATTTTAATTCCAAAATAGACCAGGCAACTTGTACAACAGGACACTTGTCAGCTTATGAAATTCGAGAAGTGTCCCGTTGTACAAGTTGCCCGGTCGCCCGATCTATCGAAAAAGTTGCCCGGGGGACTGGTCTATTTTGGTAATTTTCCCAAATGAATGGATTTGGATAAATTTACAATTGGGTTGGGCCTAGACTTACCCATATTCATTTCGAAAGGTCTTGTCTACATTATGTTTATTTCAATGCTGGGCTGAGCAAATTCACCCGAAAGTTGACCCGAACTGACAAACCGACCGAAATCGGATTGAACCAAATCGAATCGACCTTTTTCGGTTCAGTTTTGGTTTTATATATTTATTTTGGTTTTTGTCGGTTTCGGATCGGTTTTGGTTTGATTCAGTTTTTTTGTTCGAAACCCGAAAATCGATCAGAACCGAGTTATTCGGTTCGGTTTCGGTTTTGATATATATTTCTCGGTTCGGTTTTCGCTCTGAGTTTTTTCTTTTGCGGTTTGCGGGTCGGGTCATTTTTGTCAAGTCGTGTCGAGTTTGACCCGACGCTCACCCCTATTTTCAATGTAAGACCCGTGCCTCCTTTGTGGCAGAGGTGTAAATGAATAGAATGTTTAGTGAACATTTCCTGAACCGTTCGATAAAGCTTCGTTTATATTTATTTATTTATTAAATGATCAAACATGAACAATATTTTACGTTCGTTTAGTTAAATGAACGAGTATGGATAAAAGTCTTGTCCGTTCATTTACGTTCGTGAATGTTTGATTATGTGTTCGTTAACGTCATTTATGTTCATTTTTTTTATGTTCGTATATTGTATCTTTTTATTATATACTTTTATAGTTGGTTTACTTCAACAAAACTTCCCTAATAAAACATAAGACTATGTATATATTTGTAAATTTTATGATTAATTTTTTAGATTCATTTATGTTTGTTCGTTTATATTCATTTAGTTTCTTAATGAACGGACATAAACAGATATTGGCAACCTTATCTCCTAATAAAGGAACATAAACAAAGTAAGCGAACGAACATGAATAAGGTTACGTTCGTGTTCTTTCGGTTCGTTTATAACCTTAGGGTGTAGGTTTACAAACGGCGCTCGTCGGTTTTGAGACACCGATTGCACCACCTAGTCGATGGTGCATCGGTTAGGGGTTCTTCGTTTTGGTGACGACAAGGGACAAGGTGGTGCGGGGCCCATTTTTGTTTTGCGTGAGTGTTTTATGTGCGTGTGTTTTGTACAGTATATTTGTGTAGTGACGCTGAAAGAGACACACCACCATTGACACGGGTGTGTCAGTTTGGGAAGTGGAGCGCTGAGATACCAACCGACACAGAAAGCTACACATCACGGTTGGCAGTGGTCTAATAGGTCATGTTGACTTATGAAATAGAATTTAGGATGAAAGCTAAAAACAAACAACATACTTATTCAAAACATACGATTTACGCAAAGAACTTTCAAAATTATCATTGTACGCAAGTTATTTTCTAATTTTGTACAATGTACGCAATATGACCTGTAACCAGCAGGTTACCAAGTTTCAAACTTTGAAAATTGACAGGAATGGTCCATGTGGTTTGCATTGACTTTCACTGGTCATACATTGACTTTTTATCACTTAGTTAGAAAATTACATGTTTGGTCCTCGAATATTTATAAGCATTTCATGCACAGTCCATCACACAAAAAAAAAAATAACAATAAAAATAAAAAAAATAAATCCAAAAAAAAATATTTTCAAAAAAAATATAGAAAATTTAAAAAAAAATAGAAATTAAAAATATTATAAAAACATTTTTAAAAAATAGAAATAAAAAGTCGAAATTTTTTATTGGAAAAAAATCAAAATTTTTTTTTTAAAAATATATTAGAAAATAAAAAAAGAATAAAAAATTTTTTAAAAAAAAATAATTTTTAAAAATTTTAAAAAATATAGGAAATAAAAATTTCAAAAAAATAAAAAAAAAATCAAAATTCAAAATTTTTTTTCAAAAATATTTTTTTTTGAAAAACAAAAATTAGAAAATAAAAAAATTTCAAAAAAAAATTTTCAAAAAATAATTTTTTATTTAAATAATTATCGTAAAAAAAATTTTGGAAAAAATTTTCAAATTTAGAAAAAATTATTTTTTTGTCGATAGTTATTTTTAAAATATTTTGGAAAAAATATTAAAATTTTTTTTTCGAAAAAATTAAAAAAAATATTCAAAATTCAAAATTTTTTTCGAAAATATTTTTTTTGAAAAACAAAAATTATAAAATAAAAAAATTCGAAAAAAAAATTTCAAAAAACAATTTTGAAAAATAATTTTTTATTTTTTCAAAAAAAATTTCGATTTTTTTATTTTCTATTTCTTTTAATTTTTATATAACTTTTTTTTTTTAATTTTTCTTTATTTTTTTTGAAAATACACACATATATATATATATATATATATATATATATATATATATATATATATATATATATATATATATATATATATATATATATATATATATATATTTTTTTTTTTTTTTTTTGTGATGGACTGTGCATGAAATGCCTATAAATATTCAAGGACCAAACATGTAATTTTCTAACTAAGTGATAAAAAGTAAATGGATTACCAGTGAAAGTCAACGCAAACCACAGGGATAATTCCTGTCAATTTTCAAAATTTGAAATCTGGTAACCTGCTGGTTCCATGTCATATTGCGTACATTGTACGAAATTTGAAAATAACTTGTGTACAATGATAATTTTGAAAGTTATTTGCATACACCGTGTGTTTTGAATAAGTATGTTGTGTGTTTTTAGCTTTCACCCTAAAATTTATGCAAGAAAGGTTCTCGCTTCTAATAAATTGAAAGATCCGTTTTGGTAACTTGACAATATTTTTTTAAAATGATCTATTATGTTAAAGATAATCTTTGTTCCGTAAAAAGAAAAACGATACCCACAAGATAACATGAAAAAATACGGCAATGATCGATAATTTTTGTTACGTTTGACTACATTTTAACTAACAAAGACGATAAAACTTAAAGTCCTCAAACTCGATAAATGAAATAAAGGATATGCATTAGTACATAAAAGAATATAGCAGGGTACCCGCACGTTGCGGCGGCGGGTACCTTGTAATTAGAATTTTCGGCGACTAATAATTGTTAATTATATGTTTTTCGTGACGAATGCTAATAATATTATGAAGCTAATAGGTATTCGACCATTGTTTCTTACAATAATAAATGTAACTAGAGACACTTATTAAAATAGAAAATATGAAAATGAGAAATATGACATAACGACGATTAAGAGAAAAATATAAAACATATGAACATTAGACCTAAAATATTAAGGTAGTTAAAAGGTCATTACACTTTGGTTGGTTAAAATAAGTGATTGCAAAATTAGAAAAGATATATATGCATGGATGGAACTAGGGTGGGTCCCAAGGGGTCCTGGGACACCTATGGAATTGTGCGTCGTAGTGTTGATTTTTGTAAACAACCTCGAATTTTTCTAAATGTACCCGGTCCAAAAAAATTGTGTTCCTAGTTTTGTACTGTATAATTTTTCGTTTAATGCATATGGTCAGATTGTGCCTCGGTTCTGTCCATGTATATATGGTAGGTTTGTAATTTTGTATCAAGTTAGATAAATGATGACCACATTAGGTAATAGCTTTTGTGGAAAACTAGAAGGGGGGGGGGCTGAATAGTTTTACGTCTTTTTAATTTATTATGAAAACTTAGTTTAGTTTTAAAACCTTGTTTGCTTTTAAAACTTTGATTCAATCTTATGTGAACTCAAATCTTGAACAATATGAACATGTATATTTAAGTATGAACAATAATAACAATGTAAGCTAAGTATGTGAAATCAACACATGCATAATATAAACAATTATAACTATATATAAGAGATAAGTATGTAATCGTTTATTTTATAAATCTTAGTTATATTTTGTATGAAAACTATACTTGATCAAAATGATCAATTATATGTATGTAACCTTTTTAGTTTGATTGTAAAAAATTTGTTTTGTAAATGAAACTTTCGTTTGATCGTTAAGTAAAATCAATACTAGCACTATATGAGCAACTATATATATACGTCTACGTCTACAAAAGTAATAACGATATAAGCAAGATAATAAGTAAGATATGGAAAGATCTAACCGCGAGACAAAGGATTTATAGTGGTTCGGCTACAAGGACACCTTCCTTGCCCTACTCCACTCCTCGAGTCACCTACTCGAGAGTTTTCTTCACTATGTCAACAAGCTCCTTATGGCGGAGAAACCTTACACACCAATATACACACCACAACTTCGTCACAACTTATTCACACCTTCTACACAACTTCTTCACACCAAGTCACTACTTAATCACAACACTACTTCTTCACACCTTATCTGTCTTCACAACTATCTACTTCAAGCCTATCTTCTTCACACCAATTTGCTTCACAACTAATAACTTCACACATAGCTTCTTCACTATAATTTAATTCCTAACTTTTCTTCTTCACACCAAACAACTAACTAATCACACAATCAATATACCTAGCACAACTATCTACAATCACATATACACAACAATCTTCACAAAGAGTAATGTAAATGATCTTGATGATGCACCAACAACTTGTATGTGGAGGTCACAACAAGTTGTAATACTTCTTGTCTTGGGGGATAGAAGTATTCTTCTCTTGCACTTGAGAGGATGAAGTTTGAATCACTTTGAAACAAATAATTATACACTTATGATCAAAGGATTAAGAGAATAGAAATGTGGATCTAGAACAGAAAGTTTAGGAGTGCAAAAGGTAAGGAAAAAATTCAGGTTTAAGGTGGTATTTATAGGCAACAGAATCTGACAGAGGAGCGTGGCCGGTCCCCTTAAATCATGGTCGGCCCCTTAAAATTAAGGGGACCGCCCCAGCTAAAACGGCCAGATTCTTTGTCTTTTAGCGGGGAAAGTTTATTTGGAGAAAAGCTAACTGATTTTGGATAAAAATTTGAATTCATATATTTAGTATGAATAAAACATTTTTCTTTTATTACCAAAAGTGTTTTTCAAAAATATATAATATGTTTATATAATTAAATAAACTTTGCATTAGTTAATTAAATACCCCTTTGATCATAAATTGCACTAAACACTTTGTTTATTCATACCTTAAGTGATTTGGATGTAAAGAGAAATATTAATCACTAAATACTTGTTTATATCACAAGTTTTAGTTCTATGAGTTTATATTTTGTGATAATTAAAACATAGAGATATTGATAACATGTTAATAATGTTTTTAGGCATTATTTATGTCAACAATCTCCCCCTTTTTGATTATTACAAAACCTTAACTCAATATATCTAAAACTTGTTTTTAGACAAGTATTATAGAGTTTACATTTCTCTTATCCCCCTTTTTGTATAATTAAAAAGGTTAAGCCGAGTAAGCTTCGCGAGGGAAGTTTAAACGGGTAGAATGCTCCCCCTTGATGTATGCTCCCCCTCATTTGAGAGCACCAAGGGAACGAGCTATGGAGATCTTTGCTACAAAAATATTTGAAGAGAGCAAGATACACATATATGCAAGGCAACAATTATGCAACTAAACATAGATTCATTCAAGCATTATAGAAATGATAAGCATTACAACATTCAATATGCTTGAAACATATTGATAAAAATAACACAAAAGAAAAGACATAGTCCTATATTGCCTAAGAAAGCACTTGGACTTGCTTGCAACCCATGGTTGATTCGTATTTGAAAGTGAAAATCATAAGCATATTTGTATGCTTAGATGGTTGATGATGGAGCGTTTGGAATGAAGATGGTTGAGTTAGGGTAAGGTTGTTGGATTAATGGAGGTATATGTTTGGGTCATGAATGTTGGAGACTTTGGTTGTGGAGAGTTTGTAGCGGAAGAGGTTGATTAAGGTTTTGGATATTGTTCAAGTGAGGGTATTGGATGTGATCTAGTGAGAAGATATTCAATCCAAGTGAAGTGTTCATTGAATGCAATGGTTTTTAGGAGAAAGATGCAACAAGGTCAATTGTTGACATGCTTCTCAAGTTGATTTATGTTGTGTGGTGATGAGGGTGATCTAGATAAAGGTGGATCCAAATTTCGTTGAGCAAGATGTAAGGCTAAAAGAGCACTAAGCTCATGGGATTATTTTAGCGCCTCAACGAACATTAAGTGTTCGGAGGAAGGTGATGGTGGTGGAGCATGATAGTTGTCTTGGGTGAGGGTTTGAACATGCAACATAGGAATGGCATGTGAAGTTGTAGGATGTGGTGGTGATACTCTTGGTGGTGTAGACATGTTTGAGCTTGGGTAATCATGAAAACATGATATGCGTAGAAGAGATGCTTCATGAGTGGATGGTGTTTTTGTTGAATGAGCAACATGTAAAGTGTTGGTAATGAGGTTGGGATTATTGTTTTGGGATTGTGCATGCTCATCATAAGAAGGAGCATTAGTGGAAGCACGAATGGATGATTTGTTGTTAAATGGATCATTTGTGTGAGAGTGAGGTTTAGGTGTGGGTTGATTATGAACAACATCGCTTGAGTTGTGAAAAGATTATGAGGTTTGAGTGTAATGTAGAAGGATATGGGTGAGTAAAGGTTTTTGATATGTAATGTTGGTGAGAAGGAGAGTGAGGTGTTAGGTATGTAATGTTGAAGACATAGGAGGAATTTGGTGTTGGATGTTTGACAACATCATTTGGTTTGACGGGCTTTTAATGGAAGTTAGGCTTTCTTCTCCAAACGGGTTATTTGGTGGTTTTGGTTTAATGGGAGAGGTCATGAAGAGATGAGTATAGATTGAGAGGAATGAGAGTGTTTATAATGTAGGATTGGTGGGATTAAGGATGTATAGATTTTGATAGAGGGTTTAGGATAAAATAGGTTTATGAATTTTGGGAAGTGTAGGATGAAATGGGCTAAAAAGTAGAAAAAGGAAACAACACCTTCGACCATCAGATGGCCGGTCCCCTTAATTGGAGGCCGGTCCCCTTAATAATTAAGGGGGCCGCCTTATGATTTAAGGGGACCGCCCATCTGGTGATTCCCAGATTGCCAGAAAAGGGTTTTTGGTAGTGAATTACAGAAGGGATGTGTTTTTGGTTTCAAACAAGTCCAACTCTTTGAGGCAATTAAGCATATACTAATTATGTAGGCAATTATGTAGCCAAAGCATGTTAATCATAGAGTTTAAGTAAACAAGCAATTTCATCTAGCATGCAAACATACTCATCAAGCAAGTAAACTATAAGTGCTAGGAAACAATAAGCAACATCAAGTATTTCATAACTACATAACTAGGAGGATTAATCCTAATGTGTATCAATGTGCAATAAGTGGGTAGTTATGATAGCATGGATTTCTAGACTTGTTACAAACAAAGTCTTAATGAACAAACCAAGGTCCTCTTGATTTGATTTAGTTCACTTATAAGTGTCATTTATATAAATATAGATGACAAATATGAGATCACCATGCATGATTTTAAAAGAGACATTTTTAGCATTATTCAACAATGTTTGAAAGTAAGTTTTCACTTAGATGTGAGAGTTATTTGAATAAAATAGATTGGGTTTTTACTTCAAAATGTGTGAATGAACGGTAAAGAATATTTTCCCAATCTTTAGTTTTGATCAAAACAAAATTGTGGATATTGATAGTGAAAACATGTTATTTAAAAGTGGGATAGTTATTTGAAAAACTATTTTCCAAAATGTGAGGTTTTTGCATATTTTTAGAGATATTAGATTTTTGACAACAAATATCATAAATCAGATATTTAAAAAATGTTTATTAAAGATCTCATGCTCAAGAGGATTGGTTAGGTCTATTATTATCTCATGCTATCGTTTCTACATATCCTATGATCCTAAAGGAAATGAAGACGATAATTTATATATTAGATGCGAGAGTGTTGAATGGGGTATAACCTAATATCTATAGTTCCTTTGTTTTCGCACGCTTATCTAACTTAATGCCATAGTCTACGAGAGCTTGTTTCATCCATAGTTTTCTTACGCGAGAGATTGAATCCTTCTTCTATATTAACGATCGATGCACTTAACTCATTTCACTTCATCACCATGAGTTTGCTAATAGTGGATATAGAAGATTTCCGTTTTCTATTTCGTTTGGCAATGAACAATTTTATCTTATTCCTAGGAGAGTCAACCAATGATGTTTCTAGGTTATAAGAATATAAGCTATTACGTACACATATATGTATAGCTAAGCATTAATCTAACTAATCATATATCTAAGCATGCAAATTATAGCGATGAACTTAAAAGAAACGCGTACCTTTTAGTCTTCAATGGAATATCTTCAAGCACTTCAAGTGACCATGTTGACTTATAGAAGTCATTTGTAGATGATATTCTAACTTCTTCCAAGATTGACAGCTTAGCCACTTGGTTCCCATTGTCTCATTGGTCCATAGTTGTTTGGTCCAAACATATTCAACATTTGGCTAGGATGCATATATGGTGGTAGTATTCCCCAAGGATTGTAACTTGGTTGATAATTCCACATTTGATGACTAGTATTATTGTAGTTTTGTCTATTTTGGTTTCTTCTAGGTTGAGGTGTTTTAGATTGAGTATGAAGATTATTTGGTTTTCTCGGTGGTGGAGTTTTAGATCTTAAGTTAAATTTAGAGGATCCTACTTCAGTCTTTAAGGATGGTTTATAAAAAGTTTTTACTTTTTCATCATTCGCAATGGGTATTTTTCTATCTTTTGTAAGTATATACTTAGGTTTTGATTCTAATGATTTTTGTTTACTAGATTCACATTCAAACTGTATACTTTTATTTTCATTTTCATTATTAACCTCTATGCATGTTTTACATTCTATAAAAACTTCTTTTCCTTTTTCCAAATGTTGTAGTCTAATTTTTAATTCGAGAACTTCATTTTCTAATAGATTATTAATATGTTTTAGTGACTTATTTTTAGCTATAACCTTTTGACCTAATTTGCATAACCTATTATATTCACTATCTAGGTCTTTTTCGTCTAATGATAAATTTCCGTCACTAAAGTATTTGGTTTCGGAACGTACCTCGCTTGATGTCTTAGCCATAAGACATTTCTCCTCATTTGTGATTTCTTTCTCATCGTCATCGCTATCACTCCAAGCTCCTCCAACAAACGCCTTTTGATTTCTTGACATCATTGGACATTTTCCGATGAGATGATTTGGATCACCACATTTGAAGCACTTCCTATCACTTTTGCCATTTTTGTCATCTTTATTTCTTTGGTTTGCTTTCCTTTCATCATGCGGTTGTCTAACGAATCTTCCTCGCCTTTTGAAGAATTTCTTGAAGTCTCTTACGGCCATCGCATATTCTTCGTCATCACTTTCGGAGGTTGAGCTATCCTCGTTACTAGATTCCTTCCTAGCTTTCAACGCAATTGACTTGCTTTGCTCTCTTTTTCCATTGACCATCTCGGAGTCTTTCTTTATTATTGCTTCGTAGACTTTCAGGTTGCCGATCAACTCATCAAGTTGAAGAGTTGACAAGTTCTTCGATTCTTCAATCGCCGTAACTTTAGCTCGCCATTTTCGATGAAGAGCCCTAAGAAATTTCCTAACAAAATTCTTACTAGAAAAATTCTCATCAAGTGCTTTTAAACTTGTGATGATGGTGTTAAACCTAGCAAAAGCATTATCTATTGATTCCTCCTCCGGAATTGTAAATTGTTCATATTGTTGAACAAGAAGATCTATTTTGTTCTCTTTAACTTGACTATTACCTTGGTGAGTGATTAGTAAAGAATCCCAAATTTCTTTTGCGGTTTTACACATAAAAATTCTTTCATATTCTTTGCGTGGTAAGGCATTATAAATAACCATTTTAGTCTCATTATTTTTTGCTAGTTTCTTTTTCAAATCATCATTTTGTTTTTCAAAAGATACAATTTCATCCATTTTAGTTTCAAAATTACATTGAATAGGGGGAAAATCACCAAAGGTAATGACATGCCAAAGATCAAGATCTTTTGATTTCACATAAGTTTCGAATCTATTTTTCCAATATAAAAATCCATCACTTTCAAATAGTGGTGGTCTTTGCGTAGATTGCCCTTCTAAATATTTTTCAGATTCCATAGATCGTTACAAGTTCTAAAATACAATATATTTTAAAAATCTTGCTAGACGTGGCTCCTGATACCAATTGTGGAAAACTAGAAAGGGGGTTGAATAGTTTTACGTCTTTTTAATTTTATTATGAAAACTTAGTTTAGTTTTAAAACCTTGTTTGCTTTTAAAACTTTGATTCAATCTTATGTGAACTCAAATCTTGAACAATATGAACAAGTATATTTAAGTATGAACAATAATAGCAATGTAAGCTAAGTATGTGAAATCAACACATGCATAATATAAACAATTATAACTATATATAAGAGATAAGTATGTAATCGTTTATTTTATAAATCTTAGTTATATTTTGTATGAAAACTATACTTGATCGAAATGATCAATTATATGTATGTAACCTTTTTAGTTTGATTGTAAAAACTTTGTTTTGTAAATGAAACTTTCGTTTGATCTTTAAGTAAAATCAATACTAACACTATATGAGCAACTATATATATACGTCTACGTCTACAAAAGTAATAACGATATAAGCAAGATAATAAGTAAGATATGGAAAGATCTAACCGCGAGACAAAGGATTTATAGTGGTTCGGCTACAAGGACACCTTCCTTACCCTACTCCACTCCTCAAGTCACCTACTCGAGAGTTTTCTTCACTATGTCAACAAGCTCCTTATGGCGGAGAAACCTTACACACCAATATACACACCACAACTTCGTCACAACTTATTCACACCTTCTACACAACTTCTTCACACCAAGTCACTACTTAATCACAACACTACTTCTTCACACCTTATCTATCTTCACAACTATCTACTTCAAGCCTATCTTCTTCACACCAATTTGCTTCACAACTAATAACTTCACACCTAGCTTCTTCACTATAATTTAATTCCTAAATTTTCTTCTTCACACCAAACAACTAACTAATCACACAATCAATATACCTAGCACAACTATCTACAATCACATATACACAACAATCTTCACAAAGAGTAATGTAAATGATCTTGATGATGCACCAACAACTTGTATGTGGAGGTCACAACAAGTTGTAATACTTCTTGTCTTGGGGGATAGAAGTATTCTTCTCTTGCACTTGAGAGGATGAAGTTTGAATCACTTTGAAACAAAGAATTATACACTTATGATCAAAGGATTAAGAGAATAGAAATGTGGATCTAGAACAGAAAGTTTAGGAGTGCAAAAGGTAAGGAAAAAAATCAGGTTTAAGGTGGTATTTATAGGCAACAGAATCTGACAGAGGAGCGTGGCCGGTCCCCTTAAATCATGGCCGGCCCCCTTAAAATTAAGGGGACCGCCCAGCTGAAACGGCCAGATTCTTTGTCTTTTAGTGGGAAAAGTTTATTTGGAGAAAAGCTAACTGATTTTGGTTAAAAATTTGAATTCATATATTTAGTATGAATAAAACATTTTTTTTATTACCAAAAGTGTTTTTCAAAAATATATAATATGTTTATATAATTAAATAAACTTTGCATTAGTTAATTAAATACCCCTTTGATCATAAATTGCACTAAACACTTTGTTTATTCATACCTTAAGTGATTTGGATGTAAAGAGAAATATTAATCACTAAATACTTGTTTATGTCACAAGTTTTAGTTCTATAAGTTTATATTTTGTGATAATTAAAACATAGAGATATTGATAACATGTTAATAATGTTTTTAGGCATTATTTATGTCAACAGCTTTTATCATTTGTATCATCTGTTTTATTATTTGTATTTTTCATGTAGGAGGTGTTTATTAGTTTTATTAATTGTAGGTGTTTAAATTAGTCAGTGGTTTTCATCATTTGTACCATTGTTTTATTAGTTGTATTTTTCATGTTGAAGTTGTTTGATTAGTTACATTAATTTTAGGTGTTTAAGACAATTCATAATAAGTAAATGTGTAAACTTAATATTTAAAAACTTTTATTCAAAAAAAATCTTAAATAGTTTATAATATAGCAGAGATTGACCTACAACATCAGAAAAGTCAAAGACCAAAGGATTATAAATCTAATCTTATCGTCAAATAGCGTTTTTTCTTTTTTCCTTTTTCCGTTTTTAACGACTTGTGAAAAAATATACAAAGATCAATAAAAACAGTTTGATTTATGAATTCAACCAACCTCCCCACTTATTTTATTCACAACATCAGTCAATCACTTCAAATGTGATTACTGGTTTTGAGTTCAACAATTACACATAAAGAAACGAGAGAATAACCAAACAACTACAGTGAGTTCTCAACTTAGAGAGCAATACAGAGAGATAAGCAATAATAATAAGAAACCCTAAATCTATGAAGAGTATATATAGCTACTCCTTTGCACTTCTAATCCTTTGCTCAGGTAACCCTTCAACTTTAGCTCGTCTTCACATTCAGTCCCTGCACTCACAAATAAAAGAAATACAAAAAGAAAACAACTATTGTATATTTACCTTATTAGTCCCTATATTAAGTCAATCTCCAAGCTAATATATACAAGGCTTATTAGATTAGCCTTTTTA
Source organism: Artemisia argyi (assembly GCA_030686995.1). NCBI lineage: Eukaryota > Viridiplantae > Streptophyta > Magnoliopsida > Asterales > Asteraceae > Artemisia > Artemisia argyi. Next base: position 27,935,707 of record CM060687.1, on the reverse strand, counting down.
ACATTTCCCCTTAATCTCAGCCTTGTACATATCATACAAACCAAGATCATCACAAAACTTATTGTGCTCCTCCACACTTAACCCTTTTGTAAAAATATCTGCAACATTATCAACAGATTTTACTTTCACGGTTTTAACCACACCAGCAACAACTTTTTCCCTTAAGAAAAACAATTCAATCTCAAAATGTTTTGTTTTCTCATGGAAAACAGGATTTGCTGCTATTTGTATAGCAGAACTGTTATCACAATGCAAAGGAACTGGGAGAGATGTTTTAATGTTCAATTCAGCAAGAATTTTTCTGAATCCAAATAAATTCACAAGTTACAGTATTCATTGCTCTATATTCTGCCTCAGCAGAAGATTTAGAAAGCATAGATTATTTTTTACTTTTCCAGGACACAAAATTTTTACCCAGAAAAACACAATATCCAGTAACTGATTTTCTAGTAACTTTACATTTTGCCCAATCAGAATCTGCAAACACACTCAGATTGAAGTTATTTCCTTTATAAAAAGAAATACCTTTTCCAAATGCATTTTTCAAATACCTTAGCACTCTAAATACCAACTTAAGATGAGACTGCATTGGTGCATGCATAAACTGAGTTAGAACATGAACTGCATAACTGATATCAGGTCTTGTATGAGTAAGGTAAAGGTACATCAACAATGACCTGATCAGGCTTAGCAGAACATTCCTTAGTCTCTATATGTGTATTATAAGGATTGCAGGCCAACATACCAAATTCTGCCAAGACTTCTAGGCAATATTTCCTTTGCGTCAAAAACATATTCCCATTAGAATTAAGAACTTCAATACCCAAAAAGTATTTCAACTTTCCTAAATCTTTAATTAAGAATTTTGAACTCATGAAACTTTTAACTTCATTAATAGCCTGAACATTGTTACCAGTGATGACAATGTCATCAACATAAACAAGTAAAGCAATGGAAATCTCATTCTTATTTTTAGTAAACAATGAAAAATCATTTTTACTTTGTACAAAACCATTTTCAAGTAAAACAGAAGTTAACTTTTCATTCCATTTTCTAGGTGCCTACTTTAAACCATATAAAGATTTTTTTTCAATTTGCACACTCTAGTATCATTACCAACAGAATATCCTTCTGGCAAACACATATACACACCCTCATCAAGTTCACCATACAAAAAAGCATTATTCACACCCATTTGGAAAACAGGCCAACCATTATGCACAACAACAGATAACAAACACCTCACAGTAACAATTTTCACAACTGGTGAGAAAGTCTCAACATAATCAATACCTTCTCTTTGATTATAACCTTTGGCAACCTATCTTGCCTTATATCTCTCAACCTCACCATTAGACTTATACTTAATTTTGAAAACCCATTTTCCTCTAATGGCTTTTCTGCCAATAGGAAGTTCAGTGATTTCTTCCCAAGTTTTATTTCTGTTAAGTGCCTCTACTTCAAGATTCATTGCTTCAATCCATTTAGGATTTTTGGCAGCTTCTTTATAAGTCTTTGGTTCTGATATTTTATTCAAGCTTGTAGAGAAGTTATAATTTTCATCACTCAACTTAGAGTAATTAACATGTTTATCTATGTTGTACTTCACTTTAGTATCAACTTCAAAATCACTTAACTTCACAGGCATCTGAGTTTTTCTAGAAGACTTTCTAACATATGTTCTATGAATGTTCTGTTTATTTGGTGTCACAATCACAGGTTCATTGAACAAATTATTAAATTCATCATAGTAATAGTCATCACCCTCAGATTGGTTTACATTTTCCTCAAGTGTGACATTCTCCTCTTCATCATTGGCTGCTTCTGCTGATTCACTAGGATGCACCACCTCACCCTTTTTAGTGAAACCAGTATTTTCAGTACCTCTCAATGATGAAGGGTCTATGCTCTCACTCCCTTAGGTTTCTTATCTCTCTTATCATCATAGGGTTCATCTGACAAATTTTCATCATCTAGAAAATGATTAAAGAAGTTTGAACTGTCTGTGTTTTGAAAATGAAACTCAAAATCTTTATTTTCAGATTTATTTTTGAAAGGAAACACTGTTTCATAAAATGTAACATCTCTTGAAAACAAAATTTTCTTACTTTCAAGACTAAACAACTTATATCCTTTTTTCTCAAAAGAATAACCAATGAACACAGACTTTTCAGATCTAGATGAAAACTTATCAAAATTGTTAAGCACAGTAGCAAAACAAAGACATCCAAAAACTTTTAAAGGAGAGATGTTTGGTTCAATGTTATACATGATTTCATAAGGTGATTTTCTAGATAAGACAGAACTGGGTAACCTGTTAATCAGGTAAACATCAGTTAGAACACACTCAGACCACATGTTTAAAGGAATCCCCCCCCCCCCCCACCTAAAACATGAGGGCCCTAGCAACATTGAGCAAGTGTCTATGCTTTCTCTCAGCTATACCATTCTGTTGAGGAGTGTAAGAACAAGAAGTTTGTTGTATGATGCCATTATCTTTACAAAACTTTTCCATATTTTGATTTATAAACTCAGTTCCATTATCAGATCTAAACACCTTAACTGTTTTATCAAACTGATTTTTAATCAAATTATAGAAGTGAACAATGTTTTTGAAAACTTCATATTTCCCCCTCAACAGAAACACCCAAACAGCTCTAGAGAAATCATCTACAATGGTTAAGAAGTATTTGTATCCTTCTCTGCTTTGAACCTTGTAAAGACCCCATACATCTAAGTGAACCAATTGTCCTATGACATTGGTTTTGTGATCACTTAGAGGAAATGGTTCTCTGGTTTGCTTAGCCTTATGACAAACCTCACAAGGTTCTGCAGAAGAGTCTACTTTATAAGCAATTTTGTGTTTAAGTATGTTAAGAACTTGGTCAGCAGGATGACCAAGTCTGTTGTGCCAAATACATTTGGACAAACAACATACTTGAATGTTATTATTAGTGAATTTTATACCTGTATTAAGAAAATACAACCCATCTTTGAGATTACCAGTCCCCACTTGAGTCCTTAGAACAGAATCCTGAACAAGACAAGTATCTTCATAAAAAATCACTCTATATTTGTTCTCCTTATTAAGTTTATGGACATATAAGAGACTGACTTGGTAGTTAGGAACTACCAAGACATTGTGAATAGTAATTTTATCTGTAAGTTTTAAGCTTCCAATATGAGTAACAATAGCTTTAGTCCCATTAGGATGACCAACAGTCATATTAAGTTTTGAAACATCAACAAGATTAAACATGTTCACAACAGTGTAAGTCATATGTTGACTTGCACCAGAGTCAACAATCCAACCAATGTAGAGATTATAAGTGCTTATGTTGGAATTGTGGTTAAAAAATCTAGAAGAGCAAAAGCTGATGACACAGTTCATACCTGCAACATTTGGAGGTATACAACCAGATCCAGATTTCTCAGTGATCAAAGCCATCAATTTCTTATACTGATCATCAGTGAAAGAATTAGATGAAACACTAGACTGATCCTTATGACCTGAAACAGAATTATTGCTAGTAAAATTTTGAAAATTATTAGGTCTCTTTTTGAAACCAGCAGGGTACTCAACTAACTCAAAACACCTATCAGCAGTATGACCATTCATATTGCAATGAGTACAGACCAAGTTAGGCCTATTAAGTCTTCTATTTTGATTATTAGAGTTCACATTTTTGTTCATAGACCACTCATTAGGTTTTTGGTTAAATTTAGATGCAAATGCAGAGTTATTGTTTTTTGAACCAGAAGAAGATTGAGTACTCCTATGAGACTCATCTTTAGACAAAGTAGCAAAGGCACTTTTCACATCAGGGATTGGATCAGAGGTGAGAATAATACTCCTAAGAGGAGCATAAACCTCATCCAACCCCATCAAAAACTGCATCAACTTGATAAGTTGACTATGTTTCTTATGTTTCTCAGAGCCTTCACAAGTACAGGCAGGCAAATCCACAAGGGAGTCATATTGCCTCCACATAGCATTGAACTTAAGATAGTATTCAGAAAGTGGCATGCAATTTTGAGTGAAAGAATGAATTTTATAATGCATATTGAATATTATAGAACCATCTTCTTTACTATAAGTTTCTTTTAATTCATCCCACATAGTTTTAGCATTATTAGAGAAAACTTGTCCCATAAACACATCTTGAGACACACATCCAAAAATCCAAGACAATACCACAGAATTACACCTATCCCATTGTTCTTGCAAAAAACCAGCCTCAGCAGGCCTCTCAAGTGTACCATTCAAAAAACCAAGTTTGTTTTTGGTATGAATAGCCAATTTTACAGCAGCTGGCCAAACTTTGTAGTTTTTAGTGCCTTTCAATTTAAAACTTATTAAAGGAATACCACTAGTGTCACTACTATGCAAGAACAATGGGTCAAACTGATCAAGTTTGCTCAACCCTAAACCCCTTGCTTCTTCACCACCAACCACCATGATGAAGAAACAAAAAACCAACAAAGAAAAAAAAAACAGATACACCTTATATCTCCAACAACCACAAATAATCATGTGGAAAACTTGAAGGGGGGGTTGAATAATTTTCCGTCTTTTTAATTTTATTATGAAAACTTAGTTTAGTTTTAAAACCTTGTTTGCTTTTAAAACTTTGATTCAATCTTATGTGAACTCAAATCTTGAACAATATGAACAACTATATCTAAGTATGAACAATAATAATATAAGCTAAGTATGTGAAATCAACACATGCACAATATAAACAATTATAGCTATATACGAGAGATAAGTAAGTAATCGTTTATTTTATAATCCTTAGTTATATTTTGTATGAAAACTTTACTTGATCGAAATGATCAATTATATGTATGTTACCTTTTTAGTTTGATTGTAAAAACTTTGTTTTGTGAATGAAACTTTCGTTTGATCTTTAAGTAAAATCAATACTAGCACTATATGAGCATATATATATATATATATATATATATATATATATATATATATATATATATATATATATATATATATATATATATATATATATATATACGTCTACGTCGACAAAAGTAATAACGATATAAGCAAGATAATAAGTAAGATATGGAAAGATCTAACCGTGAGACAAAGGATTTATAGTGGTTCGGCTACAAGGACACCTTCCTTGCCCTACTCCACTCCTCGAGTCACCTACTCAAGAGTTTTCTTCACTATGTCAACATGCTCCCTTATGGCGGAGAAAACCTTACACACCAATATACACACCACAACTTCGTCACAACTTATTCACACCTTCTACACAACTTCTTCACACCTAGTCACTACTTAATCACAACACTACTTCTTCACACCTAGTCACTACTTAATCACAACACTACTTCTTCACACCTATCTATCTTCACAACTATCTACTTCACAACAATCTTCTTCACAACTATCTACTTCCCAACTTCTCTACTTCACAACTATCTACTACACACTCACTCTATCTACACACCTTGCTAATCTATCTTCTATAAATTATTCACAACTAGTTACACAAAGAAATAGATATAATGGGTGATGCTCTAACAACTTGGATGTGGAGGTCACAACAAGTTGTAATACTTCTTCTCTTGAAGGATTGAAGTATTCTTCTCTTGCACTTGAAAGGTAGAGGTTCCGATTACTTTGAAACAAAGATTTATGTATGTATGATCAAAGGATTTAAGAGAATAGAAATGAGATCTAGAACAGAAAGTTTTGGGGTGCAAAAGGTGAGAAAAATCTGTGGAATGAACCAGTATTTATAGGGGGAAAAATACTGTTTGGGAGCGTGACCGGTCCCCTTAATTGGGTGTCGGTCCCCTTAATAATTAAGGGGACCGCCTAGTATAATTAAGGGGGCCGCCTAATACAAAAATATTTTTTTTTCAGATTTTTTGTCTTTTTGTGGGGGAGGTTTTTCCTGAAGAATGTAGCCGTTTTTTGGGTTGAAATTTGAATTCAAAATATTTATTTTGAATAAAACATTTCTTATAAATACAAAAATGTTTTGTATAAGTTTAAAATGTTTGTCCCACATTAATAAAATGTAAGGTTTGTAAAAATAAAAATTCCTTTGATCATAAAATGCATTAGACACTTTGTTTATTCATACCTTAAGTGATATGGATGCTAAAGCAAATATTTACGACTAAATATCAAAAACTGCATCAACTTGATAAGTTGACTATGTTTCTTATGTTTCTCAGAGCCTTCACAAGTACAGGCAGGCAAATCCACAAGGGAGTCATATTGCCTCCACATAGCTTTGAACTTAAGATAGTATTCAGAAAGTGGCATGCAATTTTGAGTGAAAGAATGAATTTTATAATGCATATTGAATATTATAGAACCATCTTCTTTACTATAAGTTTCTTTTAATTCATCCCACACAGTTTTAGCATTATTAGAGAAAACTTGTCCCATAAACACATCTTGAGACACACATCCAAAAATCCAAGACAATACCACAGAATTACACCTATCCCATTGTTCTTGCAAAAAACCAGCCTCAGCAGGCCTCTCAAGTGTACCATTCAAAAAACCAAGTTTGTTTTTGGTATGAATAGCCAATTTTACAGCAGCTGGCCAAACTTTGTAGTTTTTAGTGCCTTTCAATTTAAAACTTATTAAAGGAATACCACTAGTGTCACTACTATGCAAGAACAATGGGTCAAACTGATCAAGTTTGCTCAACCCTAAACCCCTTGCTTCTTCACCACCAACCACCATGATGAAGAAACAAAAAACCAACAAAGAAAAAAAAACAGATACACCTTATATCTCCAATAACCACAAATAATCATGTGGAAAACTTGAAGGGGGGGGTTGAATAATTTTCCGTCTTTTTAATTTTATTATGAAAACTTAGTTTAGTTTTAAAACCTTGTTTGCTTTTAAAACTTTGATTCAATCTTATGTGAACTCAAATCTTGAACAATATGAACAACTATATCTAAGTATGAACAATAATAATATAAGCTAAGTATGTGAAATCAACACATGCATAATATAAACAATTATAGCTATATACGAGAGATAAGTAAGTAATCGTTTATTTTATAATCCTTAGTTATATTTTGTATGAAAACTTTACTTGATCGAAATGATCAATTATATGTATGTTACCTTTTTAGTTTGATTGTAAAAACTTTGTTTTGTGAATGAAACTTTCGTTTGATCTTTAAGTAAAATCAATACTAGCACTATATGAGCATATATATATATATATATATATATATATATATATATATATATATATATATATATATATATATATATATATATATATATATATATATACGTCTACGTCGACAAAAGTAATAACGATATAAGCAAGATAATAAGTAAGATATGGAAAGATCTAACCGTGAGACAAAGGATTTATAGTGGTTCGGCTACAAGGACACCTTCCTTGCCCTACTCCACTCCTCGAGTCACCTACTCAAGAGTTTTCTTCACTATGTCAACATGCTCCCTTATGGCGGAGAAAACCTTACACACCAATATACACACCACAACTTCGTCACAACTTATTCACACCTTCTACACAAGTTCTTCACACCTAGCTACTTAATCACAACACTACTTCTTCACACCTAGTCACTACTTAATCACAACACTACTTCTTCACACCTATCTATCTTCACAACTATCTACTTCACAACAATCTTCTTCACAACTATCTACTTCCCAACTTCTCTACTTCACAACTATCTACTACACACTCACTCTATCTACACACCTTGCTAATCTATCTTCTATAAAATATTCACAACTAGTTACACAAAGAAATAGATATAATGGGTGATGCTCTAACAACTTGGATGTGGAGGTCACAACAAGTTGTAATACTTCTTCTCTTGAAGGATTGAAGTATTCTTCTCTTGCACTTGAAAGGTAGAGGTTTCGATTACTTTGAAACAAAGATTTATGTATGTATGATCAAAGGATTTAAGAGAATAGAAATGAGATCTAGAACAGAAAGTTTTGGGGTGCAAAAGGTGAGAAAAATCTGTGGAATGAACCAGTATTTATAGGGGGAAAAATACTGTTTGGGAGCGTGGCCGGTCCCCTTAATTGGGTGTCGGTCCCCTTAATAATTAAGGGGACCGCCTAGTATAATTAAGGGGGCCGCCTAATACAAAAATATTTTTTTTTCAGATTTTTTGTCTTTTTGTGGGGGAGGTTTTTCCTGAAGAATGTAGCCGTTTTTTGGGTTGAAATTTGAATTCAAAATATTTATTTTGAATAAAACATTTCTTATAAATACAAAAATGTTTTGTATAAGTTTAAAATGTTTGTCCCACATTAATAAAATGTAAGGTTTGTAAAAATAAAAATTCCTTTGATCATAAAATGCATTAGACACTTTGTTTATTCATACCTTAAGTGATATGGATGCTAAAGCAAATATTTACGACTAAATACTTGTTTACGTCATAATTTGTAGTTCAATGAGTTTACGTTTTGTGATTATCAAAACATAGAGATATCGATATATGTTAATAATGTTTTTAGGCATTATTTATATCAACAATCTCCCCCTTTTTGATGATTACAAAACCTTAACTCATAAATGAAGTTAGACGAGATGAAAGCTCCCGCTTGATGTGTGCTCCCCCTCGTTCGAGGGCACCAAGGAATTGAGTAATGGGAATCTTGGCTGCAAAAATATTAGAAGCACAAGCATACATAGAAAAATATGCAATATACAAATAACAAGCATAGCAAACAAATATTAAGGATGCATAACAATTAATTCAAATTGATTATGTTAAATATACTAATTTGCCAAAGAGAACCATCGGACTTGCTTGTAACAAAAGGTTGGTTGATTCGTATTTGAAAGTGAAAATCATAAGCATATGGTATGCTTAGATGGTTGATGAAGGAGTGTTTGGAATGAGGATGGTTGAGTTAGGGTAAGGTTGTTGGATTAATGGAGGTATATGTTTGGGTCATGAATGTTGGAGAGTTTGGTTGTGGAGAGTTTGTAGCAGAAGAGGTTGATTAAGGTTTTGGATGTTGTTCAAGTGAGAGTATTGGATGTGATCTAGTGACAAGATATTCAATCCAAGTGAAGTGTTCATTCAATGCAATGGTTTTTAGGAGAAAGATGCAACAAGGTCAATTGTTGACATGCTTCTCAAGTTGATTTATGTTGTGTGGTGATGAGGGTGATCTAGATGAAGGTGGATCCAAATTGCGTTGAGCAAGATGTAAGGCTAAAAGAGCACTAAGCTCATGGGATTATTTTAGCGCCTCAACGAACATTAAGTGTTCGGAGGAAGGTGATGGTGGTGGAGCATGATAGTTTTCTTGGGTGAGGGTTTGAACATGCAACATAGGAATGGCATGTGAATTTGTAGGATGTGGTGGTGATACTCTTGGTGGTGGAGACATGTTTGAGCTTGGGTAATCATGAAAACATGATATGGGTGGAAGAGATGCTTCATGATTGGATGGTGTTTTTGTCGAATGAGCAACATGTAAAGTGTTGGTAATGAGGTTGGGATTATTTTTTTGGGATTGTGCATGCTCATCATAAGAAGGAGCATTAGTGGAAGCATGAATGGATGATTTGTTGTTAAATGGATCATTTGTGTGAGAGTGAGGTTTAGGTGTTGGTTGATTATGAACAACATCGCTTGAGTTGTGAAAAGATTATGAGGTTTGAGTGTAATGTAGAAGGATATGGGTGAGTAAAGGTTTTTGATATGTAATGTTGGTGAGAAGGAGAGTGAGGTGTTAGGTATGTAATATTGAAGACATAGGAGGAATTTGGTGTTGGATGTTTGACAACATCATTTGGTTTGACGGACTTTTAATGGAAGTTAGGCTTTCTTCTCCAAACGGGTTATTTGGTGGTTTTGGTTTAATGGGAGATGTCATGAAGAGATGAATATAGATTGAGAGGAATGAGAGTGTTTATAATGTAGGATTGGTGGGATTAAGGATGTATACAGTTTGATAGAAGGTTTAGGATAAAATAGGTTTATGAATTTTGGGAAGTGTAGGATGAAATGGGCTAAAAAGTAGAAAAAGGAAACAACACCTTCGACCATCAGATGGCCGGTCCCCTTAATAATTAAGGGGGCCGCCCATCTGGTGATTCCCAGATTGCCAGAAAAGGGTTTTTGGTAGTGAATTGCAGAAAGGTTGTGTTTTTGGTTTCAAACAAGTCCAACTCTTTGAGGCAATTAAGCATATACTAATTATGTAGGCAATTATGTAGCCAAAGCATGTTAATCAAAGAGATTAAGTAAACAAGCAATTTCATCTAGCATGCAAACATACTCATCAAGCAAGTAAAATATAAGTGCTAGGAAACAATAAGCAACATCAAATATTTCATAACTACATAACTAGGAGGATTAATCCTAATGTGTATCAATGTGCAATAAGTGGGTAGTTATGATAGCATGGATTTCTAGACTTGTTACAAACAAAGTCTTAATGAACAAACCATGGTCCTCTTGATTTGATTTAGTTCACTTATAAGTGTCATTTATATAAATATAGATGACAAATATGAGATCACCATGCATGATTTTAAAAAAGACGTTTTTAGCATTATTCAACAATGTTTGAAAGTAAGTTTTTACTTAGATGTGAGAGTTATTTGAATAAAATAGACTGGGTTTTTACTTCAAAATGTGTGAATGAATGGTAAAGAATATTTTCCCAATCTTTAGTTTTGATCAAAACAAGATTGTGGATATTGATAATGAAAACATGTTATTTAAAAGTGGGATAGTTATTTGAAAAACTATTTTCCAAAATGTGAGGTTTTTGCATATTTTTAGAGATATTAGATTTTTGACAACAAATATCATAAATCAAATATTTTAAAAAATGTTTATTAAAGATCTTATGCTTAAGAGGATTGGTTAAGCCTATTATTATCTCATGCTATCGTTTCTACATATCCTATGATCCTAAAGAAAATGAAGACGATAATTTATATGTTAGATGCGAGAGTGTTGAATGGGGTATAACCTAACATCTATAGTTCCTTTGTTTTCGCACGCTTATCTAACTTAATGCCATAGTCTACGAGAGCTTGTTTCATCCATAGTTTTCTTACGCGAGGGATCTAATCCTACTTCTATATTAACTATCGATCCACTTAACTCATTTCACTTCATCACTATGAGTTTGCTAATAGTGGATATAGAAGATTTCCATTTTCTATTTCGTTCGGCAATGAACAATTTTATCTTATTCCTAGGAGAGTCTACCAATGATGTTTCTAGGTTATAAGAATATAAGCTATTATGCACACATATATGTATAACTAAGCATTAATCTAACTAATCATATATCTAAGCATGCAAATTATAGCGATGAACTTAAAAGAAACGCTTACCTTTTAGTCTTCAATGGAATATCTTCAAGCACTTCAAGTGACCATGTTGACTTATAGAAGTCATTTGTAGATGATATTCCAACTTCTTTCAAGATTGACAGCTTAGCCACTTGGTTCCCATTGTCTCATTGGTCCAAAGTTGTTTGGTCCAAACATATTCAACATTTGGCTAGGATGCATGTATGGTGGTAGTATTCCCCAAGGATTGTAACTTGGTTGATAAATCTACATTTGATGACTAGTATTATTGTAGTTTTGTCTATTTTGGTTTCTTTTAGGTTGAGGTGTTTTAGATCGAGTATGAAGATTATTTGGTTTTCTCGGTGGTGGAGTTTTAGATCTTAATTTAAATTTAGAGGATCCTACTTCGGTCTTTAAGGATGGTTTATAAAAAGTTTTTACTTTTTCATCATTCGCAATGGGTATTTTTCTATCTTTTGTAAGTATATACTTAGGTTTTGATTCTAATGATTTTTGTTTACTAGATTCACATTCAAACCTTATACTTTTATTTTCACTAGTTGAAACATTAGTTGAGGTTAATCCTAGACCGGTTTTATCTCCCGAAGTTTCTTGAACACTTATTATTTTCTTAAGTGGGTTACTACTATTTTAAACTTGTCAAGTTTGAAAATTTCATCTTTAAGTTTTTCGTTTTCGTTATTAACCTCTATGCATGTTTTACATTCTATAAAAACTTCTTTTCCTTTTCCAAATGCTGTAGTCTAATTTTTAATTCGAGTACTTCATTTTCTAATAGATTATTAATATGTTTTAGTGACTTATTTTTAGCTATAACCTTTTGACCTAATTTGCATAACCTATTATATTCACTATCTAGGTCTTTTTCGTCTAATGATAAATTTTCGTCACTAAAGTATTCGGTTTCGGAACGTACCTCGCTTGATGTCTTAGCCATAAGACATTTCTCCCCATTTGTGATTTCTTTCTCATCGTCATCGCTATCACTCCAAGCTCCTCTAACAAACGCCTTTTGATTTTGATTTCTTGACATCATTGGACATTTTCCGATGAGATGATTTGGATCACCACATTTGAAGCACTTCCTATCACTTTTGCCATTTTTATCATCTTTATTTCTTTGGTTTGCTTTCCTTAGTCATGCGGTTGTCTAACGAATCTTCCTCGCCTTTTGAAGAATTTCTTGAAGTCTCTTACGGCCATCGCATGTTCTTGGTCATCACTTTCGGAGGTTGAGCTATCCTCGTTACTAGATTCCTTCCTAGCTTTCAACGCAATTGACTTGCTTTGCTCTCTTTTTTCATTGACCAGCTCGGAGTCTTTCTTTATTATTGCTTCGTAGACTTTCAGGTTGCCGATCAACTCATCAAGTTGAAGAGTTGACAAGTTCTTCGATTCTTCAATTGCCGTAACTTTAGCTCGCCATTTTGGATGAAGAGCCCTAAGAAATTTCCCAACAAAATTCTTACTAGAAAAATTCTCATCAAGTGCTTTTAAACTTGTGATAATAGTGTTAAACCTAGCAAAGGCATTATCTATTGATTCCTCCTCTGGAATCGTAAATTGTTCATATTGTTGAACAAGAAGATCTATTTTGTTATCTTTAACTTGACTATTACCTTGGTGAGTGATTAGTAAAGAATCTCAAATTTCTTTTGCAGTTTTACACATAAAAATTCTTTCATATTCTTTGCGTGGTAACGCATTATAAATAACCATTTAAGCCTCATTATTTTTTGCTAGTTTTTTTTTTCTTTTTCAAATCATCATTTTGTTTTTCAAAAGATACAATTTCATCCATTTTAGTTTCAAAATTATATTGAATAGGGGGAAAACACCAAAGGTAATGACATGCCAAAGATCAAGATCTTTTGATTTCACATAAGTTTCGAATCTATTTTTTCAATAAAGAAAACCATCACTTTCAAATAGTGGTGGTCTTTGCATAGATTGCCCTTCTAAATATTTTTCCGATTCCATAGATCGATACAAGTTTTAAAATACAGTATATTTTAAAAATCTTGTTTAACGTAGCTCTGATGCCAATTGTGGAAAACTAGAAGGGGGGTTGAATAGTTTTCCATCTTTTTAATTTTATTATGAAAACTTAGTTTAGTTTTAAAACCTTGTTTGCTTTTAAAACTTTGATTCAATCTTATGTGAACTCAAATCTTAAACAATATGAACAACTATATCTAAGTATGAACAATAATAATATAAGCTAAGTATGTGAAATCAACACATGCACAATATAAACAATTATAGCTATATACGAGACATAAGTAAGTAATCGTTTATTTTATAATCCTTAGTTATATTTTGTATGAAAACTTTACTTGATCGAAATGATCAATTATATGTATGTTACCTTTTTAGTTTGAGTGTAAAAACTTTGTTTTGTGAATGAAACTTTCGTTTGATCTTTAAGTAAAATCAATACTAGCACTATATGAGCATATATATATATATATATATATATATATATATATATATATATATATATATATATATATATATATATATATATATATATATATATATATATATATATATATATATATATATATATACGTCTACGTCTACAAAAGTAATAACGATATAAGCAAAATAATAAGTAAGATATGGAAAGATCTAACCGCGAGACAAAGGATTTATAGTGGTTCGGCTACAAGGACACCTTCCTTGCCCTACTTCACTCATCGAGTCACCTACTCGAGAGTTTTCTTCACTATGTCAACAAGCTCCCTTATGGCGGAGAAAACCTTACACACCAATATACATACCACAACTTCGTCACAACTTATTCACACCTTCTACAAAAGTAATAACGATATAAGCAAGATAATAAGTAAGATATGGAAAGATCTAACCGCGAGACAAAGGATTTATAGTGGTTCGGCTACAAGGACACCTTCCTTGCCCTACTTCACTCATCGAGTCACCTACTCGAGAGTTTTCTTCACTATGTCAACAAGCTCCCTTATGGTGGAGAAAACCTTACACACCAATATACACACCACAACTTCGTCACAACTTATTCACACCTTCTACACAACTTCTTCACACCTAGTCACTACTTAATCACAACACTACTTCTTCACACCTAGTCACTACTTAATCACTACACTACTTCTTCACACCTATCTATCTTCACAACTATCTACTTCACAACAATCTTCTTCACAACTATCTACTTCCCAACTTCTCTACTTCACAACTATCTACTACACACTCACTCTATCTACACACCTTGCTAATCTATCTTCTATCAAATATTCACAACTAGTTACACAAAGAAATAGATATAATGGATGATGCTCTAACAACTTGGATGTGGAGGTCACAACAAGTTGTAATACTTCTTCTCTTGAAGGATTGAAGTATTCTTCTCTTGCACTTGAAAGGTAGAGGTTTGGATCGCTTTGAAACAAAGATTTATGTATGTATGATCAAAGGATTTTAGAGAATAGAAATGAGATCTAGAATAGAAAATTTTGGGGTGCAAAAGGTGAGAAAAATCTATGGAATGAACCATTGTTTATAGGGGGAAAAATACTGTTTGGGAGCGTGGCCGGTCCCCTTAATTGGGTGTCGGTCCCCTTAATAATTATTGGGACCGTCTGGTATAATTAAGGGGGCCGCCTAATAAAAAAATATTTTTTCTTCAGATTTTTTGTCTTTTTGTTGGGGTGGTTTTTCCTGAAGAATGTAGCCGTTTTTTGGGTTGAAATTTGAATTCAAAATGTTTATTTTGAATAAAACATTTCTTATAAATACAAAAATGTTTTATATGAGTTTAAAAATGTTTGTCCCACTTTAATAAAATGTAAGGTTTGTAAAAATAAAAATTATTTTGATCATAAAATGCATTAGACACTTTGTTTATTCATATCTTAAGTGATATGGATGCTAAAGTAAATATTTACGACTAAATACTTGTTTACGTCATAATTTGTAGTTCAATGAGTTTATGTTTTGTGATTATCAAAACATAGAGATATCGATATATGTTAATAATGTTTTTAGGCATTATTTGTTTCAACAAATCCCAACAATCAATCAATTCCTCACAAACAATCCCTTGAACCTACACTTCGTCTTATGCAATTTCTACAAAAAACATAAAAAAAATTAATAATAAAAATAAAATTAAAAAAAACTAAAGAAAAGGGTGTAAGAGGTGTTACAACACACAAACCAAGCAAACAATTGATCAAGAAGATCAAGAATCCAATCAGCACAGCGGAATAGTACCAAGAACCTGAAACAATCAAGAAAAGATTAATACTAGTTAAGAGTATTTAGAAATCAACAGATATCTAAACAAATTAACCACAAATATTAATCGAATCAAGAAAATAACAAAACCCCTGAATTAGAGTTCGATACAGAGAACCCTGATCTTGAAGAAACCAACAACGAAACTCCACTGATTAACACGTGTTAATCACAACAGAATATCAAGAATAAAAAACCCCCAAATTTTGGAAACCCTAAAAATGGAGATCTTCGATTAAAACCACAATTGAACCCCAATAACCAAGATTCAATCACCCAAAATACGATTAACCACCAGATCTACCCAGATCTCGTCACAATTTCAAAAAACCCCAAAAATTTTGAAACCCTATTTTTTTTAAACTTTAAAAAAAAAATTGATCTTTGTATCAGAACCAACCTGGCTCTGATACCATGTGGAAAAATATACAAAGATCAATAAAAACAGCTTGATTTATGAATTCAACCAACCTCCCCACTTATTTTATTCACAACATCAGTCAATTACTTCAAATGTGATTACTGGTTTTGAGTTCAACAATTACACAGAAATAAACGAGAGAATAACCAAACAACTACAATGAGTTCTCAACTTAGAGAGCAATACAGAGAGATAATCAACAATAATAAGAAACCCTAAATCTATAAAGACTATATATAGCTGCTCCTTTGCACTTCTAATCCTTTGCTCAGATAACCCTTCAACTTTAGCTCGTTTTCACATTCAGTCCCTGCACCCACAAATAAAAGAAATACAAAAAGAAAATAACTATTGTATATTTACCTTATTAGTCCTTGTATTAAGTCAATCTCCAAGCTAATATATACAAGGCTTAGATTAGCCTTTTAACACGACTCATAGCTTGTTGTTACAAAATGATATGACCTAATGACGTTAAACAAGCACAGGTTGGACACGTGACTCCATTACATAGATTTTGGAGGGGAAGTAAGTTAGTAGATATTTTAGTTGTAGTAATCTTCCCTTAAATACTTCATTTTTGTGTTCATTTGTAATGAAAAGATGTTTCTTTTTCCGTACGTAGTCTCTCTTTAACACAAACAATTACGCTTGTTAGCTCATACATCCAAGTATCAGCAATTTCTTGTTTTACTTTCACAAAGAATTATAGTATTTGGATTTTGATATATTACAAAACACATCAATCTTTTGCATCTTTTATCCAATCCATCAGCAGTTCTTATGACACTAGAGAACGTACAAGTAGACATGTAAAAGATTTTATTCTGTCCGTTTTTTTTTTTTTCTTTTTTTTTTACTAAATTGTTCCTAGAATTAATTTGAGCAAACCATTAAATATTTAAAACCTTTAGTGACGGATGGAATGGACTTTTAGCAACGACTTGTGTCGTCAATAAAAGTTGTAATTCTTGTAGTGTATAGATGAAGTGAAAGATTCAATTCATGATAAAACACTGCATGCGCAGCGAGCAAAGAAAATAAACCTTCACAAGGTAACTGGTTTGCATTGATTGAAATCGATGCAACATACAGCTACAGACGTCTTATGCAAGTATATCAATTTAATTTGCTCATTAACGTGAACCTGGCTACTTATAGCCAATGCATGCTATTAAGTATTAACTATTAAGTCTCTTGAGATCACATAATTCACAATCTTTCTCGTGCTATCATTTTTCTATATAGAAACCAAACCAATATTAGAGAGCTTTTAACATTTATAGCATTTAATTTGACACCTATTCTAGCTTGTTGTAATGCATGTGGGAAAAGCAATACTCAAATACATAATGGACTGTGTTTCCAACCTCAAGATTTACAATTTCTATATATATGCACAATATGAAGAATGTATTAACTAACAGGCACTTACTTTTCAGACCATATAAGAAAGAAGAGAAGACCTCGCGTGATAAAGAAGAGACTGTCAAGTTAATTATCCAAGACATGACTGCCAGATAAACCAAACAACGGGTTGTTTTCCATACTGTTAGAACCACTTCTTTATATTCAAATGATAATCTTTCATCTACATCTACTTGTCTTAAAAGAAAAAAGATTTGGCCTAACATGAGCAAGAAGAGCCTGTCAAATAAGCCAAGGAGTGACCTGCCTAATGAACCAAACACGGTGTTACTTTCCAACACCTTAATTTGGGATAAAGGCAAGCCATCCCTGGCTACGAAACAAGAGTGCTCTTCTCTTCATGTAAGAACCTCTCTTTGTATCATATTATCAGTTGACACGAATTACTTGTTTTTGGTAAATCTGCATATTTATAACGTGTGATAATTGCGGGCCAATAGAACCACACGATTCTTATTCTTTCTTATCTTTCCGTTTTTTGCCATATACACCATATTTTTGGAAAAATATATCATTTGAACCTGATTCTGTATACCTATAAAGAAAAGAGAGAACTAAACATCAAGTAAAGGGAACAATGCTCTTCAATCTATGGCTGAAGATTTTGCATGGGAGTTGACTTCTATTATCTGATGCCACCTCACATTATTTCATGAAATATCATGTAGATAATCTCTCTAGTGAACCCTTGTTGGTCAATGGAGGCTATGAACTTTCACTTTTTTCATTAGTTTCACTCATGCCAGTGCTGCTGCTAAATTCGGAGCTCACAAATGTTACTAGTGCAGCTATGATATTATTTCCTATTGTCTTCTATTAATTTGTAGTTTTACTTTATAGTTTGGAAATTTACGTTCTCATAACAGATTTAGAAATTAAAAAACTGCATTGGAAAAAATATATCAAAAGCTTCATCCTCTCTCAGATGTAATCAATATATGAGGTCTTTTTCTGGAATTTGTTCTATATATCATCTATGTAGTCCATGGGGCAAGAACTCAATAATAAAGATCGATGTGCTAGCTAATAGAACTTTATGCAAGTCCTTCACTTCATGTAAAAAATGCTCTTCTTTTTATCTCATTAGTTTGTTATCTGCGTCACTTGTTTTTCAGTTTGTTAACACTTGAAAGTTAAGTTTATGTATTAAAACACCTTTGCTTGCTGTAATTAGTAGTATTGTATCTAACCCATGTAAAATTAACCAACATGAGAAAGAAGATATGCCCTAACAGGCTAACATGAGGAAGAAAAGCCTGTCAAGTTAACCAAGTAGTGCAGCTTCATGAACCTACCAAGGTACTAATTGTCCGTACACCATAAGGTTTGATGAGGCAAGTCATTTTTACTACTAAACATCAGTATTCTCTTCACGGAAAAACCTCTTTTCGTACTCATATCAGCTTTTACGTGCATTAATTATTTGTTTAAGTAAAATTGCCTATTTACTCGTACCAACCATTTCATTAGTCAATGAAATTCACACGAAGCTTTTCTTTGTTGTCTTTTCACTTGTCTGACTTTCTACGATATATGCCTCTTTTAGCCTTTTTAAGAGAATATGTTCTCTTTGCTAAACCACATGAACCTGATTCTATATATCTATCAAACATGGAGTAAAAGGAATTGTGTTCCTCCATCAGTCAATCAGTGGCCAAAATCTTGCTTGAGAGTTGACATCCATTATTTGATACCTCCTTGAAAGGTTATCGGAGATATAACAAGTCCATTCAGTTGATCATTGACTTGTGACAAGGACTAGGATTTTCTTTTCTTTTTCACTGATAGCTAGCTTTCAGATAAGTCAGGGATGCTGCTAACTTTAAAGTTTGTAGTTTGTTTTACAACTGATGATGTTAAAATATCAGCAAACCTAAATGTGGTTCAGTCTAAAGAATGATTTTGTATCCTGGAAATGATTTTTATAGTAGGTAAGTTTGTTATATCCCTATATAGCGCCTGACAAACTGTAATTAAACGGGTATACTAATTGATATATTTAAAGTATTTTAGTTCATATTGTTCATCTAATTAATCCTGTTAATCAGTCCTTTGTAAAACTTGAGTGATTGCTTATATTCTGATGAGACATTAATGCCCAACTTTAAATGTATTCAAAGTTTGACATATTTAAAGTTTGACTATCAATTGGACGAATCCTGTTCTATGAGTTGCTTACAACTTAACTTTGAGCATGTTTAAAACACACATGTTTTATATCTATTAAGCATAAAGTACTTCTATCTATTTATTTCTTTGATGGTCCAATTTTTTCCTTCATATTTCTTGAATGGTAAATGCCAAATCATTCTAGTCTTATCAAGTCTGAATTAATGATGTTGCTAGTGCAGCCTGATTATATGCAAGAAAATGGGCATACTTTGGTGCATCCATTGCACCATCTATCTATTTGTTTAATTTTCAATTAAAATCTGTTAACTATGGTATCAAAGAGTATGTCTTGTCAATATTTTTGCTTAGCCAGATAGATAATAATGAAGCGGATAAATAGCCAAATAGAGAACATTTATTTACAGATTTGCAGTTATTGATGCTGCTTTTTTGCATTGCACAAAAGGTAATTACCTCAAACAATTGGATCATATTTCTGTGTGTATATGGACCTCAATACTATGCAGGTGCTAGTTTTTGGTTTGCTTTTTATAGATGACCTCATTTGGCCAACTCATTCATCTTCAAAGCAGGCACAACAATTTTGATTTAGTTAAGTTTCACATACTTGATATAAGAAGCTAACAAAGTAATGTGAGACCTATAAAAAAATATGGTTACTTTCAGTCGCTAATTCTCATAAAGAAACAAGAATTTGCTAGATAAGCTCAATCTGCTATGTGAAACCCGCCAGCTTTGACCGAATGTGTATAAAGACGTATTAACACCTATGAACAAGTAGTGAAAAACTAAAACTATATTTCTTTGCAATGTGCTATTATTTACGGCAGTTGTATCATCTACAGCCACACTTGTTATTTAAAAGAGACGGTCTAACATGAGAAAGAAGAGCCTGTCAAGTTAGCCAAAGACTGCCTGATCATAATCCAAACAAGGTGTTATTTTTTATCACCTTGATCTAGGATGAAGCAAGCCATCCTTGGCTACCAAACTAGAGTGCTCTTCTATTCATGTAAGACCTTCTCCTTAATTTCTTTCAAAATCTGACCTGCATTACTTGTTTGAGGAACAAGCCTATTTATAGATACATTATCATTGGTCTATGAAATTGCATTACTGCGATTCGTTTTTTCTATTTCGTTCAACTTATTATGATGTGGAATATATCCAGTTGGGTAGATTATATGAATCCAATTCTATATATCGATCCAGATGTAGAAGGCGGAATAAAACAAGGAGTAAAAGGAATATCATTCTTCAACCAATGGCCACAATCTTGCTTTGGAATTGACTTTGGTATCAAGTTGCTTAGGGGTCCATTTGGCTAGTCAGCCCATGGAAGCATCGTTGGATCATTGACATGGAATTAACTGTAATGTGGCCGACAAGCAACGTCAACTCTCTTCATGTAGGCCAACAGGGGCATGTAGTACTAGTGTAGTAGTATCATTATAGGCCTAATAGCAAAATAAAGTATCATACTTGTCAAAAAAAGTTCTTTTGAGTAACGAACTTTTTTTTTCCTCATTGGGGTACTAAACTTTCATTTTTGGCCTCTTTTACGCACTTTTGACTTTTTGCGACGCTTTTCGCCCCTGGAAAATGACATTTTTGCCCATGGATTTTCAAAATTTTGAGGGCAAAAATGTCCAAAGTACGTACTTTTGGCAATTAAATGCAAGTTTAGTACACCAATGAGGAAAAAAAAAAGTTCGCTACTCAAAAGAACTTTTTTTGACAAGTATGATGCTTTATTTTGGTATTAGGCCATCATTATATTGCGCTAAATGGGGGCTTTATAGATTAAGCATTTATAAATTTAATTTAATATCAAGACTACTGCTAGTCTCGCATTGAATCATGGAATACTAACAATTACCTTGAGGTGCTAAGCTAGAACTCGCAAGACTTCAGGCAAAAAAGGGGCATCTAACATTGACATAAAAAGTTAAGAACATTTATAAACTAAATTAGCAGTACATCACTTGCATGCATGGCTTTTAGCTAAGGCCTGAAGGCAAACACTAAGCATCTTGAAGTGCATATATTCCAATACATGTGCATGTGTTAAATTATTTGACTTTACTATAAAAGGAATGCAATAATGATCACCAAATCTTCAAAGATTCGTTTAATACATGCCATTGACATTGAACCTAAAACATAAATTCTAGGGGCAAAAAAATGACGCTCACGTAAGTTTTTTTGGTCAAGCATAAGATAGTGAGCACTATAGTTACGTTAGAGATGCGGCGTTTGTTCATTAAAATCCCTCCTACACCATATGGGATAAAATAGATATAGTAAGACCTGGGTTCGTATGCTAAGTTAGTAGTTTTTGCCAAATTTCATTCATCAAACTTTTTTATTTTTGAGGGATAAGGAAATAAACCTAAAATATGTTAACATACAGTAAACAGACTTTTGATGACAACAAATGCGAAAAATGATTGTTAGAGGAGTTTGCACACAGGCCTTTGGCTTACAATTAAACATTTCATTAGTGATTAAATCTTGACACTCATATGTACGTGCTTTTGAAAAAAATGACAGAATGCTTTGACTGCACTTTGTATATGATCTATGCTAAGAAGTAAGAACCATGCATCAACCATCACCAAGTCTGTAAAAACATGGCAGAATAATTTGACTTTACTTTAGTAAATGTCAAAATTTGAGCAAGATATGTATGATGAAAATCTTATGCTTCCCCTTATATGAGGATACGTACATTATATACAACCATATCAATAGATTGCACATAAATGCATCAGTGTAGAAGAATGAGTAATATAACAAACTATGAACTGCCAATTTTTTTATGCAGCCACTCACATGAATGCAATCAATCATTCAAAAAGGCTTCACTAACAATTCACTGAATGGAACCCCACATGATATTTCATGTACATTTATATTTTCAAGAATACTCCAGTTCATGGAAGTCAGCTCGTATGCAAAAAATTTGACCAATGATTGCAGAACGTTATTACATTTACTCGGTGATCCTCTTTTTTTAAGTAGGAAAACAGAATTGGGTTCGCATTATAAATTCTCCCAAATATGGTTTGTAAAAGGGAAAAAGTCGGAAAGGAAAAAGGAGATGGAATAAAAAATCAGGCGGTTTCATTGGCCACTCGGTTATCGTAGGCTATAAATAGTTTGTTTACTAAACCAAGTAACAAACACAAATACGGATAACCTTATACGAAGAGAGGTTTTTGTTTAGTAGCCAAGGATGACTTGCCTTATTACTCTTCAAGGTGTTCGAAATTGACACCTTGTTTTGTTCGTTATAGGCAGTCATTCCCTGGCTAACTTGACAGGCTCTTCTTGTTCCAAAAAGGCAATCTCTTCTTCCTTTCAAGAAGAGTTTACTAAGTAGAAGAGAAGTTTTAACATGAAGAGAAAAGCAAGCACTCTTGTTAGGTAGCCAAGGATGACTTGCCACATTCCAATTCAATGTGGTGGCAAACGCCACCTTGTTTGGTTTATCGGCAGTCACGCCTTGGCTAGCTTGACATGCTTTTCTTTCTCATGCTAAGCCTCCCCTTCTTAAATTTGAAGTCAAGAAGGTTCCGAACCATATGTAGGTCTTATCATCTATGTTCATACATTCTTGATTTTGTGTATTAGACAAAGAATATAAGCCATTTATGTAAACTATAACCGCATGTATTTCGAATATCTAACTCATAGACAACTATCGTGAAGTTATTTACTTAACTTTTAACATTAGTTAAAACAGCAATGTGTATAGATAGACGGTTTCAGGCAAACGAGCAATACATGTAAAGAGAAGATAAGAGAACAATACGTGAGATTCTTGCATGCGATCTTACTTGATAGAAAATGTTGACATGTCACTTCCCTGATCAGTTGATATAATGCTATGTGTGGTCTTATTTATCAGGCAGTAAATCCTTGGCCAACTTAGCAGGCTCTTCGTTATTATGTTAAACCTTCTATTCTTGATAACATTTTTACTTGCAGATTATAAATTGAGATCAGAAGTGAGAAGAATGGTTCTCCTCAGATTACTACAGTACTCTTCTTTGTACATTGATACATCACCATGTACTATCGAGCATTTACAAATTATGCTCTATATTTGCATTGGAGCAACACCCCTGTTTACGGTTTTACCTTTCACTCCAAACGTATCTTGTACAGTTCAATTGTTGTATTACTCCCTCCGTCTCATATTAAATGTCATGTTTGACATTTCAAAGTTTTTTTCTCTCAACTTTGACCGTAAATATTTGTGTTTGTGTAATATAATACTTGATACAAAATATATGAATGGATTAAATTTTAAATGTATTTTCATTGCGTATAATTTTTATCAAATACTATATAACACAAACAAAAATATTTAAAGTCAAAGTTAATAAAGAAAGACTTGAAAAGTCAAACATGAACATTTAATAAGGGACGGAGGGAGTATCATTCAATTAAGTGTTTATCCGCAAGACACTTTGTAATTCTTTAATTCATTCAAATATTAATTACACGTCAAAAAGTTTATCTTTGTGTCTTTGTCTTAAATACTTTTATTCATTGTTTTACTTAAACCTCTATGGATCAGGGGAACTACACTTCTTCATTTAATATTATCCAACTTATATATGACTAAGTTATAAAAGCTATTTTTTATAAAATCCAATTATTAATTATCATAGATTAAAATAAATGCACTTTAAATTTAAAAACTCAAATGCAGGGCAAAAAATCTCGTTCTGTGAAAAACTTTGTATTAGGTAATTAAAGAATTTGAAAACGGGTTTCGTCCCTACAATAGCTGTCTACTTTTCTAAATTTTCCGATATGGTACGTGTACCTTTTTTATTGCCAATATGGTACGTCTACTTTCAGTTTCGTGTCAATATGACCACTTTTTCAATTTTTTACCGGTTACTAATGTTTTTGCTGATGTGGTATGTCCAATCAGCATATTATCGTGGGCTTTGTCCGTACAATAGACACCTACTTTCTCAAATGTCCCGATATGATACGTGTACTTTTTTGTCCGTTTTCATTCGTTTTCATCCATTTTTATACGCTTTCATCCGTTTTCGTCCATTTTTATACGGTTTTATCTGTTTTTGTACGTTTTCATCCGTTTTAATTCGTTTTCATCCATTTTTATACATTTTCATTCATTTTCATCCGTTTTAATACGTTCTCATTCGTTTTCATCCGTTTTTATTCGTTTTCATCTATTTTTATTCGTTTTCATCCGTTTTCATTCGTTTTCATCCGTTTTCATCCCTTTTATACGTTTTCATTCGTTTTCATCCGTTTTAATACGTTTTCATCCGTTTTCATTCATTTTCATCCGTTTTTATACGTTTTCAATTGTTTTCATCAGTTTTCAATCGTTTTAATCCGTTTTCAATCGTTTTCATCCGTTTTAACACGTTTTTATCCGTTTTCATTAATTTTCATCCGTTTTTATACGTTTTCAATCGTTTTCATCCGGATAAGAACGGATGAAAATGGATGAAAATGAACGAAATTGTATAAAAGCAGATACAAACGGATACAAACGGATGAAAACGATTCAAAACGGATGAAAATGGACGAAAACGAATGAAAATGGATGAAATCGAATAAAAACGAATCAAACAGATGAAAACGGATGAAAACGAACGAAAACGTATCAAAACGGATGAAAACGTACAAAAACGGATAATAACAGATGAAAACAATTGAAAACGGATGAAACGGATAAAAACAGATACAAACGGATGAAAACAAATGAAAACGGATGAAAGCATATAAAAACGTATAAAACATAAAAAAAAAGGGGGATAAAAGTAGACGAAAACGAATAAAAACGGATGAAAACGAATAAAAACGGGTGAAACGGGATGAAAACGAACAAAAACGTATAAAAACGGATGAAAACATACACAACGGATGAAAACGGACGAAAACGATTGAAAAAAATCGCAAAGGACATATTTTGTAAAAGAAACAAATCACAAGGGACCATTTTTGAAACAAAATCAGAAAGGACCTATTTTGAAAAAGAACAAATCACAAGTGACGAAAAATAGTACACGTACCATATCGGGACATTTGAGAAAGTAGACAGCTATTGTATGGACAAAATAAAACCCACATCACAAGTTGGGACATTGCTAGCCGGTGCACCCGGTATCCGGTCAAAAAGTTGCCATATTAACACAAAACCTAAAGTAGACGAACCATATTGGCAATAAAAAAAGTACACGTATCATATCAATACATTTTGAAAAGTACAGAGCTATTGTACGGATAAAACCCATTTGAAAACTGAATGGGCTGTATGTAAATACAGTAATAAAAAAGAAACAAAATATTGTTATATGGGCTGGGCTACTTAACTGTCACCGGATTCATTCCAATCCGAGATCTTGTAATACAAATATACAATACTGAGTATATAAATTGTTTGGTTTCCTACTTAAGAGGTGATTAGTCCCTAAGCTAATTTATTAGAAAGGCAGCGATTATCTATAAACTGAAGTTCGAGCCTTCAAGGTATGAATTCAATCTTCTAATCTTAAATTGATTGTATGTATAACTACAATATAATATAAATATACGCTATAATGCTAGTTAAGGTTGAAAGTTCTTATATTTGATCAAATACCCGCGATAATTTGAGGTTGAAGTTGTCATGAAGTAATATAGGCATGTATGATTATATGACAATGTTAGATCAAAGGCTGTGATCTTTTAGTAAGCATAATTTGCTTATACAACTTAAGGTGTTTTCGAAAATCTTGAGATGGCATGCTTACTAGGTCCAGAATTTATATGCATCAGAACTTGCTGCTATTTGTTTAGATGGTTTTTGTTATATGATCTTATAGCAATGTATAGTAGTTTAATTTTCTTTTGTTAAAGGGAAAACAATAAGTTGTTGTTCTTTTTTTTTTTTTTTTTTTTTTTTTTTTTTTTTTTTTTTTTTTTTTTTTCTGTTTATGTTTATCTAAGTAAAACCAAAGGTTCTTTTGGAAAGATTTGCTTGTTGAAAAACTTGATTTTATTAAGTTCTATGTCTTGATCAAAAGTTATGTTTTTCTCTTTGTGTATAGAAAATTTCGTATTCTATAGCTACTTGTTAACTTTAAAAATCAACATATAGTGGCTGCATATATGCATGGTAAATATATGGATCAGGTGTGTAAGTCGTTCATAGATTGATATGTGCACTTCCATAACTCTTAAAAGGACTTTCAAGTATATAGTGGTATGTGCAATCTTAATTTAGAAGTATAGTTGTTATTACTGCAACTCAGTTGTATTATGACATCTGACATAGGTACATTTGATCCAACAAAGAAGATCTTAGGATGGACCAAAAGCAGAATTGTTGTAGTTCAGTATATGATCAAATACCTCCCCTATCTGCAAATCACCCATGGTTTGTTGCTCAGAACCTTGATGCCAAAGATGATATAGAAGTCCAGATTTTCTACAATGTACATGACCTGCTTCGTCATTATCGATGTCGAATCCCTGAGTTGCTTGGGAAACGTATCCGAGGGTGTTTCTACGGTTGGGTGATCCTCTCCAACCATCCACGCAACGACATGTGGTCCCTTTGGAACCCTATTACATCAAAGTTCATCATTCTCCCACCTTTGGTTCATAAACAATCAGATTCCGATGATGATGATGATGATGATGATGATGATGATGACGACTATATAGGATCTTTCTGTTTGTCATCCCCTCCTGAGGATCCCAATTCAATTCTTTTAATGACAAGAACCCAAAAACCACACTTTGTGTTTTGTAGACTAAATCCTAAAAGGAAAAAATTGAGATGGACTGAAATGTCATACGCTCAAATGGTCACACAAGTGACCCGTGTCGATGGTTTTCTGATTCGTCTAACTTGTTGCAATGGTAAAGTGTATGCGTTTGCGACAAAGAGTCGTCATGTTGTAGAGATAAGCATTGTGGTCAAGGTTAAAGAAGTCGTGATAAACCTATTGCCATTGTTGAAACTTCCTTCTCCCAGCGCAAATGGCTGTGACGTGGTTAATTATCTTGCAGGATCTTGTACAGATTTATTTACCATTTTAATAGGTATTGAAGATGTTACTGAAGCAATCGGTCATGTGTATTTGTTTAAACTGAACATGAATAGTATGACGTGGGAAGAAATGGAAGACCTCAAAGACGCAACGTTTTCTTTGTTTATTGATGATTATCTATGCCCGATGTTTTACAGCCCTGCAATTGAGTCAGAGTTTGGGGGTTATATATATATTATTGGTGTACAGGGGAAAGTGATATACTCTTATCACGTCAAAGATAAAACACTCTCCTTATCTTCTATGCCTTGTCAAGTAGGAACAAGCCATATGTCAGTCTGGGCAATGCCTGAATGCAAGAGGTATTGTATTACTATCACTAATTTACTGATCATTTTTTTTAGAATGAATAACCTAATTTCTCTTTGGCTAAAAATAAAGCTGCATATATAGTTTCATATTGCACTGTTACAATTCGTCCCTCATATTTTCGCATTTGGTCTCTAAAAGGTTATGGAGAGGACCAAATGCGAAAGCAAAAATTGCAATTAAGTACCAATTTTGCCTGATTGTATGATTGTATCAACGAGGGACAAATCACCAATTTCTGCTATCAACACTTAACCAAGAAAATATTTTTTTACTAAATTATATTTTTTGTAGGTTATTAGAAGGTGATCATAAACAAGAAGAGGATAAGAACAATGAAATAGTCTTACATAAAGTTAAGGGCCACGAGGTTGAATTTAATGTCAAGACAGATGAATCACACTTGCTCAATCTTCCGTTTAATGTTTTGGAGACGATTATGGAGTTTTCTGCTGGTGTGGAATACATGAACTTTCGCGCTACATGCAAATTATGTCATTTAGCAGCACCTTCAATACAATGGAGCAACCAAACAACGTCAAAGAGGTTGCAGTTACAGGCATATTCTTCAATTTCACCTTGGCTGATGGTTTTTGACAAACACACTATCACTTTTATTGATCCGATGATTGGTGACAAGTATTTTATAAAAACACCTAGAGAATTAGAATTGGTTGGTGAATTAAGAATACATTGCTCAAGGTATGGTTGGTTGCTCATGCGTAAACTTGACGGACCCCTCTTTTTCTTTAACACCTTCAGTACTAGTGATACTCGCAAGCTTCCGTGGGATCCTTATTTAGAGAGCATTGGTTTCTCAGCACCACCTACTTCTTCTGATTGTATAGTTGTTGGATTTACATCAGTTTATGAATGGCATGTTCACGTCCACTTTGTAGGTCAAGAATCATCATGGCATGAATATGCTCTAAGTTTTGGTGACAATGATCCATATTTTTATCGTTTTCCAGCATTCTATGGTCAAGAAGTTCATGCATTGTGTAACGAGAAAGGAATTGATGCTTTCAAAGAATTCGGCGACGGAGAGCTCACTTGGGACATTGTTCTAGAGGAAGACCCATTAAGTTGTTGCACATCAAGAGCACAACGTTTCTTGGTGAAATGTGATCATGAAGATAAATGTGGTCAACATCTTATGCTAGTTATTGTGGGCGAGTTTGGAGAATCCATCGAGGTATATATAGCGAATAAGGATGAAGGTAAATGGGAGAAAATAGATGATATAGGAAGGCACATGATTTATATTGGTGATAAAACATCTCTATGTATGGAAGCCAAAACACCAAAGATGGAGAACAATATATATTTTCCGAGATTGCATTCCGAGAAGATAGTATTTTATTCTCTCGAAACATGCAAGTTTCACACATTCAATGGTAAAAATATCCAGGGAAGTTTTGGGGATTTCTTCGGAACAATAAATCATCTCCCGCCTAATGCGTGGATTGAACCAAGTTGGTCCTAGTTAAACTATATCGGTTTTTTTTTTTTTTTTTTTTTTTTTTTTTTTTTTTTTTTTTTTGTGTGTGTGTGTAAAACTATGATGCAAGTTAATTTTTGGCATACATGTTAATTATTCAATGTTTCATATGTATCTTTTTTATCATAGTTATTTGGTTATGTTTCATATCTCATTTGTGGATTTAACCACGTTGGTCTAAGCTAATTTCATCAGTCTGCTCTACAATAATTTGAAGTAAGTTAAACCCGTTGTTTCTGGAAAGATTTTAAGAAATAGGGACCAAGGATTGCCTATTCTGTTTCCCTTTAATTTGGTTCATATATGCTTACACTGGAATAATGGTAAGGGAAGCAATCAAATTGATAATCATGATGTATCTACATTTTATTTTGGGTTACATTGTGGTACATTATTGCAAAAGGGGCTATGTAGAGACTACTAGGTTGGCACATTGAGTCATCATAAAGAAAGAGAAGGGAATAGAGAGTAACAGGAATATAGTTTTCCACAATTGGACATGTTGTGTAAGACTTGTTTTAAGTTACGTGAATGAATGAAAGATCAGCAGACATAACAATAACTCAAAGTTTGTTATGGTGTATTAGCACTTTAGTAATTTAAAACGGGTTGTATGGTTCATACACCATCAATTATTTTGATATTTAAATTCGGTCATATGGTATACACACCATTAACCACAATGTGCGTGAAATTGAAAAAAAGCCAAATGAATAATAAGAAAGTGAGACTTGGAATTCGAACAAGCGAGATCATATGAATAATTTTTAACCAGTGAACTACAACATCATCTATGTTTTGCTTCTTAACTTTATAGTACTTGAAATACTTTAGGGTATATATCTAGAACACTACACTGTGTGCGTAGAGCTTCAAGGGGGCGGCTGCCCACCCGGTCCCCTCTGCTTATCACACATGTTACTGTACACTTGATACAGACAAATAGACACTCAAAAGTTTGCATACTATCAGAGTATCAGGTGAAATCACACCCAATTATTCCTTCTACAAAGATCACAATGTACATCGTAGTACATAGCGTCAATATCTATACAAACACAATATGTTCAAAAGAAAATCATTCCTTTTAGTGTTCAATGCACGAACTTCTTGTGCCACTTTAGTTCATTTGAACGCTTCCTTACCAAAGGATACATAGCTCAGAAGCAGAATAAGCCCCCTCGCATTTCTATATTTCTGGTTTTTATAAACAGATTTTGCATCTGATACCTTATTGTTGGCTTTACTTTCACTTGGTGCAACAGCATTTAATTGTTTTACCTGCGAAGTAAGAGACGATTAGTGCTAACATTGATCAAAGTGTATTCTGTTTCTTCAAATCTTTTCAGAAACTTATGTAAAGAGATGCAAAAGAAACATTGAATAATTTAGAAATAAAATGCCAAAAGTTTAACTTAACCCACAGTGTTACATAATATAATAATTGTAGTTCAATTAGGACCAACTTCGCACGATCGACACATGAGGTATCAAGCGTAACCCAAACATTATGCTAAAAAGTGATGCAAAAGAAACAATGAATAATATAGAAAGAAATGCCAAACGTTTAACTTACCCCATAGTGTCACAAAACATATAATGTAGTTTAATTAAGACCAGCTTGGTTCGATCCAAGCATGAGGAGGGAGATGGTTTGTTGTTCCAAAGAAATCTCCAAAACTTTCTTGAATATCTTTACCATTAAATGTGTGAAACTTGCATGTTTCGAGAGAATAAAACACAATCTTCTTCTCATAACGCAATCGTGGAAAATATATCTTGTTCTCCATCTCTCGACTCTCGTGTTTTGGCTTCAATGCATAGAGGTGTTTTATCACAGATATAAATCATGTGCCTTCCAATATCATATATTTTCTCCCATTTTTCATCATCATTCGGTTTGAAAA
Source organism: Artemisia argyi (assembly GCA_030686995.1). NCBI lineage: Eukaryota > Viridiplantae > Streptophyta > Magnoliopsida > Asterales > Asteraceae > Artemisia > Artemisia argyi. The sequence continues at coordinate 27,904,280 of CM060687.1, read as the reverse complement.
CCTTGACGGATTCTCCAAATTCACCCACAATGACTAGTAAAAGATGTTGATCACATTTATTGTAAAGATTTACAATGGTGAAAGAATAGAGAAAATTGTTATCAAAATCTTATTCCAAAATGAAGTGATACAGTTATATAAAGAAGAGAGGATAGAAGAATTGTAACAAACTAACTACCATATTTACATACAACTACCCTCATCTATCTACTTATTTACACATTAGATCCTTCTATCTTTATACTCCCCCTCAAGTTGAGCAGTATCTAAAGTAGATACTCCCAACTTGTGAAGAAGCTTATGATGCTGATCAGTAGTAAGAACTTTGGTAAACACATCAGCCAGCTGTTTAGAAGTATGAAGATAAGAAGGCTTGACCACACCGTCTTTAACTTGATCCCTGACATAGTGACAATCAACCGCTATATGTTTTGTTCTGGCATGGAATACAGGATTAGCAGCAATGTGAATGGCTGCTTGATTATCACAATGCAAAGTAACAGGATACAAATCTTTCAATCCTAGATCCTTCAGTAGACTGAGTAACCATGTAATTTCACAACAAGTTAGAGCCATAGCTCTGTATTCTGCCTCAGCTGAGCTTCTGGAAACCACTCCTTGTTTCTTTGACTTCCAAGAAATAGGAGAGTCTCCAAGTAGAATACAATACCCTGTTGTGGACCTTCTTGTCATGGGACAGCTGGCCCAATCAGAGTCACAATAAGCAGTAAGCTGAGCTTTAGAATAATGAGTAAGAAGAATTCCTTGACCTGGTGAATTGAGAAGATATCTCAGCAAGTGTTTAACAGCCTGCATGTGTACAGATGTTGGACTTTGCAGGAATTGACTAAGCAATTGAACAGTGTAGCAGATGTCAGGCCTTGTAATGGTTAGATAAATCAATTTGCCAATGTACTTTCTATAAACCTCTGGATCCTGTAATGGAGTACCAACATCAGCTTGTAACTTTAGATTAGGTTCCATAGGTAGTTTGTATGGCTTATTGTTGATGACACCAGCTTCTTGTAACATCTCCATTGTATATTTCTTTTGAGAAACAAACAATCCTGAATCTGCTTTAGTAACTTCGAAGCCCAAAAAATAGTGCAAGTCACCAAGGTCTTTCATATGAAACTGAGAGCTCAATTGTGTTTTACTTGAATAGAAGAAGGCACTCTATTGATAAGATAAGTAGCAGTGGTGATACAATCTCCCCAAAACTTCAAAGGTAAACTAGATTGAAACCTTAAAGCTCTAGCCACCTCAAGTATATGTCTATGTTTCCTTTCAACCCTACCATTTTGTTGAGGTCTATCAACATAACTAGTTTGGTGTTCTATACCCCGACTAGCCAAAAATTCAGCACATGGTCCTTTGACAAACTCAAGTGCATTATCTGACCTTATACATTTTACTTTGGTGTCAAATTGCATTTCCACAAACTTAAGAAAGACTTTCAAAACTGCCAAAGCATCTGACTTATGCACCATTAAGTATGTCCAGGTAGCCCTACTATAATCATCTACCAATGTAAGAAAATACTTAAATTTCCCATTAGTGACAACCTTATAAGGACCCCAAGTATCCATATGAATCAAGTCAAATGCAGAATCACTACTAGAATTTCTATATGCAAAAGGCAACTTAGTCATTTTAGCCATTGGACAGGTAAGACAAGTAGTAGAAGATTCATTAACAGCATGAACATCTGAACAGGAAATATGCTTCAATTTTGACATAGAAATGTGACCTAACCTGTGATGCCACAAACTATACAAATTTGAGCTATCTGTCTTATTGAAAACACCAGCAGAACATGAAAACAAACCACTATTTACACTCTTCTCAACTTCAGACCTCAGCTTGGAATCCACACAATCCATAGGAACATTGAGAAGATGATACAAACCTCTAATCTTTTTACCCAGACCCTGCACCTTCCTTGTGCTCAAGTCCTGAATGACACAGAAATTTAGAAAGAAGATAGCAACACAGTTGTTATCTTTTGTCAATTTTGGCACAGATAACAAGCTGAACTTGAAAGATGGTACACATAAAACATTTTTGAGAAGAATTCCATTTTTCAATCTTACTTGACCTATCTTTGTTATTTCTGAAGAATCACCATTTGGTAGAGTTATTTTAGGCAAAATTTCCAAAATCTTTGCATTTAACATATCTCTACAAAATGGTGTCATATGATCTATAGCACCTGTATCAAGTATCCAGTATAACAATACATTATTTGTTGCAGCGATCATTGCCTATGATCATTAAGTCATCCACATAAACTAAAATTGCTGTGAACCCCTCTGTATTTTTCTTTGTAAACAGTGAATAATCAGCCTTTGACTGCCGATATCCAAAAGACACAAGAGCACTAGACAATTTAGCAAACCATTGTCTAGGTGCTTGCTTTAGGCCATACAGAGACTTTTTAAGTCTACACACTTTAGGAGAAGAAGATTGTTCATCTGAAATGGACTCCCCCTTTCCAAGATAGCCCAAAGGTAACTGCAAATACACTTCTTCAAGCAAATCACCATGCAAAAAAGCATTTGAAAAATCCATCTGAGTAATGTTCCATCCTTTCATTGCAGCAATTGCCAATAATGATCTTACAGTCACCATTTTAGCTACTGGAGCAAAAGTCTCTTCATAATCAACACCTTTCCTTTATCTATTTCCCTGAATTACCAATCTTGCCTTTTTTTTTATCCTCTGATTCATCAGACTTAAGTTTGGTCTTGAAAAGTCAATGACAATTGATAGCTCTTTTATTAAGAGGCAATTCAGTAACTTCCCATGTTTCATTGTCTTCAAGAGCTTTCAATTCTGAATTTATAGCATCTTTCCACCCTGGAATTTTCACTGCCTCTTTAAAGCTTTTAGGGTCTTGTTTACTGACTAAAGAACTTAGAAAACATTTAAATTCAGAAGAAAGAACTGGTGCAGTAACTTGATTTGCAGAAGGTTTCACTAGTGAAGTAACAAAGTCTTTTGTCCAAGATGGTGGTTTAGACACCTTGGTAGACCTTCTTACTTCATTAGGCATAGTATCTTCATGAATATTTGGAACATTTGGAACATTAGGAATAGGATCTTCATGAGGATTTGGAACAGTAGGTTCATTCACCACTTGAGTGTTTGGCACAACAGGGTCACAAGTGTCATATACTGATGAATGAGTTGGCATAGTAACAGGCATAGGTTGAAAGAAGTTTTGTGAACTTGATTCAGCAAAAGGAAAGATGTGCTCATGAAATTCAACATCTCTACCAATAAAGGTACTGTGAGTTAACAAGTTATACAACTTATAACCCTTCTGATGAGGAGGATAGCCCAAAAACACACAAGGTACTTCTCTTCGTGCAAACTTATCAGGAATCCTGGAAGGATTTGCAGCCACAGCAAAACAACCAAAGACTTTTAAATGATCATACTCAGGCTCCCCGTTAAGTAACATTTCATAAGGAGTCTTATTCTTGAGAACATAAGAAGGCACTCTATTGATAAGATAAGTAGCAGTGGTGATACAATCTCCCCAAAACTTCAAAGGTAAACTAGATTGAAACCTTAAAGCTCTAGCCACCTCAAGTATATGTCTATGTTTCCTTTCAACCCTACCATTTTTTTGAGGTCTATCAACACAACTAGTTTGGTGTTCTATACCCCGACTAGCCAAAAATTCAGCACATGGTCCTTTGACAAACTCAAGTGCATTATCTGACCTTATACATTTTACTTTGGTGTCAAATTGCATTTCCACAAACTTAAGAAAGACTTTCAAAACTGCCAAAGCATCTGACTTATGCACCATTAAGTATGTCCAGGTAGCCCTACTATAATCATCTACCAATGTAAGAAAATACTTAAATTTCCCATTAGTGACAACCTTATAAGGACCCCAAGTATCCATATGAATCAAGTCAAATGCAGAATCACTACTAGAATTTCTATATGCAAAAGGCAACTTAGTCATTTTAGCCATTGGACAGGTAAGACAAGTAGTAGAAGATTCATTAACAGCATGAACATCTGAACAGGAAATATGCTTCAATTTTGACATAGAAATGTGACCTAACATGTGATGCCACAAACTATACAAATTTAAGCTATCTGTCTTATTGAAAACACCAGCAGAACATGAAAACAAACCACTATTTACACTCTTCTCAACTTCAGACCTCAGCTTGGAATCCACACAATCCATAGGAACATTGAGAAGATGATACAAACCTCTAATCTTTTTACCCAGACCCTGCACCTTCCTTGTGCTCAAGTCCTGAATGACACAGAAATTTGGAAAGAAGATAGCAACACAGTTGTTATCTTTTGTCAATTTTGGCACAGATAACAAGCCGAACTTGAAAGATGGTACACATAGAACATTTTTGAGAAGAATTCCATTTTTCAATATTACTTGACCTATCTTTGTTATTTATGAAGAATCACCATTTGGTATAGTTATTTTAGGCAAAATTTCCAAAATCTTTGCATTTAATGTATCTCTACAAAATGGTGTCATATGATCTGTAGCACCTGTATCAAGTATCCAGTAAAACAATGCATTATTTGTTGCAGCATTTAGACAAATCATACCTGCAACAAATTCAAGATCATCATCAGTACATTCTTCTGTAATAGCACCAGGCTTCATATCTTTCAAGACACTTCTCATGAGATTCTCAAACTGCTCAGAAGTAAAAGTATAACTGCTTGAACCAGTAGTCACATTAGCTGCAGTCCTTCTATGATTACAATTACTCCTGTTCTTGTCCACATCCCTGGTTCTTGATTGATTTTGCTTGCCTGGTGGTTTGTACTTGTGATGCCAAACTGGATACCCAACCTTCTCCCAACACTTCTCAGGAGGATGCGACTTGAATCCAAAAATTAAACACTTATCTTTACCATCATTCTTGCTATACAGGGCTGTTGACTCAATTACAGTGCTTCCATTAAACAAATGCTTTTGAGATTCTTCTTGTTGAATGACTGCACAAGCACTTTCAACTGTAGGCAAAGGATTCATTAATAGCAACTGACTTCTTTGTGCACTGTAACTCTCATCCAACCCATTCAAGAATTGAAACAACCTTTGTTCTTCTTTTTGCATTTCAACAGCATTCACAAACACAGACATTTCAGGAGTGATTGTGACCAATCTTGGCAAATTATTCATGGAGTCAAGTTCTTCCCAAACACATTTCATTCTAGTGTAGTAATCACTCACAGAACTACCTTGTTGACTGATCCCAAAAGTATCTTTAGTCAGCTTATACTTTCTTGATCCATTACTCAAAGAAAATCTTGTTTCTAACTGAGACCATATCTCACTAGCACTTCCAATGAACATCACAGACTTAGCAATAGAATCATTAACAGAACTCATAATCCAACTTATCACAAGATTATTACAAGTTTCCCACATTTCAATAAGAACAGCCTGATCAGCAGAAGTAGCAGGTGGTATAGGAGTATTAGGTGGTCTAGGAATAGTACCTTTTACAAACCCTAATTTCCTCTTAGTAGACAATCCAATTTCCATGGATCTTCTCCAAGAACGATAGTTTTGAGCCCCTACCAACTTATCTTGAATTGGTAATGACCCTGGACCATCGGAAGGATGTACATACAACGGATTACTGGAATCCATCATCAAACGTAGCGGAATTAACGAATTCACCACTTAATCATAAATTTCCCCAAATTTTTTAACCTAATTTGAAGAACAGAGTAATTGAACTCAATTAACACAAATTGAGATTCAAGAACACAAATTGATAACAAAAAAACAATCAAGAAGAAGATCAATTGATGATACGCAATCAATTAATCAAGAAAACAGAACAATTCAGTGAAAATGGTGTTATTACGGTGAGAATACGGTGGTTATTGGTGATTTACGGTGGTTAATGGTGAATAACGGTTACCAGAGTCACCATTGTAGTGCTCTGATACCATGTAAAGATTTACAATGGTGAAAGAATAGAGAAAATTGTTATCAAAATCTTATTCCAAAATGAAGTGATACAGGTATATAAAGAAGAGAGGAGAGAAGAATTGTAACAAACTAACTACCATATTTACATACAACTACCCTCATCTATCTACTTATTTACACATTAGATCCTTCTATCTTTATATTTATCTTCATGATTACAATTCACCAAGGAACATTGTACTTTTGATGTGCAATAACTTGTTGGAGCTTCCTCTAGAACAAAGTCCCAAGTCTAATCTTCATCACCCAATTCTTTGAAAACATCAACTCCTCCCTCGTTGCACAAGGCATAAACATCTTGACCATAGAATGTTGGAAAACGATAAGAATTTGGATCGTCATCACCAAAGGATAGACCAAATCTATGCCAGGATGATTCTCGACCAACAAAGTGTATGTGAATACTCCATTCAAGACTTGTTGTAAATCCAACAACCATACAATCGGGAGAGGTTGGTGGTGCTGAGAAACAAAAGGTTAACAAGTTTACGATGTTAACATGACATCATAATTGGGGTTTGATGCATGGAATTAGCATTTTGGTGTAACTAAGTTGGCTACACCCTTGGTGTAGCTAAGATATTCTCATATATAAAATAAGAGAATATATTAGCAACAATTTGTTGTAGCTAATTGGCTAAAATTTTATGCTAAAGATATGGGTCCTTGAGTCTTTTTGTGGGTCCCTGAGTCATTTTGTGTGTATTTTTTATGAGTATTATAGCGATTGGCTACAAAAATTATAGCCAAGCTAATACATAATATATAAGTTAATTGGTTTTTCATAATAAAGGACAAAAAAAAATCTGAGACTAATTTTATTAAAAGCTGCGATTTTCATCCATAAATCAAAGTTTGAGGTATAAAATCAATCTTTTAATCTTAGATTGATGTTTCTTAAGATATAAAGTTTCGATCTTGAAGCTTAAAAGTTTGATATATGTCATAAATTAGTGTTACTTGTTATTTTTGAGAGTTTTAATTGCCTTGTATAGACTAGTGGTATGCAATCTATTTTCCTTTGTTGTTCAACATTTATCGTGACATTTTACCAAGGTGTATTTTGATCCAGGAAAAAAACATCTTAGGATGGATCAAAAGTAGATTTTTAGTAGTTCAGGATACAAACAAATACCTCCCCTGTCTGTAAATCATTGGTGGTTTGTTGCTCAGTGGTGTGTATTAAACGCCTTTTATAAGACCAAAACCGGACCAAATAAGACCAAAAACCGACCATAAATGCCAAAAATATGTTGTTTTTGTATGTGCAGGTATGGATATCGTAGAAAAGGACAAAAATCATGAGAAACGGCAAACACGAGCACGGGTTTGTGGAAAGAGCGTTTAAAACCGAGCCGGGGAAGATTTTATCATCAAAGGCCCTTGAAGATTCATCATTTGGCAAAATAAATTTTTGAAAGTACTTTGAATAAATGTCAACAAAGGTCCTCTAATTATCAAAGTGTGACAAAAGAAGTCCTTGGAAATATTTTGCAATAAAGGCAGATGTGATCCTTTAATTCTCAGAAGTTACAAACTTGGTCTCTCAATTTTCCCTAAACAATAAATCTAAAAATTCTACACTACTACTTTTATTAAGTCTTAAACCAATCCTTTCCCACAAGCCCAGAATCCAAAGCCCGCCACTCCTTATTAAACCCACTCCCCACCTTTATATTTACCCGAGCCAAAACAATAACCCTTTACCCATACCCGTTAGTTTTACCCGGTCAAATCCCCAAATCAAGTCAAAATAATAAATCCCAAACACTCCAAGCCCGCCATTTACTCCCCAAGGATTACTGTTTATCTTCCTCCTATTTACCCGTACAAATTAACCTCACTTAAATGCTTCTTGAATATCCTGACACAGTTGGCAGTGAGTTGACATCAAAGGAATGACACCCTGGCAGAAGGGAGCAATGTGATTGGTTGGAACAGGTCATAATTTAATCCAAGGGCTATGATGATGGGTAGATGATCAAACGGTTTTGATAAGCTCAAAAGAAACACAAAGTTGTGTGGATCGCCAACCTAGCAGATGAGACCCTCACCTCTCCTCAGCTATAAAAAGCCTCTTCACTTCACACTTCGAAGCTGTTAGCCATAGGAGTAGGAGTAGAGTAGTCTAGTAGATTTTAGCTTAATTTTACGTTTCAGCTTATTGTAGCTTTATCAGCTTTCAAGTTGTACTCATTACTAGTTTTTAATAAAATTTAGTTTTCAATTTAATTTCTAGCAATTTAATTTTCAGCAATTTAATGTTTTCATTCAAGCTTTAAAATTACGTTTTTCATAAGCTCAATCAAGTTTAATCATAGCTTTTAGTAAGTTTTGTAGCTTAGTTTCTGCTTAAATTGGTTATAGTGATTATGGTCAATGAAAGTCAACGAAGTTCAATGATGGAGATTTCTGGGTTTACTGGTGATGTATTCATGGTTTATGGTGTATTTTAGCCTATCCAAAGTTAGGCTATGATCAAAAGAAACCTCTGTTCGGCTGAGGTTTACTAGTAAGTTTCAATTTACATTTAAGCATTTTCACTTGCGTAATTGAGTTTAGTAGTGTAAATCTGTGTTCAAGTGCTTGTTAGTTTTTCATTTCAGTTTAAATAAGTATAATAAAGATTAATGATGGTAGGTTACATCATATTATAGAAGTTTGCATAAGTTTGGATTCCTACTGTTTCGTTAACTGTCATTTATTGCATTATCTGATTGATTGATAATCTGCTATTGAGAACCTTGTTTCTGAGTTTCATTAAGATTGGTTTCATCATAGTATTAGAGGAATTGATGATTAGGTAGATTGTTTACTGATTTAGATCATGTAAGGTTATAGCAGTATGCTTAAAAGTAGTGTTTGGCTCAGTATAGTTTTGTGGAATTGTGACTGATTTGATCTGTGTCCCTTATTGATTTAGCTTTCCCTAGAGTACAGTAGTAGTTTAGAAGTTTATCTAAATAGTATTGAGTAGTTTAGAGTCATTTGCATTCTACTAAGTCTTTTATAGCAGCCTAGGGTAAGATTTAGAGGAAATATCGTTTAAAGATCAATTAGGATGGTTAAATAGGCTCACAATAGGTTGCTGTTGTTGGTAAACATCTGATATTTAGATGTCATTTGGTTAAAAACTCAGTTTCTACCCATTTTCACCCACCTAGTACCCACAGCATCAGCAGCTTCTTAATCTATTTTCTCCTTCAAATTTTAAAGTGAGATAGATTTAGATGTTACTATAATAATCAGATTAGTGGTAAAGTTTCCATTTAGGATAGCTAAGTTTTCATTTAAGAGTTCTTGAAATAGCTTATCTAGGTCCTTAATAGCACCCCTTGAACCTGTTCTTTCCCTGCATCAGTTAGCCCTTTGTGCCGTTTAGCTTCTAACTTTAACTTTTCATTTGTTCAATTTTAATTCAATTTAGCTCAACTTTGGTACACCTGTAAATTTGTTGCTATTCTAGTTGTTTGTTATGAATTTCTGCACCAGCTTTTCAGTAAGCACCTAATTGCCCCTTGCCCTGCACCATCAGTTCACTTCTGTCCCGTAATGCCTTCAATTGATTTTTAGTGTTTAGGAGTTTTTGGAAGTTTTTGTTAGCTTGCATTAGTTCTTTATTACATGTCTATTATTCTTGTTTCTAGCCGTTAGGTACCAAACCATTGTCTACCCATTTTTTCTAACCACCTCTGTAGACTGCCTGAACCTGTTTCTGCCAACATCAGTTAACGGCTCAGAAGCCTTCCAATTAGATTGTTAGTTTTGGTTTTCCAAATTTATAGTTTGTAATAGTTAGTTTAAATATGATAGTAGTAGTTCGTTAGTCAAATACTTAGTTTCGACCCATTTTAGCCTCTGCCATTAGTTACCTATTTGCCAATTTCCATTTTGTTTTTAATTTTACACTTACTTATTTCAAGTCTTTATAAGCTGAGATTTTGAATACAAAATAATTGGTTGCTTACCTTGTTGACTTGCATTTTTGAGATTTTTGATGATAGCTTTTGAGTAGCATTTTCCTAGTTTGACTAAGTCCTTTTTTGACTGATATACCCTGCACCGTAGCTACTGTTTCTAGAAGCCCACCATTATTAGTTCTCATTTTTAGCCCTTTATAAGCTCATTAGAATCTGTAACTTGGTTTACTTGTTGTTAGCTACCCTATCTTTATTATTTCATCATTTTTAGATCTTAGTTTTTCGACTAATAGCTTGTGCACTAGTTTGAAGTACGCTAGTTTGCCTGTTGATTTTCAGTTTTTCCATAACTGCTTATTGCTTGATTCTTGTGTTTCTGAGCTTACCTGTATCATATTTGGAGACTTTTGAGCTTATCTGTTCATAATACATCTGTGTTTCAAGTTTCACTCAGTTTTGTAGCAAGTGCTTATTATTAAGCACTTGCTATAAGCTGTTTTGTTTACAATAAGCACTTCTACTGCTCATATCTTTTTCAATTTTTTTTTCTAAAGTTCATTTTAATATTTCTGATTTTCTTTAATTTTTTCAGATTTTTCTGAAATGTTTTACTATTTTTCTTAAATTTTCTTAGTTTTAATTCATTTAATAATACTTTTTATTATACAAAAATTAATAAAAATCAGAAAAAGCTTTTAAAAATACTAAAATAATTTAGATAATTCTTTTATAATATTTTAGATTTTTCAGTTTAGATTTTATATTTTTCCAATTTATTTTTATAATTTCCTTTATTTTTAATTACTTTTTAATTCAATAAATAGAAAATAACTCATAGAAAATAAATAAAATGCCAAAAAATATTTTTCTTTTTCTCAAAATTCTTTTTAATAGTTTAAGATTTTTAAAAACTTGTTTCATATTTGTAGGATCATTTTTAGTATAAAAGTCACGTTTTATTTCGTACGTTACGTTTTAATTTCGCGATTGCATTTCCGTTTTTTAATTTTAAACATTTGTGCATATATAGCTTGTACTTCCTGCATAATTCTTTATTTCTTTTCACAAATTGAATTTCACCATCACTTTTCACTACACGATTCACAATTCGATAATTCTAAGATTCCATTCATACCTTCACGGGAGAACGACCCGGGGAAATACTTTCCTAAGTATTTCTTTGGAAAATAAATATATACTATAATTGTTCAATCAATTTTTGGCGCCGCTGCCGGGGAAGGTTGAAGTGAATTTTTGATTTTCGTTTTTCGAAATTGTGTTTTGAAAACCTTCCTTGTATATATTTTCTATAAAAAACAAAAAAAATGAAAAATAAAAAACACTTTTCCTAAAGTGTTTACAAAAATACAAAAATAATAAAGTTACAGCCTCGACTCTCCCGTGGAAGGGGGGGGGGGGGGGCGCTGTAAACCAAATAAGCCTTACAACATAAGAAAAACGTGAAATTAGTTGTTTATCGGATTACTTCAATTCAACAACCGATTAAGCGGGAAAATTCTTTTCTCTCGTTTTGTCGCGAGTAGTTTTGAAGGAAACGATTATGATTAACGTAACGTTTGAAAAAAGAAAATAAAAGTTTAAGATTTGTTTTTCAATAAATAATAAAAATCCAAAAATAATTTTACTTTTCATATTTGATTTTCACTTTTATTTTGATTTATTTTTATGATACGAAAAACCAAAAATAATCTTCTTATCCTCTAATCATTTGATTCTTTTTCTTTAACCCTCTAAACCGATAATTCTTTCACTTTCTCCCTTATATGTTTAATTCTTATGGATCCGATTTGTGTTAAGTGTGGAGAACCTTTCTTTGAAGGTTCGTGTGTTTGGTGTACATGCGAACAATGTGGTAGTGATATTCATGATGGAGTTTGTTTGTTTTGTAATTCTCCCGAGTATGTTCAAAACGCAATCATTCAAAACGTTCCCAAATACTATCCAACACCACTGCCGTCTCCGTTCACTTGCTTTAATTGTGGAAATCCATCCGACGAAGGATTACCGTGTGGGCAATGTTTTTGTAATCAATGTGGATACGCGAATTGCATATGTTATGCCTCGAGTGCTGAAACGTCTTATGCTTGTGATACGAGTTTTGATAATTATCCTCAAAACGATTTCAATCATCCTTTTCAAAACTTTTATGAGCAAGTACCATATTTTAATGATAATTCGTTCCAAAGTTCATCGAATTTTGAAAATTATGGGGGATCGTTTGAAAATTTTCATTATGAACCAAGTTCATGTTACGATTCTCATGGTTTTAACCAACCCCCACAAAATCCCGACAAGTTTCAAGTTCCGGATGAATTTATTAATGAAATGAAATCCCTTATCGAGATGGTACGAGAATGGGTGGCTAATCGTGAAACTTATACTCCCGATCCTCATGAGAAGACCATGGGAGAATTACTTGCCGAGGAAAGAAAGGCTAAATTACGAAAGGCTTTTATTTACGATGATTCCGACGACGATGATGAGAAAATTACGATCATTCTTAATCCTCACAAAGCTTCCGATGTTTCTCCCGTAGAACCCGAGGACTCTCTAAAAATGGGGGACGATCATTCTTGATTCTTGTGTTTCTGAGCTTACCTGTATCATATTTGGAGACTTTTGAGCTTATCTGTTCATAATACATCTGTGTTTCAAGTTTCACTCAGTTTTGTAGCAAGTGCTTATTATTAAGCACTTGCTATAAGCTGTTTTGTTTACAATAAGCACTTCTACTGCTCATATCTTTTTCAATTTTTTTCTAAAGTTCATTTTAATATTTCTGATTTTCTGTAATTTTTTCAGATTTTTCTGAAATGTTTTACTATTTTTCTTAAATTTTCTTAGTTTTAATTCATTTAATAATACTTTTTATTATACAAAAATCAATAAAAAATCAGAAAAAGATTTTAAAAATACAAAAATAATTTAGATAATTCTTTTATAATATTTTAGATTTTTCAGTTTAGATTTTATATTTTTCCCATTTATTTTTATAATTTCCTTTATTTTTAATTACTTTTTAATTCAATAAATAGAAAATAAATAAAAAGCCAAAAAAATATTTTTCTTTTTCTCAAAATTCTTTTTAATAGTTTAAGATTTTTAGAAACTTGTTTCACATTTGTAGGATCATTTTTAGTATAAAAGTCACGTTTTATTTCGTACGTTACGTTTTAATTTCGCGATTGCATTTCCTTTTTCTAATTTTAGACATTTGTGCATATATAGCTTGTACTTCCTGCATAATTCTCTATTTCTTTTCACAAATTGAATTTCACCATCACTTTTCACTATTCACTTTTCACTACACGATTCACAATTCGATAATTCTTAGATTCCATTCATACCTTCACGGGAGAACGACCCGGGGAAATACTTTGCTAAGTATTTCTTTGGAAAATAAATATATACTATAATTGTTCAATCACTCAGATCCTTGATGCCGAAGATGAAACAGACGTTCAGATTTTCTTCAATGTAGATGACCCGCTTTGTCATTATCGATGTCGAATCCCTGATCAGTTGCTTGGGAAGCATGTCCGAGGATGTTTCTACGGCTGGGTGATTCTCTCTGACCATCCACACAACGTCATGTGGTCTCTTTGGAATCTTGTCACTTCAAAGTTCATCAATCTCCCATCTTTGATCAATAAACAATCAGACACCAATGATGATGATGATGATGATATAGGATATTGTTGTTTGTCTTCCCCTCTTGATGATCCCAATTCAATTCTTCTAATGACAAGAACCGAAAAAACCCCACTTTATGTTTTGTAGAGTATACCCTAAAAGAAAGAAATTAAGATGAACTGAAATGTCATATGCTAAACAGGTCAAAAGACTAACCGGTGTTGATGGTTTTATGCAGTGTCTAGCTTGTTGCAATGGTAAAGTATATGCCTCTGTCTCAGACAGTTATCTTGTTGTAGAGTTAACCATCATGGTTAAGGATACATGAGTTTCCAATCTATTGTCATTATTGAATTTTCCTGAACCTAGCTTGAATGGTCACAACCGGCTTCCTTATCTTGTTGGATCTTGTAAAGATATATTTTCCATATACATAGATTTTGATGAGGTTACAGAAACCAATGGCAATGTGTATTTGTTCAAACTTGACATGAATAGTAAAACGTGGGAAGGACTGGAAGACCTCAAAGACGCAACTATTTCCTTGGAAATCGATGGTTATCTTTACCCGGAATTTCACAGCCTTGCAACTAGGTCAGAGTTGGGGGGCTATATACATATTCTTGGTGAAAATGGGAAAATAATATACTCGTATCACGTCAAAGATAAAACAATCTCCTTATCATCTATGCCTTGTTTAGTAGGAACAAGCCATGTGTCTACTTGGGCAATGCTTCAGTGCAATAGGTATTGTATTACTATCATTTATTTATTATCATAATTTTTTTTCAGTAAAATACATAAATCGTTCCTCTAGTTAGTTCAAATAACAGAAGTTGTCTCTTTGTGATACTATTTGCATAAATGGTTATCTAACGGAAATCGTTCCTCGAGTACTTTTGGTCCCTCATGTATGTAATTTGTTGCGCCTTTCATCCCTAAAAGGTAACGGACAAGGGACCAAAAAACAAAAGCAAACCTTGCAATTAGGGACCAAAGTTTGCAAATAGTATCAATGAGGAACAATTTCGGTTTTTATCACTAAACCACATTGAAGATTTTTGTAATGCATTGTCGTTTTATTTGTAGCAGGAAAATGTCTTACCAAATCATATTTGTGTAGGTTGTTAGAAGGTGATCATATACAAGAAGAGGACAAGACATATAAGATAGTATGAAGTAAAGTTAAAGAGTGATGAGGCTGAATTTATTGGCACGACTGATGAATCACACTTGCTCAATCTTCCGTTTGGCGTTTTGGAGATGATTATGGCGTCTTCTGTTGGTGTGGAATACATGAACTTTCGTGCTTCATGCAAACTGTGCCATTTAGCAGCACCTATAATACAATGGAGCAGTCAAACAGCATCAAAGAGGCTGAAAATGCAGGCGTATTCATTAGTCTTACCTTGGCTGATGGTGTTTGGAAAGCACACCATCACTCTTATTGATCCGATGTTTAAAAACACCTCGAGAATTAAAATTGATTGGTGTACTAAAAATACATTGTTCAATGTATGGTTGGCTGCTGATGCGTAAATATGACGAACCCCTCTTTTTCTTTAACCCCTTCACAAGTGATACTCACGAGCTTCCAATGAAACCTTATCTAGAGAGCTTTGATTTCTCAGCACCACCTACTTCTCCTGATTGTATGGTGGTTGGAGTTACATCAGTTTATGAATGGCATGTTCACATCCACTTTGTAGGTCGAGAATCATTCTGGCATAAATATGCCCTTACTTTTGGTAATGACGATCCTTATTTTTATCGTTTTCCAGCATTCTATGGTGGTGATGTATACGCATTGCGTAACAGTAAAGGAGTTGATGTTTTCAAAGAATTGGGCGCTGGAGATCCCAATTGGAAATGTGAGTCTGTTCTAAAGGAAGCCCCAATAAGTTGTTGCACATCAAAGGCACAACATTTCCTAGTGAAATGTGATCATGAATATAAATGCGATCAACATCTTATACTTTATACTAATAATTCTGGGCGAGTTTGGAGAATCTGTCGAAGTATTCATGCCAAATAAGGATACCGGTAAATGGGAGAAAATAGATGATCACATGATTTATATTGATGATAAAACATCTCTATATATGCATGGAAGCCAAAACACCAAACATGGAGAACAAGATATATTTTATAAGATTGTGTTCCAGGAAGATAGTATTTTATTCTCTCGAAACATGCAAGTTTCACACATTCAATGGTAAAATTATCCACGAAAGTTTTGGGGATTCCTTCGGAACAATAAATCATCTCCCACATAATGCGTGGATTGAACCAAGTTGGTCCTAGCTAAACTATATTATTATTTTCATTTTTTTATTTTACTTTTACTCTGTAACACTATGTGGTTAGTTAAACCTTTGACAATTCTCTAATTTTTGGATGTGGCTAGTCTATTTTTTTTAGCATAATTGAATAAGTTTCATTCCTTGTGTGTGGATTAAACCAAGTTTTGCTCAGTTCATTAGTATGTTGTGCAACACTCAGGAGTCAGGACTAATATAAGCTTGTTCTTTCTAAAAGGTAATACAGTTTGATCAATATTGGTACCAAATGAAAGTAAAACCACCAATGAGATATCAGATTCTAAATCTGTTGACAAGAATTGATAATCATGACGTACTTACAGTTTTTGTTGTCGCTTTTTATAGGAGTATGTAAAACACCCGGGTCGGTTGGTCCTCCATTCATCCAAACGGAGGTGTACATGGATAACGAGGTACATACAAGTAGATTGTTCCAATATACATTGTGATTACGTTGCATCTATATATATATATATATATATATATATATATATATATATATATATATATATATATATATATATATATATATATATATATATATATGGTAAGGATCCTGAGAAGAAAACATAAAATGAGAAAGATGAGAAATAATATATCCACACATTTGAGATGCATCGACTTGATTTAGATGCATCTCTATTCATTTAGATGCATCACAATTAGTTTCGAAAGTAATTTTAAAGTGAAAACGATGCAAAGTAGTACTAAAAACATATTTGACCCGCAGAGGACGAAAAATGTATATGATTCGTCTAACTTGATAAAATTTATCCAATATATGTATATGCATCTAATTTTTTGCTAGAAAATATATTATGATGCATCTAAAAGACTAGGGATGCATCTAATTCAAGTCGATGCATCTCAAATATGTAGTTATAATTATTTCTCATCCTTCTCATTTTAAGTTTTCTTCTCATTTGATCCTTGGTATATCTAGAATGTATGGTTGTGATTACTTCATATCCTTCTTATTTTTATTATTTTTCTTATTTGATCCTATATATATATATATATATATATATATATATATATATATATATATATATATATATATATATATATATATATATATATATATATATGATGGACATGTAGTGTGTGTGTCTATATCAAGGTTATAAATAGCGTGAGGCGTGGCGTGGCGGCGAAGCCAAGCCTCAAGCTATATGAGCTATAGCGAAGCTATAGCGTTTTTTGAGGCGTGACCAAGGCGGCATAATTTTTTATAAATTTATATATATATATATATATATATATATATATATATATATATATAATACATCAAGTTTACAAAACGCGTTATACATAAGAAATAAACTCAAAAAGCTAAACTATTATTGCATTTTTCGTCATTTTTTTAAATAAAACCTTCTCCGTGAGAGTAAACTGCTAAAAGATAAAATGTAAAAACCTAAAAACTACGGTATAAAACATCACATTCACATATTCACATTCACTTGTTATATTATCTTTTAGCATTTGATTTATAAAGTTAGCCCAAGCCCAAGTTCCTTCTATCCCAATAATAGTAAATCACTAAATCATACAAAAGCTTCAAAATAAAGCGCCACGCTTCACGCTATAGCTCGCCTTACCACGCTTTTTCGCGCTTCATAACACGCTACGCATTAAGAAGACGCCTTGGCCTGTTTCGTAATGTGGAGGCCACGCCTCGCGCTATGGCGCCGCTATAGCGCCGCTATGGCGCGCTATTTAGAACCCTGGTCTATATATATATATATATATATATATATATATATATATAGACACACACTACATGTCCATCATATATAAAAAGGTTCCGAGTTATTGACCTCATACACCAATGTATGCTAAGATTCTTGACAATGAGGTTGAAGATCAGGTATGTTTGACTATTAGATAGTCAAACTTACAAAACTACAGTAAATAGTTAACATTTGACTAATGAGTAACATAAACATAACTCTTCAAGCATGTCACGGTATATTCGTTGTAGCGAAGGTTTTTTGCCCAAAACACCAAAGGTAAATTGGAAATGATAACATATACCCGATAATGCAGATATTGTCAAATTCTTAGGTCGTTGGTACAAACCGAGCAGTTTAGGACAGCCTCTTTGCAAATCGCACATTTTTATTTTATTTTTTATTGTAGAGTGTTTTCTTTCCTTCAAAACCATAGATTACTGATCCTTTTATAAGATTATTACCAACATAGGAAGGAAATTTTATCATTACTAATGTCATGAGTTCTGATTTTAAGCCATTACTGTAGTGATCTTGGTGCACCCGAACTCAGCTTTTGATTATAGTTGGTGCCAGCAAGCAAATAGAATGATATAAAGTTTGTTTCTAGATACAAATCTTAATATAAATGAGGTTTTTCAAGAACCCAACTATTGAGCCCCACCCTGAGTGTCAAAGAATGTACGCAGAATGAATTACTGCAAGTCCAAGACCAAGTGATTTTTTCCTAAACACACAACTCTCCCATTTTAAAATTACAATGGACGACTTCATATGGGCTTTTGGGATTCAGAGATCAAGGGCATTCTCGCAACTTCGCGGTCAAAATCTAATCTTAATTCCCTTGGCAGACTTGGTAACCTCTTGAACTATTAGTATTCACAAACTCGTTTCTTAGCTTGGAAGGTCCAAACAAACACGCATAGACTCCTCATAGCGATTTCTTTCCTTGTACATAGAATTGACGTCTGATCAATTATAGCCTTAGTATTACAACAGAAAGATTATGGTATGAAATCAAAGGGACTGGCGGGATAAAATATTCCCTCTGAGGAGTCCTATACCAGATAAAGCGGGTCAGTAGGTAGGTCATAAGTTAATCCCTCCTACTTCTGAAGTCAAACTTATACAACAGATTCTTCAATATATTTAACATGAAATATGTGGTGTTTTGTAGCATTCTTTTTTTTATCTGCAGTGGTTAGCAAACTTTCCTAACATAAATGTAATTAAGTTCTAGTAATAATGTAATAATATAGATTCAAAGCTGAAAGTTTCTCTTTGACTTGTTAAGTCAACCTGATACTAACATTTAAGATTCAAGTTTATGCTGATTCTACCAACTTGTACAACAAAACACATCCTATTTGTAGAACTTTTTTAATTTCAACTTCTCGTTATAAATTTAGTTTCTTAAAAATGTAAGATATTGGTAAAGATTCAATGCTGAATTTTATTCTTTGACCTAAAAACGTCAAACTTTTTTTCCTTAAGGTCCTCATGTAAGATTAAACTTTGGTAGTTCTTGATCCAATATGATTTGAACTAAAGGAATGTTGAGTTGGCATAGACTCTAGCAGACAAAAATACGTACACCTTAACACTACAAATCTCATATTCAAGCCCTTTTTTTGACAACATGTTAGATATTGCTGAAACTAATGGCGCAAAGGCAGTTCGATATTTTGGCATCAGTTTAGGACGACCACTTCCACCTAAAATGCAACATATTTATTATTTTATATAGACATAAAATAGTAAATAGACCTTGTCAATGCTTAAGGCTTGTGTTCTACAAACAAAATATTACTCAAGAGACTATGTTTTCTTAGGTGTGAATTCCTAGATAGCTTATTTCCAATAAAAATCGCTCATGTGTTCGTTTTGACAAAAATCATAAAAGAACTAATGGTTTAGATATGAATATGTGGGGTATGTTTTATACTGATGTACTATGATGCACAAGATTTGGGTAGGTCTAAGAGTCTGATAAAAGCACTTACCGACTTCAATGCCATAACAAAGAAGCTCTTTCCCAAACGTAGAATGAAATAAAAATCAGACAATTATTTCACGGCTGGAATTTACGGTATATATATGGTTAGAATCACAATGTGAAAGTAGCGTTGACACGGGATGCCTTCCCTAATATATTTACATTCATGTCAGATCAATCATAGCCCTAATATTACAACAGAAGATTATGTGTATGAAATCAAAGGGTCTGGCCAGTTATCGATCCACGGATCAAATATTCTCTATGAGATGTCATGTACCAGTTAAGGTAAGTCATAAGATAATCCTTCCTACTTCTGAATCACACTTATACTACAGATTCTTCTACGAAATATGCCATGTTTTGTAGCATTTATTTTTAATCTGCAATGGTTAGCAAAATGTCCTATACGATTGAATAATCGTATATTGGATCAAGATATGATTGAATATGACCTGGTGTTGATTGAATACGATTTAACTTTGGCAGGTCTTGATCCAATATGATTGAACAAAAGCAATGCTAAGTTGGCACTAGACTTTGGATTTATAGAATCAACACCAGACACAAATATGTACACCTTAGCACTACAAATATTAAGTTCCAACCCTCATTTTGTAAAATAGTATGAAGTGCCTGACAGTGTGCTCGTTCCAGCTACCATTGATGAGATAAGTAGAGTGCATATGTTGTTTCATGGTCCTCTGAGTATGTGAAAATTTCAACCCAATTACTTTTGATTGAGTCATTTTGGGTATTTTCTACATGAAACAGGCTATATAAAGAATTACGAAAGAGACATTTTGTGTATATCATTTACGTAACTAACTCCAACAAAACGAATAAAAATTCAATATGCAGCGAGAAGATCTAAGCTCAAAGTGGAAACGAAACGACCACCATTGCTACAAAACGATCCACAGTTAGTCAGATAGGGAGACAAGACAAAAGGCGCCAAAATTGGATATATAGTTTCTAGAGGGCAACAATCATCATATATGTGTTTGTAACAAATGAATTTTAGTTGAAAAGTGTACTTATGATAAAGAAGTTGGTTTTGAGATAGTTAATCCTATGGCGGCAAGTTCCAGTTCTCCGGCCTACTAGCAGCAACAGGGAGACAATAAGTGCAACACAGCACGCGAGTTTTGAGATATAGTGTAGTACCATTGACGCATATAAAGAAAACGAATTAAGCTAAAGTGGAATGATAAAAAGTTTGTTTCAAGATATAAATAAGCTTTTTCAAAGAGGGTATGAAGAATGAATTACTGCAATTCCAAGACCAAGTGATTTTTACTGACACACAACTCTCCCATTTTAGAATTACACTGGACGGCTTAATATAGGCTTTTGAGATACTGAGATCAAGGGCATTCTTGCAACTTCGTGGTCAAAATCTCATCTTAATTCCCTTGGCAGACTTGGTAACCTCTTAAAACTATTCGTATTCACAAACTCGTTTCTTAGCTTGGAAGGTCCAAACAAATACACATAGGCTATTTCTTTCCTAATATATAGACATTGACGTATGATCAATTATAGCCCTAGTATTACAGCAGAAAGATTACGCGTATGAAATCAAAGGGGCTGGCGGGAGTAAATATTCCCTCTTGAGAAGTCCTATACCAGTTGAAGTTGGTCAGCAGGTAGGTCATACGTTAATCCCTCCTACTTCTAAAGTCATAGTTTCCATATATTTAGCATGAAATATGTGGTGTTTAGTAGAATAAGCAATATAGGTTCAAAGCTGAAATTTGGTTTGTTTGACCCTAAAAGGTCAAACTTCCTAAAATAGAGTAAGCACCACACACACAGAAGGCGAGTTGTTTTGACATACAGGATCATTGACACATATATAAGAAAAAGAATTAAGCTAAAAACAGAATTTAAAAAAATATATAGAAATGCTCGATTGATTAATTAGTTTGATGATTACATAATCTCCTATGACTATTAACTACTACTCGAGCATCAAAAACTATCACTTGCGGCTTCACTTGATCATATCACCAATATCCCCATAACCGAATAAGTCCTCTTCCGACCAACCTCACCAAATCAAACATCAATCGATTATTTTAGCAAAACCTAAAAGACTAGACTATTGTTAAACTAAGTGGGGTGTGTGTGTGTAAAATTGGGATATGGTTTTTATTTAGTAGATATGGCCATCACTAATGTAACAAACACACATATATTAACCACTTAGACAGCACCAGCCGATAGAGGCGGTAGTGGTGGAGTTTTTTAGAAATGGGAGGTGGGAGAGGGTTTGGTTTGATGAGGTTCTTTTGCATATCACCAACTCGAGTGTCACTTTGGGACGACGGTCCATCCCTAACATGAGAGACGGGTCACGCTTTTCTGAGCATGTCAATTGATGATATCAAGAGGACCACGCTCTTCATAGAACTCACATGTGATCCATGTATCATCA
This sequence comes from Artemisia argyi, assembly GCA_030686995.1. Lineage (NCBI taxonomy): Eukaryota > Viridiplantae > Streptophyta > Magnoliopsida > Asterales > Asteraceae > Artemisia > Artemisia argyi. The sequence goes on along the minus strand of CM060687.1, from coordinate 27,882,209 downwards.
ATCTCCATGGAGTGACATGCACAGAAAAGCGTGACTGTCTCTCATGTTAGGGATGGAGCGTCGTCCCAAAGTGGACACCCGAGTTGGTGATATGCAAAAGAACCTAATCAAACCTAACCCTCTCCCACCTCCCATTTCTAAAACCTCCAGCGGCTGGTACAGTCTAAGTGGTTAATATATATGTGTTTGTGTGTGTTTGTTTTGGCTTTGGGTTTTTTTGGGAGGCATTTTCTCTCTTGTGAATGTGACTGGAGTGAAATAATGGAGTGGGGGAAGGAGTGTATTTGATTGATGATGATATAGATGGGGGTAGAAGGGACGGGTGTGCATGGGGCAACATCGATCTGTATATACCCACGTTAATATTTTGCTTAATTTGTAAAATGTCAGTTTATAATTTGAACTTACTTTGCTATATATGTGATGTGAATATATTCCTTATGTGTATCTGTGAAGGAATATTTTTGCGAATATTCTTTATATATTAAAAAAAAAAAAAAAAAAAAAAAAAAAATGAGTTAAAAATTTTGTTGTTAAAGAACTAAGAATTTTGCTAAAAAAAATGTTAAAGAACAATAATAAATAAATAAATTTATAAAAAGTAATTTTTTCTTGTTTTGACTAAATGACTCCCAACCCGGGCCTTATATAAAAAGCTCACTCACGACCTCTCAAATTTCATACATATAAATAACAATGGCTTTTGTTATTACTCATTTTTACGCCAAAATATTTGCATTATTATATTATTGATATCTCATTTAAGCTGATTCACAAAAAGGATACTAATAAACAACAATACATATTTAATACTTGTTAAAAGAAGTAATTAGTATTTACTCTCTAAGTTGTAAGAAGAAATATGTAGTTTACGGGTAGAATTGTCAATTTTTGAAAAAATTAAAAGTAAGACGTACATTGTTAGTAAATTTGGCCTTATGCCATTCCGAACCTATAGCTTTCAAAATAGGAGTTTGCATGTTAAAGATTTAAAAGAAAATGATTCAAATTCAAGGAGGAAAAAAATAGAATCGTAAGTGATCAATCCCCTTTTTGATAAAAAAGGCTAAAAGCCCCGACCTATCATTCGTTAGTAGAATTCACATGTGACGCTCATCTCAGTAGTAGCAGAAGTAGGTATTTGTTGGAAATTCTGGATCGAAGAAAAAGGAAGTAGACAATCGGGTGGTCGTACTAGCCAACGTCATCTACGTCGTACTTGTCAGTCCACCTTTCAAAAATATCTTGAATAGTAGATCCCTACGAGCATAAGTTTTTTCCACACTCATTGTATTTATCTGATAACTATAATTTTTAAGCATATACCACTATTCATGAACATAACAAGTAGGGTTGGATCAGTTGAAAAACCTCTTGTCTCTTAACTTAGAGGTCAAGGGTTCGATCCTAACTCCCTACAAAAGGCCGGAGATCCTTTTCTACCTTAGGTAGAATCGGAAGCAGCTTCTCTACCTTAGGTAGGGGTATGGTTGTTGATGATTTACCCTCCGATTAGCTCAAAGGATCCCCCTTCGAGTCTAATCGCAACCTACATAATCGAAGGCTCTAGCTAGCCTCCTTAAACTTTCTTTGGCGTAAAACTAATCATCAATGATCTAGTTACCAAGTGGGAATTCGCCAATCGAAGGATTAAGCCCTTCGGGGTATCTCTCGATAAGTTTTAAGGACGAAACGATGCCAAGGCCAAAAATTGGTGAGACCAAGTCTTACCCACGTCTCCTCTTTCTCTTTAGCTCCCCCGCTAAACCAGGAGGAGTGGGACACTAAACCCTAGCGGTTACCACAAATCATGGGACGCCCCCATGATCTCTCTCAAACATGTGACCACTCTCCAGGACCATTTTCTTCACCTATAAATAGTCCTAGACGATGACAAATCTGGTATGCAATCTCTCTCACCTTACTTTACTACATTTAAACTTAAACTCTCATACCGATCATTTATTCACACACCGGAGGTGGTTCGTAGGGTCCAACCCCTGCGCAATCACTTAACGTAGTGTTTTAGTATTTCTTATTTCAGGTTATATCCAAGCTTGGCGTAATCACAACACCCCTCATTTCCTTTGATCACTATCGAAGGCCTGGTAGTGTGAAATATTGTACAATCAGTGGCGCCATCCGTGAGACCCGCTACAATTAGTCCCGTTATTTCCAAGTAGAATAACCAAGTCAAATACACTCGCTATATTTCCGGCATGAATCTAGAAAGAGAGGTTACACCCCCACCGGGTTTCTCGTCTGTAACCCCTTTACCCGTAACTGACACCAACAACCCGCCGCCAATCACGGCCTCCACCTTTACCACACGATCTCACCCTAAAATAACGCCCAACCACCACGCATCCACGTCAGCTAATCCAGAGCTCATCATTAGCCCCGCCTTTGTCGATGCTAATTACGAAGAGCTAGAGTCCTTGTTAAGGGATCGAAGGAAGCGAATCAGAAACACGGAGATGCGAAGGGAGTTAGAATATTCCAGCGATGAGTATGATGAGGAGATCGAGATGGAGTCGAGGCCTTCGGTCCCTAGGGCTCATCACCTCATCCTGCGCATTGGGTCTCCTGCGGGTAGAAGGGCTGGAGGAAGGAATGTAGGCTTTGAGGGAGTTCCCGAAAGAAAGGAAAGAAGGAACTGTTGCTGAAGACTCTAATGGGAGGAGCCAGCAGAGGGAAAACCCGGAGGTAAACCTACCTCCATTACTAGCGGCACATTTGGGGAGGACCGAAGGAGGAGTTCCACTGCAGCCCTCCCACGTATCTTGTGTGGGAGGTAACCCAGGTTCAGTCAACACAGGAGGAAGCCTCCCTCCCGTTGGCCTGTATTCCCAGTTTCCGGTTCAGAGTTATCCTCCAAACCTTTATCCCCCCATGAATGGGCAACCTGGCAATCAGTATCCCTCACAAACTACTGTACCCTATAACCATCCCATGATATACCCTCCGTATACCATGTATAATGGTTACCCTCCAAACACAAGTACACCTCATCCTTTCTACACTAATCAACGCTCTTCAGGGGTACCCCCTCCTTATAATTCATACCATAATGTTCCCATGAACATACCACCTTACACCCACTCATACGCAGAGCCCGCATGTCCTACGACACCCTTTGTAAGATGGATCGAAGACTATCCCTTGCCGGATGGTCTAAAGATGCCTTCACATATAGGCACCTACGATGGGAAGGGGGATCCAGATAATTTCCTGCATTTGTTCGAAGGAGCCATAAGAATGCAGAAATGGGTCATGCCCGTAGCCTATCACATGTTTACGTATACCCTCCAGGATTCCGCACGTATTTGGTGGAATGGGCAGAAACCGAGAAGCATCATCAACCTTGATGATTTGAAGGCTAAGTGTCAATCTCACTTTAGCCAACAAAAGAAGTTCACAAGAACACACCTCACGGTACACAACATTAAGCAGAAGGAGAACGAAAGCACAAGAAATTTCGTTACTAGGTACACCGAAGAAACTCTGCAGATTCTAGGCTTACACTAAGAGCAACGCATCTCTGGCTTTGTCCATGGCCTACGCAACCGGAATCTTGTGGAATTCTTATCCACATATCTTCCGGCCACATACAAAGGCCTGATGGACAAAACATACCCATAGATAGAGGCCAAAGAGGTATCTACCAATGGGGCTCTGATGGAGAACAATAAAGGAGCGAAGCCGTCTTCGTGGGAAGGACCGAAGAACAAACACAAAGGCCATAACAGGTTTACTCCATACAACAAGGGTCCGAACCCTGGTTTATAGGAAAGCCTGACGAAGTCCCCAAAGGAAATTTTGGCTACCGAGAAGGCAGCAAAGGCCTTCGAACTCCCTCCTCGCATGACAAGCAACGGGAGGAACCGAGATATAACCAAGTACTGCCACTTCCATGAGGATTTTGGTCATGAAACGAACAGCTGCATAGAATTGAAGAAGCAAATAGAATAAGCTGTCAAATCAGGACAGTTGACGCATCTAATAAAAGGTATAAGAAAGGGAAAAGAAAAGGTCGCCGACACTAAGGACTACGTCCATGAGGCTCCAATCCTTATGGTTCGCAGGGGAGGCCCGAGTCAGAAAAGAAAAGAAATTGAGGAAGGAGCACCCAATGTAGGGGAAGTAACGTTTCCACCCTTAATGGGTCAACCTCCCTCAGATGATCCTGTAGTCATAAAGGTCCTCATTTTCAACCGAGAAGTTAATAGGGCCTACATGGACTGCGGAAGTTCTTGTGAGATCATATACGATTTTGGAGGGGAAGGAAGTTAGTAGATATTTTAGTTGTAATAATCTTCCCTTAAATACTTCATTTTTGTGTTCATTTGTAATAAAGATGAAAAGATGTTTCTTTCTTCTCTCTTTAGACTATGTTTATTGGTGACCTAAAGTCACAACCGGTCACAAGAGATTGCCAATTTGTGGTCACTTGGTGACCTAAAGTCACAACCGATTGCCACATGTCAATTTGTGATTGGTTGAAAGGGGAGAATCGGTCGTGACCCCAACCCACAACCCACACCAAAGGTCACCAATAAACAGTCTTAACACAAACAATTATGCTTGTTAGCTCATACATCCAAAGTACCAGCAATTCTTGTTTTACTTTCACAAAGAATTATAGGATATGGATTTTGGTCTACGGTTCTTAACTCGAATCCATCAGCAGTTCTTATGACACTAGAACGTACAAGTAGAGATGTAAAAGATTTTATTCTGTCCTTTTTTTCTTTCTTTTTTTCTCTTTTACTAACTTGTTCCTAGAATTAAATTGAACAAACCATTGAATATATTAAAACCTTTAGTACGTGACGGATGGGATGGATTTTTAGCAACGACTTGTGTCGTCAATAAAAGTTGTAATTCTTGTAGTGTATAGATGAAGTGAAAGATATGATTCAATTCATGATAAAACATTGCATGCGCAGCCAGCAAAGAACATAAACCTTCACAAGGTAACTGGTTTGCATTGATTGAAATCGATGCAACATACAGCTACAGACGTCTTATGCAAGTATATCAATTTAATTTGCTCGTTAACGTGAACCTGGCTACTTATAGCCAATGCATGCTATTAAGTATTAACTATTAAGTCTCTTGAGATCACATAATTCACGACCTTTCTCGTGCTATCATTTTTCTATATAGAAACCAATATTAGAGAGCTATAGAAACCAATATTAGAGAGCTTTTAACATTATAGCATTTGACACCTATCTCTTGTTGTAATGCATGTGGGAAAAGCAATACTGAAATACATAATCTCAGAATGATTTGACTATGTTTCCAACCTCATGATTTACAATTTCTATATACATGCACAATATGAAGAATGTATCAACTAACAGGCACTTACTTTTCAGACCATATAAGAAAGAAGAGAAGACCTCGCGTGATAAAGAAGAGACTGTCAAGTTAATTATCCAAGGCGTGACTGCCAGATAAACCAAACAACGTGTTGTTTTCCATACTGTTAGAACCACTAGCTTCTTTATATTCAAATGATAATCTTTCATCTACATCTACTTGTCTTAAAAAGAAAAAAGATTTGGCCTAACATGAGCAAGAAGAGCCTGTCAAAGAAGCCAAGGAGTGACCTGCCTAATGAACCAAACACGGTGTTACTTTCCAACACCTTAATTTGGGATAAAGGCAAGTCATCCCTGGCTACGAAACAAGAGTGCTCTTCTCTTCATGTAAGAACCTCTCTTTTTATCATATTATCAGTTGACACGAATTACTTGTTTTTGGTAAATCTGCATATTTATAACGTGTGATAATTGCGGGCCAATAGAACCACACGATTCTTATTCTTTCTTATCTTTCCGTTTTTTGCCATATACACCATATTTTTGGAAGAATATATCATTTGAACCTGATTCTGTATACCTATAAAGAAAAGAGAACTAAACATGGAGTGAAGGAAAGGAAATAATGCTCTTCAATCAATGGCTGAAGATTTTGCACGGGAGTTGACTCCTATTATCTGACGCCACAACCCCCCTCGGTCCCTTATATATAAATTCTGTCCTTGACTGTGATATTTCCTCTTGCCTTCTATTAATTTGGAGTTTAACTTTATAGTTTGGAAATTTACTAGTGCTCATAACTTTAGAAATTTAAATTTGCATTGGAAAAAAATATAGCAAAAGCTTCATCCTCTCAGATGTAACCAATATATGAGGTCTTTTTCTAGAATTTGTTCTATGTTGTCCTGTGGGAAAGAACTCAGTAATTAAGATCTGTGTGCTAGTTAATAGTAGAACTTTATGCAATTCTCGTGAATGTTTCATATTGTGTGTCAGTTTCTTCGTCTCCCTTGAGTTGATGCTAAACATTAGTATCCTTTTATAAGAATGCTAAAAGGCCACAGACGAGCCACTGAAACAAAACTGGTGCCCTTCACTTCATGTAAAAAAAATAAAAAATGCTCTTCTTTTTATCTAACTAGTTTGTTATCCGAAGCTTGTTTTTCAGTTTGTTAACACTTGAAAGTTAAGTTTATGTATTAAAACACCTTTGCTTGCTGTAATTAGTAGTATTCTATCTAACCCATGTAAAATTAACCAACATGAGAAAGAAGATATGCCCTAACAGGCTAACATGAGGAAGAAAAGCCTGTCAAGTTAACCAAGTAGTGCAGCTTCATGAACCTACCAAGGTACTAATTGTCCGTACACCATAAGGTTTGATGAGGCAAGTCATTTTTACTACTAAACATCAGTATTCTCTTCACGGAAAAACCTCTTTTCGTACTCATATCAGCTTTTACGTGCATTAATTATTTGTTTAAGTAAAATTGCCTATTTACTCATACCAACCATTTCATTATATTAGTCAATGAAATTCACACGAAACTTTTCTTTGTTGTCTTTTCACTTGTCTGACTTTCTACGATATATGCCTCTTTTAGCCTTTTTAAGAGAATATGTTCTCTTGCTAAACCACATGAACCTGATTCTATATATCTATAAAACATGGAGTAAAAGGAATTGTGTTCCTCCATCTGTCAATCAGTGGCCAAAATCTGGCTTGAGAGTTGACATCCATTATTTGATTCCTTGAAAGGTTATCGGAGATATAACAAGTCCATTCAGTTGATCATTGACTTGTGACAAGGACTAGGATTTTCTTTTCTTTTTCACTGATAGCTTTCAGATAAGTCAGGGATGCTGCTAACTTTAAAGTTTGTAGTTTGTTTTACAACTGATGACGTTAAAATATCAGCAAACCTAATGGATACGGGATCATTTGGTTCAGTCTAAAGAATGATTTGGTTCAGTCTTGGAAATAATTTTTATAGTAGGTAATTAAGTTTGTTATATCCCTACATAGCGCCTGACAAACTGTAATTAAACGGGTATACTAATTGACATATTTAAAGTATTTTAGTTCATATTTTCCATCTAATTAATCCTGTTGATCAGTCCTTTGTAAAACTTGAGTGATTGCTTATATTCTGATGAGACATTAATGCACAACTTTATTCAATGTATTCAAAGTTTGACATATTTAAGGGAGGTGATTTGCACATTCCCATATTTGATTGGGACACTCCAAACAGTGCATTAAACAGTTGTACTGTAAATATAAACTGCTTTAACTGTTTGTGCATTGAGTGTCCCAATCAATTTTTTGAGTGTGCCAATCAATTCCCCATATTTAAAGTTTGACTATCAATTGGACGAATCATGTTCTATGAGTTGCTTACAACTTAACTTTGAGCATGTTTAAACAGGGCATGGATACACTTACCCACCGGGTAGTTTACCTGGTTGAGGTGGCATTATGTCATTGGAAGAGAAGGAACAAAGAATTAATTATGTTTTTATTTTTTTCATGCCACATATTATAAGTAAGCATTATTTGTGTTTTTAGTCACCGGGTAGTTTACCCATCGGGTAGGTTAAGTTTTCTCCATACACATACATGGATTAAAACATCGGTACTTTAATATCCTTATCTACCTCATGATGAGTCATGATAGAAGCCTATAGGTGTTTATGGACTTTTGTGTTGAATTAAAGTTCAGCAATCAATTAAGCATTAAGTACTTCTATCTATTTATTTCTTTGAGGGTCCAATTTTTCCTTCATATTTCTTGAATAAATGAATCATTCTAGTCTTATCGTGTCTGAATTAATGATGTTGCTAGTGCAGCCTGATTAATTATATGCATGAAAATGGGCATACTTTTGGTGCATCCATTGCACTATCTATCTATATGTGGTTTAATTTTCAATTAAAATCTGTTAACTATGGTATCAAAGAGTATGTCTTGTCAATATTTTGCTTAGCCAGATAGATAATAATGAAGCGGATAAATAGTCAAATGGAGAACATTTATTTACAGATTTGCAGTTGTTGATGCTGCTTTTTGTATTGCACAAAAGGTTACCTCAAACAATTGGATCATATTTCTGTGTGTATATGAACCTCAATACTATGCAGGTGCTAGTTTTTGGTTTGCTTTTTATAGATGACCTCATTTGGCCAACTCATTCATCTTCAAAGCAGGCACAACAATTTTGATTTAGTTAAGTTTCACATACATGATATAAGAAGCTAACAAAGTAATGTGAGGCCTATAAAAAAATATGGTTAGTTTCAGTCGCTAATTCTCATAAAGAAACAAGAATTTGCTAGATAAGCTCAATCTGCTTTGTGAAACCGACCAGCTTTGACCGAATGTGTAAAAAGACGTATGAACACCTATGAACAAGTAGTGAAAAACTAAAACTATATTTCTTTGCAATGTGCTATTATTTACGGCAGTTGTATCATCTACAGTCACTCTTGTTATTTAAAAGAGACGGTCTAACATGAGAAAGAAGAGCCTGTCAAGTTAGCCAAAGACTGCCTGATCATAATCCAAACAAGGTGTTATTTTTTATCACCTTGATCTAGGATGAAGCAAGCCATCCTTGGCTACCAAACTAGAGTGCTCTTCTATTCATGTAAGACCTTCTCCTTAATTTCTTTCAAAATCTGACCTGCATTACTTGTTTGAGGAAACCAGCCTATTTATAGATACATTATCATTGGTCTATGAAATTGCATTAATGCGATTCGTTTTTTCTATTTCGTTCCAACTTCCTATGATGTGGAATATATCCAGTTGGTAGATTATATGAATCCAATTCTATATATCGATCCAGATGTTGAAGGCGGAATAAAACACGGAGTAAAAGGAATATCATTCTTCAACCAATGGCCACAATCTTGCTTTGGAATTGACTTTGGTATCAAGTAGCGTAGGGGTCCATTTGGCTAGCTAGTCAGCCCATGGAAGCCTCGTTGGATCATTGGCATGGAATTAACTGTAATGTGGCCGACAAGCAACGTCAACTCTCTTCATGTAGGCCAACAGGGGCATGTAGTAGTATCATTATATTGCGCTAAAAGGGGACTTTATAAATTAATTAGCATTTTATAAATTTAATTTATTGTTAAGACTACTGCTAGTCTCGCATTGAATCATGGAATACTAACAATTACCTTGAGGTGCATGCTAAGCTAGAACTCGCAAGACTTCAGGCAAAAAGGGGGCATCCACAACAAGGAGAGAGAACACTGGCTACGAATTTTAGGGAGGACAAGAATGTCCTAGCCAATAACACCACTACACGACAAAGTTTCCACCAAAAAGTTTGACCGTGGCTAGCCATTTACTGTTCACACTCTTAGGCGAGGACATGTCCTCTCCAAAGACTTTTCTTATACTTTGACCGTGCCACGCTGGATAATCACGTTTTCACTAGGCGCGAAATTTTCCCGGGCAATAGAATGGCGAGGACATGTCCACGCGAGTTAGTTGACCTCACATTTGACCTGGATTAGAACTGTAATCACTGGATTAAAACTTTTTTGCTTTGCGTCATTAGGGAGGACATGTCCTCGCCAAAGACAAAGGTCAAAGTAAAATCCAAATTTGACCTGGTTGAATGTTGTTGCGTCTTTGTTTGGTTGTATTGCACATTTTGGACAGTGGCTGCTGTAGTATACAGGTAGATTTTTTCCGGAAAATTTCCGGAAAAAATCTGGAAAACCTGCATTTACAGCAGGGTGGTGCCAAAATTGTTGCAGACTTATTGGCGAGGACATGTTCTCTCCAATGGTCCTCGCAAAACAGCAAGCTGCCACGTGTCCAGGGCTATTAGGCAATGAGTAATTAACTAATTAATCCGTCTTATTGGCAAGGAACTTCCATCCTTGACCAAAGGAAAAGTGTGTACAACATTTTGCGATGATAATACATGCCATTGACATTGAACCTAAAACATAAATTCTAGAAAAAACATGAAAAATAAATTGACGTTTACGTAGGTTTTTTTGGTCAAGCATAAGATAACGAGCACTATAGTTACGTTAAAGATATGATGCAGTGTTTGTTCATTAAGCAATCCAACTACTACACCATATGGGAATGTACAGAATTAGTGATGTACTCCAAATAGATATAGTAAGCCCTGGGTTCGTATGCTAAGTTAAAATGATTATTAGAGAATAAGGAAATATGTTAACAGACTTTTGATGACAAGTCTCTCCTTCTTAAATTTGGGGGATAAGGAAATATGTTAACATGCAGTAAACAGACTTTTGATGACAATAAATGTGCAAAATGATTGTTAGAGGAGTTTGCACACAGGCCTTTGGCTTACAATTAAACATTTCATTAGTGATTAAATCTTGACACTCATATGTACGTGCTTTTGAAAAAAATGACAGAATGCTTTGACTGCACTTTGTATATGATCTATGCTAAGAAGTAAGAACCATGCATCAACCATCACCAAGTCTCTGTAAAAACATGGCAGAATAATTTGACTTTACTTTAGTAAATGTCAAAATTTGAGCAAGATATGTATGATGAAAATCTTATGCTTCCCCTTATATGAGGATACGTACATATATTATATACAACCATATCAATAGATTGCACATAAATGCATCAGTGTAGAAGAATGAGTAATATAACAAACTATGAACTGCCAATTTTTGATGCAGCCACTCACATGAATGCAATCAATCATTCAAAAAGGCTTCACTAACAAATTACTAAATGGAACCCCACATGATATTTCATGTACATTTATATTTTCAAGAATACTCCAGTTCATGGAAGTCAGCTCGTATGCAAAAAATTTGACCAATGATTGCAGAACGTTATTACATTTACTCGGTGTTTCATCCTCTTTTTTTAAGTAGGAAAACAGAATTGGGTTCGCATTATAAATTCTCCCAAATATGGTTTGTTAAAGGGAAAAAGTCGGAAAGGAAAAAAGAGATGGAATAAAAAATCAGGCGGTTTCACTGGCCACTCGGTTGTCGTAGGCTATAAATAGTCTGTTTGTTAGTTTGACGGATAATAAATTAATATATCATGACCGGATTCGAACTCGAGACTTCGGGATTGCACACTTTACGTATGAGTTTCAATGAATTAATAATTATTGTTTTAGTGACGAATAATTATTAAATACACGAAATATAAACTTAACGGTAACTAACGACCGTTGGACGAAACATGAAGGACTTGATTTGGAAAAGAGTGAAAGTTCGGTTCGGGTTGGGCCTTGTGAACCCATGGCCGGCCACACCCCTCTCCCTTTAGGGTTTGGGATGGCTTTTGCTCCAAGTTGCTTGAATACTATATAATGAGACCTCCTCTCATTCGTTCATTCATCCCTTGGTTCCAGAGCAACCAAATCACTTCCTTCTCTTTCTTTGTGTCTAATCGATCTTTGATTGATAGGACCAATAGTTTAATCTTTTCGTGTAAAAGCGAATCTAGCATTTCCGTTGAAACGCTATTAGTACGTGTGTGTGAGAACGAAGTGTTAGCATACTTTTGCTAACGGTGATCTTGTCTTGTGACTTGCCCTAGTCGATCCATATAAGCCCTCTCCTAGGGTTTATAAGTTATTGTTCTTGCTAGTGAATAAGAGGTACGCTTCCATTTATATTCGGTTAATTTATTATTTGTATTTGATCTATTCCGCTGCGTACTCTTTGATGTTTATATGTTTATAGTTTATTATTATTCATATATTCCAACAGTGGCATCAAGAGCAGTTAATACATTATAATGAATTACCGAAACACATAAAAATTGAATCGTTTGATTAATATGCTTGGTGTTCTTATGTTTTTATATTTTTCATAAACCCTAGATTTTATTTTTTTTAATTTTCGAAATTTATTTATTTTTTTTATAAATGTCGATTTTATTTTTTTATTTAAAAGAAATTAGGGTTTGATGAAGTTTCTCAACGCCTCAATCAAAACTTTGGAGATTTAAGCTCGTAAAGAAACTAAATGAGTAAAAGTTTTTTTACATGATACATATGCTACAAGATGAATGCATGACATCTTTGTACATATATTTTGATTACACACATCAAAATTTACTACCTTTAAATTTAAGTTATATTCCATCCAATGAAACGGAAACACCTAAAATTGGATCTACGTCAGGGCGTAACCTGGCTAGATTGCAATGGAGGGGCAAATTACATGATTTCATCACTAGCAGATCAACTGGTGTGGTGTAATTATGTAAGTTTGCTGTTTCTTAAGTTGGTTAACTTAATTGAGTTGATAGCGGGTTCTGATCACTCAAGGCATAAGAAGATGGGGATAAAACATGCTTACATTGCAACTGCGGTTGGCAAATATGTAAATCCCATCGATTCTAGGAATTGCAATTGAATATTGGCAATTGGGACACGTCTCGTACCTTGTTGAATACCGTCATCACTAGCAGATCAACTGATGTGATGAACCTATGTCAATTTGGATCCTAGTTTTTCATTGTAAAATTAAATGGTTATATGATTATGAACCAAGGGTATTTAATTTTCTTGAAATTTTATTATCGAAAGTACTAACTTTTGAATTTTTTCTGTAGAAATGGCTACACCCGAAAACACTAATATGAGCAACATGAGTTCTGCGTTCAAGCAAATGATTGATCGAGACAAGTTGACTCGTGAAAATTTCAATGATTGGTATCGATCCTTAAGAATCACCTTGAGGATGGCCAAAAGATATGATTATCTTGGTGAACCACTTCCTGCAAAACCTGCTGAGGATGCAACACAAGCACAGAAGGATGTGTATAATGTTGAATATGAAAAGCACAATGATGTGGCTTGTCTCATGTTGGCTGGGATGGATACTCAATTGCAGAAATAGTTTGAGCAATTTGGACCCATGGACATGATAAATGAACTCAGACGAATGTTTGAAAAACCACCTGCTGCAGAATTATATGATTTAATAGAATCTGTGCATAATTGTAAGCAGGAAGCAGGTAAATCCGTGAGTGCCCACGTATTGTCCATGAAACACTATATGGATCAATTGGAGTGACTTGGCTGCGGATATCAGGAAAGCGTATGTATTGGTCTCATCTTGCGATCCCTTAATCAGGATTTGTATAGTGATTTTGTACGCAACTACAATATGCATTGCAAGGGGAAGACAGTTAGTGAAGTTCATACAATGCTTATTGAGTATGAGAAAGGCCTGAATAAGAAGGCACCTATACCAGCTGTAATGGCAATACAGGGTGGTAGGATCACCAAGAAGAAACCCAACAAACCGCAAAATGCGAACTTCAAGGGTAAAGGCAATGGTAATGGTAAAGGCAAACAAATTGCGACTCACCAACAGAAGCCTAAGAAGCAAAATCCTCCTCCTGCTAAGAAGAAGGAAAATTTCAATAAGGATTTGGCTACTTGTCACTACTGCAACACTCCTGGTCATTCGAAGCGGAGCTGTCCATTGTTACTAGAGGAGTTACGCCTCAACAAAGGTAAAATGCCTGGTAACGTCGCAAGCACTTCAGGTATGTTTATGATTGAGTTATTTTCTTTTCCTCGTAAGAATAATTCCTGGATCTATGATACAGGATGTGGTACTCACATCTGTAATACGTCGCAGGGACTTAGAGGAGCAAGGAACACTACAACAAAATGAACCTAATGCAACATTTTACACGCAACACTTATAAAAGATGTTGCCTTTTTGATAACATTGGTAATAAAGCAACATTTTTAAAATAAGTGTTGCATATTAAGATCTAAACCAACACATTTTTTAAAGTGTTGCAAATTTTATAGTATAATGCAACACATTAGGAAAGTGTTGTAATTGCTAATGGTTAAAGACAACACTAATAATAAAATGTCGCATTTGTTGAAGTGTAACGACAACACATCGATTGTAGTATTGCACATTGTATCGGAACACTTTAGAAAATGTAGAATTTGTAGAAGCGTAATCACAATATGTAGTTTGAAGTGTTAAAATATGAACATAGCATGTATCTATTCATTGATTATTGCAAAAGATTGGCAATATGAAGGGGATATCTTTTACCATTTCACATTGATCGATCAGTGGGATTGCATGATACAAGAAGAAATAATAGGCATCCAAAAGCCCTTGGCATGATACCAGCACAAACAACCAGAACCAATATGAAACTCACAAATAAATGGTTATTATTTGTGCAAGCTATATTTCATTAGAATTAGACTATGAGACACTATCAAATTTATGAATTCTTATGACTATACTGAAATTCATCAAGTAAGCTTACTCACTTCTCAACATTCATTAGATATATAAACGAAACGCAGATGCACATTGAGTCATTGACATATAAAAAAATGTTGTGAAATTTTAATGTTCTGTTTAGACGTTTCGTGAAGCACTTTCTAGGCACAATTAAGAAAATGAAACAAACATTTTAAGTAGCATAACTGAAACAACCAGTTGACTAGCAAGTCACAAAGAAAAGCAAACACTTTAGAAAGCATCTTGCTTTTCTTGTACAGTTGTACCATTATTGCAAGGAAAAAAGAGACACGATATTATGATATACTCAAATACAAGATGATCACTCAACAAAGAAGGGTAAAGAGAGACGGACTGATTGGTTGCTAGTTCAAAACTTTTCTGTGATTAAGTAGAATAAAGAGAGAGTGGGAAAGAGGAAAGAGGGAAACGTGGTGTTACTGGAAGAACTTGGCGGGGAAATATTAGCGGGAAATTAAAACTCTTCCCTCCAATTTACAAGGATCGTTTCGTGCTTAAAAGTAGAAGCTTCTTTTTGGTTAAACACTTGGCTGTATTTGAACTTTAGTTGTGGGCAATGTTTTGAAAACTGGGTTTGAAATCGACCCGGTTGAGTCACCGGGCACCGGGTCAACCGGTTCGACCGCCGGGTCAACCCGCTTTTAAATTTATTAATTTTTTATTTTTTTGACCAGGTCAACCGGTTCGACCGCCGGGTCAACCCGGATTTTCATTAAAAATTTTTGAAAAAATGAAACTCGGTCGGGTTTTGAGAACCGAGTTGACACGGGTCGCTCAAAACCCGGCGGGTCTAACCGGTTAACCCGGTTTTAGAAACCCGGGTTTTTTTACCCGTTTTTTTCGCCGGAACCGGTCGAACCGGTTAACCCGGACAGGTGGACCCGGGTTTCAAAACACTGGTTGTGGGAATTGAAAATTAATGAATTTGATTTTCAATAAAATAAATGGTTGTGATGGCGATTTTTTTTTTTTTTTATCAAAGATTTCATTTCAATCCTCACAAATGGAGGTAATTTGAACACAACAAGTTACATCGAACATAATGGGCAAAATCGAAACCGACTTGCCAAACAAAATACACAAGGTAACAAGTTAAACCAAAACAAGATATACACAAAAATAGTTGTGACAGACTACAGCAACACCATACAAGGGTGGGGGAATCACTAGAGTGAGCTTTTGGTAGACACAACCATATGAAAGTGTAGCTTGATAAAAGTACATAAAGTACATAAAACATACAATGAAGATAAAACTAAGCATCCTAGCTTAAATGAGCCAGACCTCAACCTAACAGATCTAAAGTCGAAACTTAAGGCAGCATTAAGCCATTGATGATGGACCACAACAGATCTGAGTAGAGGAGACCGGAAGGCAATTGATCTGAGCAGAACAGCGGTGACGGCAGCGAACGGCGGCAGCGAGCAGCGGCAGTTGGGAGATGACAGATCTATGGGTAAGGACTTTTATTGAAGGAAGGGGAAAGTACAAAAGAGGTCCGGACGGCCGGCCGAAACCGACCGCCGGATTTATTTAGAGAGAGGGTGGAGTTAGGTTGGAGGATATGTTAGAGAGAGGTAG